>JAGFMF010011681.1:8830061-8951610 GCA_019455555.1 Galemys pyrenaicus
TGTAAAGAGTGCTGCTATAAACATAGGGGTGCAGGTATTTTTTTGAATCAGTGTTTTTGTGTCTTTTGGGTATATTCCTAGGAGTGGGATTGCTGGATCGTATGGAAGTTCCATTCCTAGTAGACTCAGTATTCATCTTCATCAAGAACTTAGAAAAGGATGTTGACTTCACGCTTATCTTGCTTGCCCAAGACCTCATAAAATTAGAAGGACTATTCCAAATTATTTTGATAGTCTCGGAAAAACCTACCAGATCTTACCAAGGGAAACCTAAATTTATCAATGTAAAGTTATACACTCACATTCAAATAACATCTGTCCCTAAATGAAATGCACTTAACAGCAGCACTTATAGTGGCTGACAGGAAGTTCAGCATGACTCAGTAATGTGCTGTGTCTGCTTGGTAACTTCATTTGATGCTCAAATGCAGATCAAAGCTTGTGCTAGTGAATCATATTTGGAATAGTGTATTCCGTCTGGGTACCACATTTTTAAGGAACTGTTGACCAACTGGAATACATCCATCACAGAAAACTGTGATAAGAACGAAAAGGAGATTAAAAACATCCTCAGAAAAAAAAAACACATGAAGAGTGCATTAGACTGAGGAGGAGACACTCATGGAAATGTAACAACTGCCTGCAGATTCTGGACAGCCAATCTGTGGAAAAGTTATTATGTTCTATTTTCATGTCTAATAAAGCAGAACCAGGATAGGAGTGTAGGAACTAAGTGTGGTACAGGTTTTGACTGAATATTGAAAAAGATATTTAGAACATCTAAAATTGCCCAGATGTGAAGTTGACTTCACTAGGAGGTGTCTATTTCATTAGAAAACTAAACTGAAGGGTGTGTCCAAGTCCGTAGGTCCTCGCTCTGTGATTGCTGCTTTTACACCCTCTCAGATACTGTCTGTCCTCTGTTTCACAGGAGTCGTCCCAGACCTTACCTTTCTATTCAACTATATTTATTCCTCCAATTGTCCTATCTTTATCAGCTCCCTTATTCCTTCCCAAACCTTCTAAGTCCTCTCCACTTCCTAGTTCCTTAAAGTAATAATAAGACCATGCCTTGTGATAGATATCCCTGCCACCAACCTAGCATCTTGATCTGGAAATTTCAACCTTTTCCAACAAAACTCAATTAAGTATCTATTCTTGAAGCTAATTTAGTTCCTCATTTGTATTCCTCAGCACTCCTTTCTTGCCTCAGCTGTGGTATTTACCTATTTATAATGTTTCAATTCATCTGCATACCAGTCTCCTTTATTAAGTTACAAGGTCAGTTACTATTATTGATCATTGTCTTGTCCCCAGCTCCAAGACAGAACCTCAAGACACACCTGTGGAATGATTAAAGGAGTCATGATAGAAAGATGGAAGGCACTAGCTAGAATTTCAGACTAAGGAATCTCTAGTGTTCACTCAAGCTCAACAACTCCAAGTTTCTATGTAGTAAAACTTTAAAAATTATTCTAGGTGGAGAATTCCAAAAACAGTTACAGAAATAGTGACCTTGTTCCTCTAAGTGGCAAGTCATCCTCAGGTGACTGAAATGGACAGCATTTTCTATGCAAACATCTTCTTACACTTTATCAAGTAGGAAAATAGAAGCTCCTTTGGGGAATATTAATCAGGGAAGACATTGGGAGATTTGCATGGTGAGTTGACTTTGATAATTTGATCCACCAAGAGTTAAGATTAGCCAATACCTTGAAATAATAACTATTTGTGATTTACAACTAGGGCAGGACCAACCTAGAGGTAATCATTTGAAAATGTATAGCATTTTTAGTTGTCATGGTATCCAGGAATATCCTGTCCTTGGTGGACAATGATCAGGGATGTAAACATACAACAATATGACATACAGCCCAGCAAAGAAAGAACCATCTCACCCCCAAATACCAGTAGCCCTTCTCTCATTAAATACTTGTTAAATAGAGTAAAACTAGTTAATTTGGTGATCTTATTTCCTCTAGCTCCGTTTTTCAAGTCAAAACAATGAAGAAACGTGATACAGGAAAGCAAACCCATTGGGGAAGAGACATCCTGCTTACACCTATGATTAGTGTTTGCTGGGAAGAATTTAGGTGTGGCCATGAGATTGAGTTCTAGCTGGCCAATAATTAATGCGTAAAAGTATCAAATATTGCTTGTTGATATGATGAATAAAAATCTCCTTTATAGTCTCCCATTTTTCCCTTTCTATTAGGGTAGGAAAGCAACCTAGGAAGCCACACATTGCCAATAACAGAGTTATCTTCAGTAAAAATCCCACCTTCTTCCTTCCACTGACTGGACTTTACATGAGCAAAAGTAAACTCCCATTGTATTAAGCCATCTGAAGTTTCAGGCCTAACAGATCTGTATGTTAGAGCAGCTGTCATATTTTAACTAAACAATACATTTTTAAGTAAGTGAGGTTAAGATGACTCAACATGTATATTGATGTTAAAATATTTTAATAAAATACACACTATAAATATATATTTAGGCTATAAGTTTGTGTGCGTGTGTGTGTATAAATTACAGAAGATTTAAAAGCATTTCTGATTTTTTATCTTCCTAAAGAAAACTTATTTTACATATGAACCGAAGCTATCTCCTTTCTCAGAAGAGTCAAAAGTTCTTGGTCATTGCTTCCAGATAAGTCAAGAGATTGGAGCCCCTTTCCTGGGCAAGTCTAGGGATGCTTTTTTTTCCCCAGAATTTGTCCTTTAGGCATTCATGTGGGGGGTCAGTCAGTGTGGAGCCAACTTCTCAGCCTGCCTTTTTCTCTCCTCAGTTTGTTTTTGGAACTTTTCCCCCCTCTCTTTTTCCCCCATGGTGTGAGTTCGTGTGTGGCTGGTTTTCTTGGGCACAAGGCCCAGCTGAGTTTCAGCTTTGTTTGTTGTTTGTACTGACTTGTTCTGAGATCAGTCTCTCATACCCGGTGGTCAAAGTTCTCTGGAAGAGGGGACCCCAGTTGCATTCCTTTAAGCCTGGTTGGAAGACAGCAGCTGCAAGGACACCAGGGCTTTGCAAGGCTTTGTTCACAGAAGAAAGCTTTTAGTACTGTGTAAAATGAGAAATACATAGAGATGTGCTTTTGGAGCCTCCATATTGTTTTAAGTCAATAAAGAATTCTTAATCTAAAGGAGAGCTGTTGCAGATGTTGGCTTACCATTTATGTAGAACCAAATGACAAAAACATTCACTTAGTTGGAATCTGTTCACACTCCCTTTTAGTATGAAAAGAAAAAGTTAACAAACCTCTGAAGGGCAGAATGGACTCTCTCCCAATCCCACAGCAGACAAAGACATTTTCAGAAGCCTGAGCAGTCACTCTGAAGAGATAGGAACAAATTAGAAATTACCCAAACATCCATCCCCAGTCCTTGATTGGACTGGATCAGCCCTTCTCCTTACCCATCTACCAGAGGAACAGGGGACCCTGTCTTGTGAGATAGGTCTTCTGGAGCCTCCTTCCAATTTAACTAGTATTTTTTAGTTTTAACATACAGACTTGTTCAGCCTGATTCTTGTTCAGGTTCAAACTTTGGGACTGGCTAACTTTGCACAAGTCAGCCTAGCTAGTCCTTGTTTTTTTTTTTGTTTGTTTTGTTTTGTTTAATTAGGATGATGGTAGCATCTCATCTTTGGCTTACACATTACAAAAAATAAATAAGATAGCAAAGCTTAGTAGTTAAGATTGAACATGGCCTCTCCAGAGTCTTAGCGCTCTTACTTACTGAATAATTTTGTACAAGCAGAGTTGCCCTACACCTATGTATTTCTATATCTGTAAAATGCAGCTAATATAGTAACTACCTCATATTATTGTTGTAGGAATTAAATGAGTTAAAATTTAAAAAGTACTTAATTTTTGGTAGGTAGTACTTGCTGTATATGTGTTGATTAAATTAATCATAGCACTTGACTCCTAACAAATATTCAAATAGCGTTTGTTGCTATTGTCATTCTTATATGATGAATATGATTGCTATAACCACCATTGTAATCCAGTTATTATCTTTATTCTGCTATATCTGACCCTATGTCTCACAATCTTCTTGAAACTGTATTTTGTTGGCTCCTAGGACACCACTATTGCCAGTTCACCATTGTTTCATGCTTATTTATCCTCCATCTTTTATATAAACATATCGTATTAGCAAGTACCTTTTACTTGCTGTTGTCTCCCGAAGTCCTAACTTCAGCCCACTGCTCTTCTTTACTCCGAAATGATGTCATCCAGTTTTACTACTCAGATTACCCTCGATGTGTTGTTGGATACACCACATTCCAGTTGCCAAATCCAATTTACCAGTCTAGACTCCTTATGTCCCAGATGCACCTGCTTGGTTATCAACCATGTGTCTCCATCTGATCATCCTAGATCATTCAACAGGAAATTTACCACCTCCCACCTACATTAGCTCCTCCTATATTCTGCTCACTTGAAGGCACTTTATTTCCCCCCAGTCACCCAAGCTATAAATGCAGAAGTTACTCTCGATTCCATCTATATCTTCATGCCTCCCTTCCAAATCATTACTAATGCCTACCAATTTTGCTGTCTTTTATTTCTCAAATTGGTACTTTTTTTCTCTTATGACTCCAACTGCCATTAATCCAGACACACCACCTCTTACTTGGGCCTTTTACATGGTCTTCTGTCTCTTAGCATATCTTCCTTAAGCCCATCCTCCATTTTGCTATCCTTGTAATATTTCTAAACCACAAAGATTACTCTCTTGTTCCCTGTAACAAGACTGTTCTTTAAAAAAAAAAATAGGCTAAAGACTTGGCTCCACTTTATCACCCCTAAGAGTGGACTCTATGTATCTATCCAGTATCATTTTTCAAACATTCTACTCCTCCAGCTTTGTTCACTGGGTCAATGAAACTATCACATCTTCATCTATCCTGACTGGAACCCCCATCCTAACTGGAATCCAGGCTCTTGCTACGCATTGCCTCAATTCATTGTCTAACATTCAACTCAGTCACAAATCTTTGCAGAAACATCACTCCTTCTAGAATCTTCCCTCTCTTCATTTCCACTTAGAAGTTGAACTCTATATCTGCATTAATTTTCTGTGTCTGCTTTAATAAATTGCCACAAATGTAGTGTTTTAAAACAACACAAATTTATTATCCTACAGTTCTGAAGGTCCAAAATCTAATAAGGGTTTCACAGACTGAAATCAAAGCTTCTATAGGACGTATCCCTTTTAGTAGGCTTTGAATGAGAGCTGTGTCCCTGATCTTTTCAGGATCTGCAGGCCACTGATATTCTTTGGCTCATGGGCCCCTGCCTCTGACTTCAACGCCAGAAATGGCTACTTGAATCCTTCTCACATCACATCACCCTATTTTCTGTTTCTCTCTTAAACAACTCTTCTGTTTACATTGGACACACCCAGAAAATTCAGCATAATTTCTCTTAGGGTCAGCTGCTCAACAAACTTAATTTGTCTTTGAGATGTATTTAACAGAGTCATAGGTTCTGGGAGTTAGAATATGGAAATCTTTGCATAAGATGTTATTCTACCTACCACAATGTTTACATGTCCCCAAAAATCTATGCTTTTTTCTATCATTTCACATAATAGTGTCCTGATATTTGTTTTTTTATTGAGATATAATTGAAATATATGGTGTAAGTTTAAGGTGTATAACATTGATATATACTGCTTTTAGCATTTTGCTATATGTCTTAGCATTTTGCTTTTGCTAAATAAATGCCTTAGCATTTAGTATTGTGTTTGGTCTGTCCCCATGATGTAACTTTGACCTCCTTATGGTCTTAATTATTTTTTAATCCCTATAATAATAACAACATAGTAGACCTTCAATAAATGTTTTTGAAGCAGTGTATATAATTCAAATAACTTGTGACAACCTAAAGTCTCTTTAAGGACCAGCGTGGAAGAGGGACTTACTTGTGCCTTGTAATTATCACTATTCATATTATAACTCCATTTCTATAAATGTTGGTCACCTAATATATGATATTAATAATATAAATTACATTACCCTTATTGCTATAGTTAAGGTTCATTGTATCTCTGAGGAATATCAGACTTTGTTCTTAGTGGTTTTGTATGTTAATCATTGTAGTTTTTCACCAGTCTCTGGTGCTGATAAAATTACTATTGCTCATTCAGGTACATTTACTGTTGCCCGTGGAGGTGGAAACAGAGGCATAAGAGATTGAGTAACTTGCCTGGTGTCAGCCAGCTTAGTACACAATAACTCTGAGTTAACCACTCCATTCTGCCAACCCAAACAATTCCTTCTGTGACCAGTCTTCATAAATGGAGGTTACTGTAGTTAATTTGAAATTTTGTTTATTTCTCATGAAATTCAATAGTCTTTAGCCTCATGGGTTTAAGAAAAGAACTGAGTGAATTAGCTGGCTCCATCTGAAATTTTTCAGCCAGCCAACTTCTAAGACACATAGACTATGGGCCTCAAGTGTAAAAATGAGCTGTGTATTATCTTTCAAAGCCACCTTGGTCTTTGGGAAAATCCTTGGGTCTAACCGTGAGTCCACACATGATCATTTTGTCAGTTTGATGAGAGTCAGTCCCAGGGGAAGACCAGCTTGCCAGGGAGGAAAGATGGAAAGAAGAAGCACATTAAATCTGTGGTTGCTTACAGCATCTGCCTTTGATGCTGTCTCTAGGGGACACGCTGATCGCCTTCCCTCAGTCAACAAATTCTATGTCTTCTCAGCAGTTCTGAAGGGGGAGAGCGCTTTAAGGCATTTTGTACTGACAAGCTTATTTCTCTTAGAGCTCTAGAATGTAATAGAAACCATCAAAGGCAAGGGATATTAGGAGGTTGTTTTGTGCAACAGCAACAGAATTCATAAGTTTTAGGCAACTCCTTCACTTCTATCAGCAGTTCAATTAGTGGCAGAGCAAACTAATAATACATATCTGTTAGTTTGGGTGGAGTTTTTTTATTTATTTTTTTGTAAAGAGGTTGATTCTGTTTCATTGCAAGCAACTTTTTTTTAGAAAGCTGAGAACTTTTTTTTTCCCCACTGAATTCAAAGCTCTTGCTTAACTACAGCCTTATAGATTTGTTATCTAAGCAAGGGAGTAGAAAGTGTAGAAGACTTTAAGGGGATGTCATCATCCCAGTATGTCTCGAGAACCCTGAGGTAAAAACGGAAATTATTTTCCCTTTGTTGTGTAGACATGTGGGTAAGGCCTAATGTTTTATTTTCTGACATAAGAGAAAGGCTATGGCGTGACTGACTCCTTGCAAAAAGCTTAAACAGTGTTGGGTGAATTCAATCTTTCAGTTTCCATTATTGATATATCTTCAAAAGTTAGACAAATAGTTGAATAACTTATTCTCAATTAACTTGCTTTTAATTGCTTTGGAGTCAATTACTTTTTTGTGTGTACAGCCCAATATAAATGCCTTTTTTTAAATAGAAAAGTAATTTGTTTGAGAATTTTTTAAACATTAAAAAAAAAATGTAATCATAGAAATGAGCATCCATTTATATTCACACCCCAAGATGGAGGATATTTGGACTTTGACTTCGTATCTGTTCAACACCTGTATTTTACTGAGGGCTTGACATTAATCTTGAGCAGCTGTGACATGAGGCATTGCAGGGATATGGTGGCAGTGCAGTGCTTAAATGGTTCAAGCAGTGAAAGCCTATCTTTCGAGATCCACTGGCAGACACCAGTACCATGCAAAATTTTCCTTTTTTCCGTACGTTACTACCACCTTTTTCTCTTTTTTTAAGGTTTTTTTTTTTAACATTTATTTGTTTATGCATACAACAGCTGGGGTACAGGCCAGAGGCATGGGAGGTAAGAGGTTTCACAAGAGAAAGAGTGGGGAGCAGAACAGGCAGATGGACTGAAATATACTGCTAAGGTGAACAGTGCGAGGGGCAGGAGAGGTCTGCTGCGCCATGTGGGTCCCCTCCCTAGCCAGGAATTGAACTTGTACTGCTATGCCTGGGATGCTTCATAGTGCAGTGCTCAATCCGCTGCACCACCAGGGAGGCCCTACCACCTTATTCTTTTGCCAGGCAATTTGATTGTTTTTACTTTAGGGTCCTTCTCTGTTTAAATTGTCTTCCTACTTCCCTGCCTTCTTGTTTGAGTCATCTTCTTCATTAATTATCACTTCTCGTCAATGGCTTCTTTTTAAGAATAAAATTCTGAGCTTGGCAGTGGTGTTTGGAGGGTAGAATCCTACAGAACTCCCTTTTCACACTTGACTGTGGTTATTTTTACTTTGTGTGACATGCTCTTTTTGGAGAGATTTCTAATATTCTGTGTAATATTAATACCCTGCATAAATGGGTATTATTCTGAAATACAATCATTTAAGTTGTTCAGATTTGCAAGTTATCTGGGTAAGAGTTCATTCTACATGAGCAGAAAAGCTATAATTTGTGGTTACTACAATATTCGGTTAAATATACAGTACAAATCAGAACATTATAGAAAATAATGGCATAGCATGAAGTACTCTTATTTTCCACTGCTTATGGGTTGAGTTATTCAGAATTAACTATAGAAATCCAATATGGAAATTTGGCAAATGTATTCAGATAATGCTGAAATTAATATAGTTTCTAATTTGGATAATTTGTCAAGGTTTTTATCACATGCTAGAAGGGTTATATTTTTCTTAAATTACCTGTGTTCTATCAGATTTCTTGGAACATAAAAATTGAATGGTAAAATTTTTTAACAAGATTTTACAATCAAGAAATCTGTACATGAACTCAGATGAACCCTTGCACATTAATCCCCTCTCTTTTAATCTTTTAACAAATATCAACTGTGGACTTCGTTTTCCTTTCTTCATTGAAGGGCTTTGGGAATGATCATTGGATTTTTGAAAGAGCAAATGTATCCACCATCATTGGACTCATTATTTGATCTAGAAGAAATGAATCTTTACTTCCTGCTGAGTGTGCATATGTAAATATACATAGTACCTTCAATCCAGTCTAAGAAATATCTTAACCTAGATAATTCCTTTGTGTTCATAACACTTCTGACTCACTGTCACCCAGAAAATAGGAAAATACTATGCTCTGCAAAAGTAAATATGTGTTTTCTGTATTATATCTCCCAACTCAGATCTTGTATAACACTGGCCCTGATCCTAACCTGGGTCACTGTCATATGAAAAGTTCTTTTGTTACCAGGGACAATTAAAAAAAAAACAGAGTTAATGGGTTACACCCCCTCCCCCTTTCACTCCACTCTGCTCGCCCTTCCTTCCTTGCACTAACATTCTAGGGAAGCATATTCTTCAGAACATTTGAATTGGCTGGTCTCTTAACTGAGATGCTCTTTCCCCATTGTTCATTTTCTCATGTCCATCACAAAAGGACAAATATTCTATGAGTCTGTATATGTAGAATAATCAAATTAGTAATCTCTCAAACATCATGACATCCAAGAAACCTTCCCTGACCCAATCTAAAGAATCAGTGCTTTCCAACACCGTAGAGCCTCTCTCTCCTCTCTTAACTGCCTCATTTTTCTTCCCAGTCCCCATCATTACTTGACATAGAAATTTTTGTGCAATTACATGTCCACAACCTATCAGATTCCTCTTCACTACTCAGTGGGGCCTTATCTCTTTGCATACCTGGCCTGGAACCTAGAATATTCCCTACCACACAGAAGGCATTGAATGCAGACATGTGGAATTAATGAGGTGCAAGTAGTATATAATAATGCTGAGCACCAAAGAGATTTGTGACCTTACCTTTTTCACCCTGATAAACTGTTAAGAAGTGTGGTGTTGTGAAATATAATTTTTCAGATACGTTCCAAAATATGTCTTATCTTGGGCTGTTAAATAATAGAAAATGACAGCCATATTGCTGAATCACACCAGAAGAACATAGAATGATCATAGAAATGAGTTCATGAATCTCCTTAAGTATGCTGAAATGAGCAATAACCTATTACTTATTGTTCCTCCAACAAGCATGTCCCTAAGTCCATCAGTGGATCATTGAGCAGCGTCCATCACTGAGAAGTGGTAATGAATGGTGGAGGAAAACAATGACTCTGGAGTCAGACAGCCTGGGTTCATATCCCACTTCTTTCACTTGCTAATTGAGTGGATCTTTGGCAATTTACTTTGGTCCTATAGAGCTCAGTTTCCTTAACTATAAAATAGGAATACTAACTAAACTTGCTTCTTGAGTGTGAAGATCCAATAAAGACTTTCACTTTACTATTAGATCCTGAAATATTACTTAACACTTAAGAATGCCTTGTTTAAATGTGTGTAAAGGACTTGAAAAGAAATTTCTCCAAAGCAGATATTCAGATGACCAACAAACACATGAAAAGATATGCAACATCAGTTATCATTAGGGGAATGCAAATCAAAGCTTAAATAAGATACCATCTCACTCCCATTAGAATTATAAAGAAATGAAATTACGACATATGACCCTTGAGAACATTATGCTAGGTGCAGTAAACTAGACACAAAAGGACGAATATTCTGATTCTGAATACCTAGAATAATCAAATAAATATGGAAAGCAGAATGCTTGCCTCAACTGGGTAGGAGAAGACAGGAGGGGTTGGGGGATCATTTTGGGAGAAGTATAGGGTTTCAATTTAGAAAAACGAAAAATTTCTGGAGATGGATGGTGCTGCTGGTTGCACAGCAGTGGGAATGTACTTAAAATAGCTTAAAATAAATTATAATTTATGTTATATACATTTTACCACTATGTATGTGTATATGTGTTGCATATATATGTGTATATATAACATGTGTGTATATATATATTTTATATGAGTGTTATGTTTGAGGCAAATGGTATATGAACATAATGGCTCAAATCCACCATAGAGGTAAAAATAAAAGGAGATTATATGCAAAATTTACTGGGAAAGGAATTGACTGTGCTCTCCCATACTGACAATACGCACCTAGATAAGACTTTTTGTCTACAAAGCATATAAAAATACATCAGTATATGTTCTCACAGTTTCCCCCTCTTGAGATACTATTATTGCTCTTCCTGCTATTATTTAGATAAGAAAAATGTATCTCAGGAAAACTAAGTGAAATAACACCAAGATTACATCATGTTAACTTTGGTGTCAGGGCTTAAACGTTAGCCTGCAGGCATCCATTCCCATGCTCTGTTTTCTTAATTATACCACTCCTTGACCAGATCCTCTTTCATTTTATAAATGAATCGCCTAATCCACCTTTCAGCAAAATGCAAGAAGTGGTCAGATCCCAGCTGGCAAGAAAATCAGAGGTCTCTCATCACCTCTGATTTTACAATAGTAAAGTGAGGCTAGTCAGGGATACTACAACCACCATATATGATGGCAAATGACTTCAATTTATGACCTCTCAAACTGTATTAGCGTAAATCAAGAAACCCTGTCACATATTTAAGAATGAGAGATCAAGATAGATAAGGCAGCAAGTTTGCATTTCCACGGCCATGATACGATCTTTCAAATGAAAAATAAAGTGCTGACCAAAAATAACCAACCATCGGCACATCATGTCAGAAAAGTATAACAGTGTCAAAAAGCCCAGCTCAAGTGCAGAGCCAGAAGAGTGTATCTTGAGCACAAAGGACTGATCAGAAAAGTTTAGTCGTACTCCTTGGTCAAGAGCCTCTGTATGAAAGAGAATTTAGTGCTTTCTCTGTTTCTGGAAGAATAAACTGACATTGGCATTCAAATAACTTGCTTTTGGAAGAGTTTCCCTGGAAAGATGGTCATTGGATGAAACAGGCGCTCCCATTATTCCTGCAGTGTGACTCTCAAGCATCTGAGAGAAACTATGAACATGAGATACTTGGTATTCTTAAAAATCTTTTTTTTTAATTAATGTATCTACATTTTTATTGTCACATGGTGGTCCTCTCTGGCTGGATCTCCTCCAGGATCACTTAGGCACACCCCAAGGCAGGAATACACACTTCCAGGTCAGCATTACCTGGAGAACTTTCTGACATGCTGTTGCCTAGACCCCAGCACTAGAAATTCTAATTCACTGTTCCAGTTTGTGGTCAGTTCTTCTCCAAACTTCCTTTAGATATTCTGGTCTATAGCCAAAGCTGAGAAGCACTGTCCTGGGGCCTGTTCCCAACATCTCAAGCAGTTTTTTCTGAGGTATATCAGCCTCTAGGTCAACCACAGGGAGCAAACCAGAACATTGAAAAGGACTTATGACACTTTTGATTTCCAGCCCTACTGCCTACTATTTGGAAACCTTGGATAAGCTGATCTTCCCCCTGGTCCTCAGTGTATTTCCTTGTTCAATAAGGGGGTTTATCTTCCCTCATACCCATACTCTTATCAGTCTATGAAAAACCAGTTCCTACTTATCTGAGCAAACAGAACTTTTGGGAAAAAAATTTTCTGTTTTGACATCCTACTAGTTCATATGCATTTTGTATCCAAATCCTCAAAAAACCCTGTGCTCACCCTAGTAGCCCTAGCTGTCTCCAGGTACTGGAAGGACAGGGTGACCCATACTAAGTAAGCCCTCTCATGCACTGTGTACAGACTCCAATGGAATACTTAGTGGCTTCTGTGTGGCACTACTGTTGTCTTAAAGGTAGAATCATCATTGGTGTTTGCATAGATCAGAAGAGGTCCTAACCAGCTTCAGTTCCTTTACATAACAGCCTAAAGTTTATTCTAAAGTTCACGACTTTCTAGCTGCTTTACTTATGCAATCATTTCCTTCCCCAAAAGTTTTTACAACAAGCTGCTAAAATCATCACCTAATAGACACTGAAGTGAAAGCTACATGACTTTCTCACCTGGTTATGAATTGAGTTTCTTCCCCTCCAGCCTTCTGCCAGAGCAGGCCAGCTTTCTTGGAGGAAGGCAGCCTAATACATCTTCAAGCAGGCCCATATCTCAAGGTGCTGTTAGAAATGACATCTCCCTGCTCAGCCCGTCAGAGACAGTGATGGGATAACACCTTTCAAGGTGACAGTGTGTGTGACAGCAGGAAGAGGGGAAAGTGCGCTCACTGGCAAAGATAAGAAATGTGATATCATTTGGTCTATATGTTTCATCACCGTAACTGCTTATGGTTTCAAATTGCCCATGAATCAACCTGTAAGTGCCTTAGAATAGGAAAGCAGTTGCTAGCCGGCACTTGACTGTACTATTACAGATATTTCACTTTGTCACTATCTGCCAGTCTCCTCTTCTAATCCACCACCAAATGTCTATGCAGTGCCTGGGCATCTTGTGTTTAGAAAGATCCTTTTCAAGCACCTCCACAGTATGGCTGCTGCCTTCTGCATGATATTCAGGCCCCAGTAAGGTACCTTCCATGTACTCTCCCAGACTACCGGGCCCTGCACAACTTGCCCTGGATGCCCCAACCAAACTGCATTGGGTGACCCACCCCCACGATGGGCCTTTTTCACTCAGGACTTTGCTCATGCAATTTCACTGGTCTAAAAAAACATCATAGCCCAGAGATACCTAGTAAACACAGGCTTTGAGTCGCCCATGTAATTTTAAATATTCTCATTGCCACTTTTTTTAAGGAAGAAGGTAAAATGAATTTCAGCAATATATTTCAGCCAACACAAAATTCAAATTATTTCAACATATATAAATTATTAAGCATTCTCATTTTCATACTATGTTTTCAAAAGCCAGTGTGTATTTTATACTTAAATGAATCACAATTGGACTATACACATTTCAGGTGATCAGTGGGGCTGGTGACCATAGGCAGTAGCCTTGGAGGGGGCAGAGCTAACCCCTTCTCCCAACCACTCTGGTATCACCTTTGTGGAGCCAAGTCTGACCTCACTCCCCAACATCTGCATTGCTCAGTGGTCCTCAGCCTCTGTTATACATTAGAATCACCTGGGGAGTTTTTTAAAAACCTGAAGACCAGACTTCCTTCCAAATGAATTTGATCAAATTCTTTCTGGGACCCAAGCTTCAGGGTTAATTGGTTAGTTGGTTGGTTGGTTTTGCAGGGAAGGGCTGCTTAACTCCCCAGGGGATTCCAGGGGTGGCCATGACTGGGAACCCCCAAGACTGAGCCACTCACCTGCTCACCCAACAAAGTATTTGCTAGTGGAGCACAATTTTGGTAAGCTAGAAGGCTAGGGCAGATAAAGAAAAGTATCATATGTGAAGTGGTTTTCTGTACTATAAGGAAAACTAGAAGGGAAAGGAACTGGAAAGGGCAGGGATTTGTGGAGCTTACCTTTATATAAGGTGATCAAGAACAGGCTACTCACATGGTGGGAAAACTAATCAAAATTCCTGGCCTGGATGTCTGAACATGGGACCCAAGGCATATCCTATGTGTATTTTGTGTAATAATGCCATGAAACAAACAACCCCTAGATCTCAATGGTTTGCAACAACATCTTTTCTTCTTCTTCTGTAAGTCAGTTGGGTTCTGCAGGTCTTGCAAGGCTTAGTGGAAGGAGCTGGGCTTGACCCAAATTGCAGTTTGGTTTTGGTTTTACTTCTCATGTCTCCTTGTTCTGGGACCTGCAGTGCCTCTATACATAATCTTCCCACAATGCTGCCAGGAGGAGGAGAGGGATGGAGAGGATACTCTTTGTCGTATCCTTAAACTTAAGGCCTAGGCTTGGGACTGTACACTGTCACTTCCTCCCACATTCCAATGGCCAAAGCGAGTTAGTGACTGTGCTTGACGGCAATGATTTAGGAGACTACTCTGCACCCACATTGACCACAGCAGAGCAAGCATGAATGACCCACCCCATATAATATGGGAAAATGATTAGCTACTCATTTTTGCTTGGGAGCTCAAGTTGCTTTTAAACTAAACCCTAAAGTCGACCTCTCTTGGTCCCAAACTCTTACATGCTCTCAGAAGTACTACCCTCTCAATCAATGTGGTTACCATTATGTACTCACAGACTACCATTTAGCATCCATCAGCACTGAGAACCCTAACTCATTCTGTTTGTGAGTTTTTAGCATCAGAAAGTACTTTCTTATACTGTCAGTCACAGGAGTATCCTGTTCTCGGTCCCCTTTGATCAGAGTCAGCCATGTTCAACATGTTTATTCCCCGTAGCCTAGGAACTGCATGATAGCAATAGGTGGGCCCATCTCCAGTGCTAAGTTCAGTAACGGGCGCATTATGGACTCTTAGTGAGTGTTTGTTCAACTGAATAAAATCATCCTAAAAGGAACAGCAAGGTTAGAGCCATGTACAATAAGTCCTCACTTGACACCAAGATAAGTTTTTGAAAACTGATTTTAAGCACGAGATACATTAAAAAGCAGGTCCTAAAGTAGGCCAGATTTTTTTTTCTCATCAATGTTACAACAAAATGACACTGAATGAAACCCTGCTGTACATTATCCCACATGTAACTTGGATATCTCCAGACTGCTTGCCCTCTCTGAGGCTATTTCCCCTTCTCTAAAATGAGGTATTTAGGATGAACTGCATCATGGGACCAGTGTTAGAATTAAATGAGGTAATTGATGTGAAAGCCTTACAACATCTGTACTAAAAAATAAATAGGTAGTTTGTAGAATGAAAACTTAATAAACGAACATGAAGTGAAATCTGCTAGAAGGAATTTCATTCAACTCATTCCCTCCCTCCTCTGCTGTCTCTTGAATCATAAGGTGACTAGTCAAAGTACTTCTCAGACCATTAGCTGCCATTTATGAGAGTTTTGGGAGAAAAATAAAGTGTCATAATATATTGCCCCTCCAATTTCAAAGAATGACTACAGAAATTATAGGCTGAATACAGCATGGGAATGACCTAAGAGGAACAGTCAGCTCAAAAATCCACTTGCAGATAGCTGAAAGGGAGCAGAGCCCTTGGTAGTAAGCCCAATGACTATGAGAAGACCAAGTATTGTCAGAGCAATCTCCTCATCCTATGACTGGACAACAGGTCTGGGATGAAGAGAACTTGACAAAAACAGTATATCTTGACTGCACTCTGTGTTGTAATAGACATGTTGTAAGTTAAGAACTTAAGTCTTAAATCAAGCATTGATCATCTTTCCTGCTTGGTAGGAGATTGGACAGGAAAAGAGAGAAGGAAGAAGAATGGGATGAATTAATGGATAAATTAATGAATATTTGTTTAGTTGACAGAGTAGAGAAAGACTCTCTCTTTAAGGTTTATACTAATAATGGCAAAGTCTGTATCTAATATTACCAAATAATTTTGAGAAGTTACTATTTGTCCAAAAATCAGAGCAGAAATTCAAAGTTGGAGGGCATAACTAAAGTTGGAGCGTCTTAGAAAGAATTTCAGACAAGTATCAAGCAACTGGAAGACTGAATTGTAGAGTCCAATGTAGATGAAGGGCAGGCAAGCTGAAGTCAGCTGGACCACAAAGCAGGTCTGGGCTGTGGGGTCCAGGACCTTCCCAGTCACCTAAAAGATGTAACAGTTCACTTGGCAGACCCAAGTGAGTCACTGTTAAGTCCCTCACTTGCATGATAAGTGCAGGCCACATATCTACATAAATCAGCTATCATCAGAAACAATAAAGGGTGTTCTTCCCCAAGTGGTTTTTAATCCATTTCCCAAAAAGTAGTGATTCTCAACTAAAAGTTTTTGAACTGAGCTTACCTTCAGAAGAATCTAAAGTAAAATGAGCAAAATAAGCATAATGGGTGATTGGTGGGTTTTTTCACAGAGTCAGTTTTTACAATGCAGAAGATTGTTTTTCTTTTCTACTTATTAGTGCTATTTCATCCTTTCTTAAAATATTTAGATTGTGATGATGAAGAATAATTCATATTGGTTTAGTTTTTACTTAGAAAAATTGAATTTTGCCATCATGTGTGGGTCCCTCTGCCTAGTTTATAGAAGCGTTTATTGCAGTGTAACCTGCAAGTGCGTAAGCTTGATTTTTATAGTTTTATAAAACTTGAGCTTAGTCAAGAAACAAAAGGGACGCTAAAGAGCTCATCCTTCCCCTTAATTGTTCACTACCCCCCTCTAAACATAAACCACTCTGTATTCTGTATTCTGATGCATGCTTTCATAATTCATAGGCATGGAGTCAGGCAGCATTTCTCTTTTGTGTCCACATTCTTGCCCTCCCAAGATGCTTGAGACACGCGGCCTTTCATGTAGCTAGTTGTGATTGCTTCCTTCTCATTGATGTGAGGACATAGTGTTTTCTTCCTGTGTGTAATCAACCTCATGGCTTGTTGTAAAGATTAAATAAGATGCCATATGTAAAACTTCTGTGGACTTTAAGTGTAAATTGTTGTAAACATAAGAGTTGCTCCTCCCATTTTACTGTACCCACTGAAAAATCCAGTATCTTTATTGAAATATACTCTAACCACTGCCATGCCTTCAAACCTATATAGTACTCAGGGTCTCCAACAGGGGTCTTCAACTGTAGGGGCAGTTACGTAGGCACCCCAGTGTGTCTACACAGAGGCACTGTCAGTATCTGTTGATATATAACAATTTCATTTTACCACAGCTGACATACCACTAGGTTAAACACATTTTATCAAAGAAAAAAGAGACGCTGAGCTTACAGATAGAATCCATGATAGAGTTTACTGCAAATAAGAGGAAAGAGATAAAGCAAAATATCAGCCCACCTACAGGGGAAATTGCATATGTACCAGATTAAGTGATAAATTGATCTGGTGAATATTTAAGGACACATAGTTAGAGCCATGACTTTGGATTCAATCACAAATACCTTGAAAAGAGATAACATACAAGAGGTCAGACTGCTTTGTAAATGTGGGGAGATATTGAGGAACACAGCTGTGGTTTCACTGGAACAATTCTTGATTTATTTAGTGATTTGATTTCTTTAGTCCTTCCAAGCATGAGACCAATGTTTTTTGCAACTGAACCAGAAAAGATTGTGCGCCAGTAAGAAGGCTGTTCTTATAGCTGATTATTGTATGTTACTTCTCACAGGGTGGTCCTAGCAACACTGTTCTCATCTACAAGTTTTTTTGTTTTTCGTACCCTTGGACACACACCATTCCCTTTCCTTCTCACAGCCATCCCAGAAATGAGACAGGGAATGGAGTGTTCAGATCCCTATTTTACTTAAAACTAAAACTCAGAGGCTGCTCATCTATCCACGAGCACAGCACCAAGCAGGAAAAACCACCACTGGGACACAGATCTTCTGCCAATCCTTCCATTCACCACATCTGGGTTGTATACCCACGTCCCCTGCTTAGCATCAATGCCCTGAAAGTATGTAGAAAGTGCCCTTAATTCTGTGCCCTGTTTCCTTCCTGTACCTGCTCCTATAGCTTAAACATAGTGGTGGGTGCTCATTGCATTTGAGGTAACAGCATCTTTACAAGATGGTTGTTGCTTATATAGTTGCTCTAATAGTTCAGAATTTTGTGGGGATGGGGTGTGAAAATAGAGACACTCTTGATTGAGGTAAGATCCTATAGAAATTTTAAGTTTGCACAGAATGATCTCAGAGCAAATCTGAAGAAGAGACAGGTTATTATTGCTCTACTGGGGGTGGGGGTGGGGCATGGGAGAGAGGAATGTGAGTGGTTTTTTGTTGTTTTTTTTTATTTTCCCCTGACAACTTGAAAGAAAGGTTGAGACCAAAAAAGAGGGGATGGGAAAGATCAGAGTGACTGAGAAATATGCCAGTGATAAATTCTCTGTGGTAAGGTGACCGAGTGCTAGTGATATCTAATAATAATTATTAGGCATTTCCGGTTTTGCTCTGTGTTTTAATGCCCCTCTGCATGATTATACCCCAAACTTCAGTAAAATTATATTATGCATTCTGTGTCAGTGGTAAATTAGAAAACGAAGGGCTTACTTTTAGCATTAGTCCTAAGAGGAAAGACAAGGAGTCAAATGCCCCAGAAAGCAAGACAGGAAGAGGAGGTTCAGAGATGGGTCAAGAGCAGGAGTGGATATAATCTGGATAGAAGCTTCCACAGGAATGTTTGGAAATGCTAGAAAAGTCACTAGACTTCTGCAGAATGTGGGCTGTAGCAGGCAAAATCATTTCATTTGAGTATTAAAAAGGTTGTGACCCTAGAAAATATAGAGGTTATAAAAATACTTATTGAATTATTCAAATTAGGACCTCAATCTTTGAAAAGTTTGTGGAGTTTTATTTGGTATGTATTTACCTTCCATAGCATTCTTGTTGTTACCTTTGTTCTTATTCTACTGGGAAATGACTCGATTTAACATTGTTTGCTCGCTTGCTCTTGTAGCAGACTAAGGACATGTGCAAACCCAGGGTATGGGCTTTCCCTGTGTCTCCCCCGACCCCACCAAGAATTGTGTATGCACCCATGCACTCCTGGACTGTGTTAGAAGGAGAGAGGGGGTGGGGAAGGAGGGAGGGAAGGGAATAAGTAGGGTCACAAAGAGAAGGAAGATCACTTACCAGCTTAAGGACAAACTTGTTTACTCTTAAATATATATTTTTTTCAGAGTCAGCAAAAGCAAGAGCCATCATGCTTGTGAAACTGCATTTGCATTTATAGTACAAATAAGAAAAATGAATTCTAGCTGGAGCATGTCCTTAAAGAGATTATAAATCCACTCTCTTGACTAGAGTGCAGGGCAGGACTTTGATTGGTATATGAGGATGTGTGTTGCACTTGAAAGTTAAGGGAAGCGAGAAATTTGGGAAAGGAGCCAGTGGGGACATTTTACCACAGAAACAATTTAGTCAGAGTCATCTCTTCTACTGAAAACTGATTATAACTGGCTAACTTTGTAGGCATTTATTCCACAATGAAGTTTGGCTTATGGTGGGTTAATAATTAGATACTCTTTGTGTATAGTTCAAGTGAAGGCCACTAGCTATGACTTCACTTTGGCTGGGGTTTCCCTGTAATCCATTTAGCAAATTAAAGAGATTACTTTGATTGGTGCCATTATCTCCTATTCTCTTGCGGGTGAACCACTTAACCTGTGCTTAATTGAAAGAGATAGAGAGGGTACAGTAACAAATACAATCAAAAGGAAGGGGCAATAGGATCTGTAGGCCAAACAAATGATTGGCACTGGGCTAACAATAGCAGATTAGAGGTGAGATCAATTAATTAGAAGCTATTGTAGGCGTTGGGTGGTTGCCAAGGTTTCTAATAGCCTAAGCCATCATGCCAGCTCTGTTTAGGAGAATTTTAATGACTGGGAGTTGATGTGGTTATTTCAATAATTACTTACTTTTATAATTACTTCATTAGAATACTAAATGTATTACTTCAACTAGGAAGATCTTTATCCTCCCACCCCCACCCCCATCCAGCCGTATTGGAGACTACATCTTCCCACAGAGAAAGAGCTCTTGTTTGGAAGAGGCTGTGGTTTGTAAAGAGCTATATGTTAATAATTATTTATCAACTGTCTGCTCCATAGGGCCCTGGAGTAGCTATTGGAGTACAGATATAAAAGAGATGCTGTCTTTGGGGAGGGTACCAACACAAAAACATAATTTTACTGCAGTTTGATAAGGGTTATAATAAAATTGCCCAAAGGTTATGTATCAGTTTAGTAGAGGAAAAAGACCTCATCCTAGTTGTTTCAAGCAGAAAGGGGTTTAATCAAGGGAATTAAGTACTAGATTTGGTCTTCTGTTTCCTGTCTGA
Organism: Galemys pyrenaicus; assembly: GCA_019455555.1. Lineage (NCBI taxonomy): Eukaryota > Metazoa > Chordata > Mammalia > Eulipotyphla > Talpidae > Galemys > Galemys pyrenaicus. The sequence goes on from JAGFMF010011681.1 coordinate 8,850,674, forward strand.
CCTGGTCTCCTGCTGCTCTCTCCTTCCCTTGCTCTGTATCAACCACACTGGATTCCTTTCTGGTCTCTGAATTCCCTATCTCCTATTGAAGCACCTTTGCACTGACTACTCCCTATGTTTAGAATGTTCTTCCTTTAGATACCACCTGTACTACTGCCTTTCCCTTAAAATTTTTTCTCAAATGTCACCTTTTTAGTAAGGCTTTCCCAGCTGCTGGCTTTAAAATTGCTGCTTTCTCTCATTTCCAACACTTCCTACTCCCTTCACGCTGTTTTACTTATTAAGTGATATGAAATACTAATTTTTTAAAATAGAAAACATGAACTTACTCTGTTTACTGTTTAATCCCATGTAGCCTGTAAGAGCCACAAGCAGGATTCTATTCCTCTTTTACGATAAGTCCTAAGGACCTAAATAGATGGTACTTGGCAAATATTTGTTGAATGAATTAGGTGACTATAGAGTCAGTGAAAGAGCTGATGGAAAAGAATCCAGGGTGCTGTCACTAGACTAAGGAGTTCAAGGTCACCAGCTTAACTGTAATCCAGTTGAGGAAATGCTGATTCTGCCACTGTACCCGTGGGACAGTTGCCAAGACTGCCCCCATCTTTGGGAGCTTCTTTGTCAGCCATCACTGACACCAGGAAAATGGCTGCTGCTTTCACTTCCACCTTCCAAACCTCCAAGAAGAGAATCTGGCAAATATACTGCTTATGTTTCCAGCTTCTCCAAATAGGTGAAAGTGTGGTAGGAGCTGATGAAGAGCCATTCCAGATATCTGCCACAGGGCCTGATGGGATTGTGGAGGAGGGCCACTGACCCCATTCAGGTGGGGAACCTGAAACTCAGGGCTGCAAAGCTAGTAACATACTGGGCCAGACTCATTCTGCAGGGTTTTACATCCTGAAGCACTTGCCTTTATCATTCCCTTTGGCTTCTCGCAGCATAGTACTAATAAGATCAACAATAATAACTGAAGTCTTCAGGAAGGCTTTGCCCTCTTCTAGAAGTATGGCAGTGAGCCCTAATTTTTGCCAGTGTAGATCAGGTCAAAAGGCAGAGGTGAGCCTGTGGAAACCAATCAGAACCTTAAGAATAGTGATTCAAACCATGGAAGGTTATTCCCTCTTATACCCAGTCCATTTAGGTTGAAAACATTAAATAATTTTCCTCTATATTTGGGCCTTACCCCAAGTAGAAATGCTTCATTTTCTCTCTATCTCTACACTGATGTCACATCAGTGTGACAGGAGGCCACATAATTGCCGAAATTAAAGCATAATACCTGACACCTTCAAAGTGGCTCGCCAGAGTCTGAATATTTATTTAATGGAAATGGAGTCACTCTGACCCTCCAGGGTCAGACTCACTGTTACTCTCCCTGACACACCTTGTGGGAGGGGAAAAAAAAGAAATTTTAACCTGTAAATCAATAAGGTCATCTGCTGTGGGGCACTGTACCATCAGTAGGATGGTTCCATCATCAGGAACAGTCACAAGGATTTCTGAGGGACCAATTTGTGAAAGGCCCTGGGTTAGGTCCTAGTCACACAGGATTAGGTATGTAGTCACTAAGTAACACCACTTGTGGGCATTTGCATGCACAGAGGGCAAGCAGCCTACTTCCAAATGTCCTACCTCCTTGTTTAGGAAGTAAGATATGATCACGCACTCCTGTGCATGCAGTGGACAAAGACGTGTCCTATGTCTCCTCCCTCTCTCTCTCTCTCTCTCTCCCCCCCCCACCCTCTCTCCCCCCTCTCTCCCCCCCCCCGCATCCCCCCCTGTCATTATCATGTTGGTTTTGACAAGACCAGCAGCCTTATTAGATTAGTAGCTAGTGAGGATGAAGGATCTCGATCTAAGATCTCTCAAGGAACTAAATCCTGCAAAGGTACATATGAACTTGAAAGTGAATCTTCCCACATCAGACCTTAAGATGACCATACCCCAGTCAACACCTTCACTGTGGCCAGTAAGAGGCTCTGAGGTAGAGATGCCAGCTAAGCTATGTCCAGAGTCCTGACCAAAGGAAACTATGAGATTATAAATGGTGTTGGTGTTGTTTTAAACATTAAACTCAGAATAATTTTGTACAGAGCAAAAGATAATTTAATGAGGGAGACAGAAAATTTAAAATATGGGAATTGGCATTCTGTAAATCCCTGAAGGGAGAAAAATAGAGGAAAGTCTCAATATTCTTAGTAAAACCACTTGTATGTGTATTCAGGAATGTTCACAGTAACCCTCCAAGGTGGGTATTTTCATATTTAACAGTGTAATAAGTCAAGACTCAAAGGTACTAGTCTACAGCAATGAGTGCATCTGTGCTATTGCTCTCTCAATACTTCCTTTAAATAAATGTTTTCACTAAAGTATATTATAGTACAAGAAATTTTTATACCACATCACAATTGAAACATCCTTGTCACTTATAATTCTCTTTTTGTTAAAGGGGACTTAGCACAGTGATAACGACATAAGACAACTTATGAAGACTTCCTCTCAGCTCTAATTAAAAGCAATGGAAGAGACCATTTATTACTCAGTGTGTGTGACTGAGTTTTCTCACTAGTAGTTGTGTACCATATAAAGTCTCATCCTACTAGGAATGAGTCTTTCACATCTGGGGTGGGAAGGGGAGGATTGAAATACAAATTATCTAAGAAAATTGTAGCCCAAGGTGCTCATCTAGAGGTTCCAATTTTCTCTTCCCAGACAATGAACACATCTTTCTCCACCAAAAATTCATTTCTGACATAGTATAGTTTTTTCCCCATATACTGTATTTCAATCCACATTTCCTCCTATGTTTTCACTTAGAAAAAAAAGAGAAAGCTAAATTTTTGGAATAAGCAATTTCTCTATAGGGAGTCCCAAGACTGCACTCATATCAAAGCTAAATAACCTCTCATTCTAAGGGATGTTGGTCCCTCAGGCCAGAGCTGAGGTCATTAGCAGGGCAGAAGGGGGAAGTGTGGATTGGTAAATGCTTCCATCCATCCTGGTCCACACACAGACATCCTCAGCCTCCCTTAGTATCAGGCCAGCAGCCTGCCTTAGCATCAGGAGTTACCTCACAAATCCCAGTGCCTTTTGTATGAGTGGAAAAATTTAAAGGATTCTCCCCCCACCCATCAACTGATGAAAAGCATGGAAAACCTTTTACAAACTGTGAAGTGTTCTGCGCAAATAAAATGTCTGTGTATTTCATCTGTTTCACTGTTCAGTCTCTTTTTAAAGCTAAATCCAGGAAAATGCAAATAGACATTTTGAGAAATGTTTGTAGCTTATGATAAAAACATTCTCTTTCACTTACTGCTAGGCATGTTCACTTAGGGCTTGATAAAAGCAGATAGGCTGTTATCCTAAACATCTACTCCAGGGAGATAAAATCATAAACTTACACATCTAATGTGCATCACAAATGGGGGAAGGGAAAATTTTCACCATAAAACTTTGCACAAAGCAGGTGACTTTTTAAAAGTTAAATCATATTTAATAACAAATTAAATATGTAATGTCCCCATGCCATTAGGAATATTAGAGTTAAAAGCAAATATCAGAATCTCAAGACATGGTTTAAGAAATTCATGCCATCCCAGGAAACTATCTACTACTGGTTGTAGGCAATACTGCGTTTCATAGGAAATTGTTTGTTCTATAGCCCAGGCTTGGGGAGAAAAGAGGTGATGGCTAAGAGGTTCTGGAATATAAATGTAAATAAATAACAGTAAAATTAATGATCTAGAGAGACTTTGGAACTGTGTTCAAAAGCAAAGTATCAAGCTTTCAATCATTTCTCTGCCTAATCATGGCAGGCTAGGTGTAGGAATGACTGTAAGACTTTGAGAACTAACTGAACCAGAGAGGACATAGTCAATGTGCTATTTTCTTTGGTCAAATCTTTCATGCAAAAAGTTTTTGCTGCCACTTGAAAGTACGAGCCACCTGTGCTCATTCACATACCCCATGAGGCTGAAATATGACTCAGGCCAATTTGCAAGTGCTGAGACTACCCTCACTCTACCTCACTTGGTGAATGATTGCCTGGCCACAGTCTACCTTTCTCACTGGAGAGGCATCATTCCTGGGCATCAGCAGAACTCCCTTCCCAGAGATAATACAAGAGCAGAGTCAAGAGAAAAATCATCCCATAATGCCACCATGAATGAGGATTTGTCATCCCTTGGCACTGTTGTCTTCTCTTTTTCTCTTTCTCTCCTAAAGATTTGAAATCCTACTACTTGTAGCTGTCCCTGCAGACACTTGAGGCAATTATATTTACCTCTCTATTCCATCCCCTCTTTCTCAACCCTTATTTTAGTGTAACTTCCCATCCATTGGCTTTCTGGGCCATTCCTACCACCAGCGGACCAGAACCTGGTATTACTTCTCACCCCTTCGTACTTCACCAGCCTTTGACAAATTAAATTTCTGGAATAATTGCATAAGCCAACAATATGTCAACTCAGTTATACTGTTCTATCATTGAGGTAATTGTTGGTGAGGTCAAAGTGCATGCACTTGTCAGGACTAGCAGAATAACCTTTCCAGATATGCTACATTGTAAATTAAAGCCCATTGTAGAGCCAGTTGTGAAATAACAGATCCCTCTCCATATACTGTGGTGCCCTGGCTATATTCCTTAGTGTGTCCAACTCTTTCCATATTTGCAAAAATGACAAATAAGGCATCTCTCACAGGGATGCTGTGAGATTAAAATGAGATAGGAGTGCATGATGGCCACTTGGCAAATGCTCAATGAAGATAGTTTTGTGAACTAAGAGCTCTCAGAGTAAAAACATTCACTTTCCCCATTACTACCAACCACCTCTCAACCACAAGTAGTTAACTTTCATAGAAGCCAGAGTTGTGGTCCACAGTTGTCCTTATTGTGTATTTATGTATGATGACTGAGGAAAACTAAGCTGCAAGGAGATTTAGATCAACAGAACAGCTTGTCATTTGGCTAAAAAGGATTCTGTTCTCCATAGCTCAACATTCACTTGAAATAATTTCACTGGACTTCATTAAGCTTGAAGAATTGCACTTTTCCTTCACCCCATTCTTCCTCATACTTAGCCTTTATAATTCAAAAGATAATTGCTCTATTAACAGATGCTTATAGCGTAATAAAGGAGTGGGAGGGAAGAAAGGGATTTCTTTTTTTTTAATCTGGGCCATTCCCTTCAGTTTCTTGGAAGTGCTAGAGAGCAATGGAATAAGCCATAAATTATTTTTGGAATGAAACCAAAGGATTCATTTTTTCAGCCACAAGCAAACCAATTCTTGGCCAAAAGACTCCAAGAGCTTGCAGGGAATGAGGCTACCAGGAATTCCTAGTGACTGAAAGGATGTCACGACAACTCTGAGCTGTGAAGAAATCTTAGCTTTACTGGAAATCAGGAAAATGCTCTGGCAGGTACTGATAGGGCCTGTGGAAATCCCCTCTGGGGCCTTGGGTTAGGGGTTGTTTAAGAAAGACATTCGGATGACACTCCCCTTTCCTAAAGACTAACAAATTATTGAACTGTTAAATACAAATTCCTTGTGACTGTGTTATGGAGTGAATAGTGTCCCCACAAAACTTGGATATTGAAGTTGTCTCCTAGTACCTAAGAACATGATTGCCTTTGGAGTCAGGGATTATTAAGAGGTGATTAAAGTTAGATAAACATAAGGATGGGCACTCATCCAACCTGACTGGTGTTCTCATAAGAAAAGGAGAGTAGGAGACCACGTGAAGACACTCAGAGAAGATTATCATCTACCAGCCAAGGAGAGAGATCTCAGAAGAACCTTCCCAACCAAGATGTATGTTAGACTTCTAGTCTCCAGACCTTTGGTGAAACCCAATAGTACATGGTATTTTGTTATGGCAGTGCTAGCAATCTAATACAAGGACACAAGAAATGTATACTCGTGAATGAAGAAGGAGTTTCCTTCAGAACAGAAAAGGTTTTACAAGTACCTCTTGAGAATAGGAGGCTCCAACTGGGCAAATGGTAACAAGGCTCAGGAGATAACTCTACTTAAGCAGTTCACCCCCTTAAAGGTGGCTTTAAAGGTTGATAACTGGCCTCCTCGACTGGCTTGACTGTGTCCTAGATGTCATTGTTTCTTTTGTGAGGGTCTTTCACAGTGAACAGTTCACTTAGCTTTCTGCTCACACCTCTCTTTACCGTTTGTCTGCTCTCCCCCATCATAATCTTTGTCTTTGACCAAGTGATAATACTTGCCTTGAGAATTACATCTGAAATTACCCCATCATAAGTATCCAATCACTCCTCACCTCTGACCCTGGAGTTTTTCAGCCCATAACACAGTCACAGTCTGGCTTGACCATAAGTTAAGGGAATGATAACAAAAGCACTACCACAGAGCACCTATGACCCAATGGGCAAATCCCCTCTGTGCTGGAATACCATAGTTCCCCTTTGAAAAGTTATCTTTAATAGGTTATCAGAGTTAGCATGTAGTTTTTATAATCCATCTGCTCAAAAAATATACACACAGATATGCACCTACACATAGCCACATATCTCTCCCTGTGGATCGTAGTACATGGCCTTTCTTGAAGATCAGTTTAAGTTCAAACATCAGATGCTGTGCATTCTGTAAAATAATTTAAGCAAATAAGCTGTGCTTGCAGAAAGCAGTCATTAATGGCCCTAAAAACAACAATGAACTTTTCTTTGTACTCATGTTTTTAAGGGCTTTAAAAATGCTTGCCCTAAGTCTTGCATATAATAAGTCATAATTTAAGAGATATGTGTGAAAATGCTTGAGCCAGATGTTTGATTTATTTTTTTTCAAACACAGCGCCTTTTACCCAGTGCTGCAGTTTGGCTTCTGAGGATAACTAAGAAAAACCTCTGAGATTGTTAGAGGGGAGCTTCACCTGCCAGTCTGGGCTGCAGGATCTCTATAGCAACCAAACATAAATCAAGGAAATGGCCCCTTTTGTAAGTTGGTTAATAGGCACAACATGCTTCTTTAGAAAATCCAACCATTCTTTCAATAGACTTTGATTGAAAGTCAGCCTTTTCTTCAGACACATCCACATTCACATCTAGTAGCAGCTTGTATGGCTGTCCACGGGCTAATTTATTACCCTTTAAAGATCTGGCAAAGAAAAAATGGCTCTCAGAACAATGTTTACATTCAGAGGCATAAGCACAGAGCCACAAAAGAGCATCCTTTTGTTCTGAACTTGGAATATTAATCTTTAACCTAGGACTTTAACTCCTCCCACTCCCCGTTATGGGGTTCAACAGAACCTCTCCTCTCATTAAAATTTTACCAATTTAATATGACTTTGTTTCTAATACGTGGGAAGGGAGGAGTGAGCATTTCTCCCATTGTTGTGCCAAACCTTGATAGAGATTAATTGTTTCTCAGACTACCCACCCTTTCCTTGGAGAATACTCTGCTTCAGGGGTTGCTGATGAGGGACATTGGCTGTCTGTTCCCTAAGAAGAGAATTGGGCTAATTAACAAAATTTTAAGGAATGTTCCTCACTTCTCGTGAAGCAAGAGAAGGGTCATCGGATGGTGAGTTGGCCCCTCTCATCCCCCATCCCACCAAAATGCAATTTGGGAATGTACCCAAGAAGTGCCCCACTTGGAACACCCCCCTCCCAGTACCATGAAATATAAAGGCGCAGTCGGAACACACAGAGTGCTTCCTTTCATGTGGGCAGTGGCTCATCACCGAGTAAATGGTGTGCTTCTCTCAAGGGGGGAGCCAAACCCGGGGCCCTGTCTTCCTTTGAGGTAGAGACAAGAGATAGGGGAAGGTCTATAGAAATAAGCCTTTGTAGTTTTTTTTTTTCTTTAAGTTAGATTATGAGATGAAAAAGTACTTCTAAAACAAGAGGGAACTTGCGTCGCTCTGGGTTGCTTCATATCACAGATGGAGTTGAGCAAGAAAAGATTTATATTAATGCCTCCCTCTTTAGCATTCTTAAATCCTCAGAAACCAAAGTCTTCAGAAACCAGACCCTTCAGGAGATCCCTTCCCTTTGATATGGTCAGCTGTCCCCACTGGCAAGAGGGGGAGAAGGGTGGGCTTCCAAATGCACATGTTGAACCATGCCCTTTATTTTAGTCTAAGCACTCAGGAGAAAAAGTTTTCTTCAAGTCTTCAGGGCTTTCACTTAGCAATACTTTTCGCCTTAGCGTTAGCCTGAACATACCTTTGGCATCTGAAACTGAAGGGCCACCAAAATCCATTACAAAGGAAACATAGTGTGTCAGAGATGCCCTGAAGAACTGCAGACAGTTCTTATGTTCACTGTAGGGGGTTGGGGTTGTTTTTTTTTTTTTTTTTTTTTTTGCTGTGGCTGAGGGTCACACGTAGCCAAAAGCTGAGCTGTAACACTTACATCCTGGTAGTGTGGTCACACAAGGAGATCAGACTTCTGATGCGTTTTTACCACATGCCTGTATCCAGGCCCCTATTGAAGAGGCAAGGCAATGCAGTGGTGAAACTCATGGAACAGAGCACTGCATTATCAGTGTTCAGACCCCAGACACTGACTGACTCAGTTCTGCTGCCTCCTTCTGCTCACTTTCCTCACTTGTAATATAGTCATATAGTACCTACTTCATAGAGCTGTTAAGAGGATTCAATATGCTATACTACACCTCTTACTCCAGTGCCCCCTCCGTCATAAACCCTCAAATGTTCCTTACTATTAGTAGTTTTCATACTTGTATTGTAGTTGATACTGTTGTATTGTTGACTACAGGAAAATATGTGTCTTCCAACATCATTTTCCAAGTTCAGATGACATTTTATAGACCCTTTAACAAAAAGAAAATCATTTCTAGTAAGACTGGAGCAACTCCATTGAGAAAATCCAGATAGAAATGGCTTGTACCTGTGGCAATATCTCATTTGATTTGCTTAACACCATCATTACTTGTTTATATCCTTGCCTACAACTCAGTATGGTGGAAACAACAGTCTCAGGAATTACGACTGAAGAGGCTGTGTGTGTGTGTGTGTGTGTGTCTGTCTGTCTGTGTCTGTCTGTGTCTGGCTGTCTCCTGTGTATTCTCTGCCACCCAAATTGTTCTCCCCACCTACCCTTACCTATCTTCTAGGGTCACAACCTAGTTGTGGTTTTGCCATCCAAGCAGAGAGCACTGGAACCCAACCACACCACAAGTGCCATAACCAGGAGTGCTAATCATTGCTCATTTGTCCTCACCCTTTTCATTTGTTCCAAGATCTTTGTTCCTTACAATAAGCCACCTCAACGTCAGCATAAATATCAAGGAGATACTGTTCCTAGAAGAAGAGGTAAAGAAGGGAACTCACCAAAATAGTCACTAGGGAAAATGTAGTCCTTTTCCCAGGAATGAGCCCCACATTATTGGAACTTTGTGAATAAATCAAAACTCACCAAAAGGATCAATGGAATTAAAAAACTAAAGACTATGATAACTAAAATAGGTGGGTTTTGTCATTAGTTAAGAATAAGTAATACATTCTAAACATTGGGTCCTCGCTGAATAGCAGTGTGTTCTAGTAGAAATGTTAGGTTTAGGGGAGGAATAGTTGAACCCAAAATTAATGTCAGTACTTGTGGTGTGAACTTAGGCAAGTGTTAAATTCATTACAGCCAACACTGTCAACATCTAGAAAGGAAAAATAAGCATCACTTAGGTTGTTTCTAATAGAGGGAACTTAATAGAGAGGATTGGGAATAGAGTTGACAGGGGAGTTAAAACTTGGGGCAAACCAGTTGTTAATGTCAACACGGAGCTGCTGCCAATCCTGCAGGTAAAGGGACAACAGGAGGAAATGGTGGTACCTGAGTGTAAGGGCTTGGTGATGGCGGGAGCAGGGCCACAAAGGCGATTCAGTTACCAGGAGAGGAAAAAGAGCAACATCATGTCTGTTCCCCCTTTTCATCTCCATTACTGGAAACTGCCTAACAGTCACTTGGTTGTGTACATTCAAACTTACCCAGCATTTATCCCTCCTGCTTCTGTAAAAATAAAAGGAAAAAATACCGCCAGCTTTGTAGATTTGATCTCAGACTTCCCTGCCCTTCCCCTGCTCTGGTCTTTACACAGCATCTTGGCATATATGTGCATTCTGTTGGCACATTTAACCCTGTGCTCTGTGGTCGCTCCCTTACTATAACCTTGTGGGGCCACAAAGTATTTCCTGTGTGTTTTTCCTCCATAGACATTTTTAATGTGTTCATTTTCCCAAAAGGACCATATATAAATGGTAGACATATGTTATCATTTATACTGTAACTCTCTCATACTGAAGGGGCAATATGGTATTGTGGTTGAGAACAAGAGCTCCTAAGTACATGGGTTCAAATCCTGGCCATGCTGCCTGTGTGATGTCAAGCAATCTCACATCACTTTTCCCAGATTTCATCATCTGGAAAATGGTAGTTAGAATAGTTCCAACCTCATAGCATTTTTTTTTACTTGCCTCGTGATGTAGGGCTTCAGTCTCCTAAATATCAACTTAAAATTTTGTCAGGCCCTGCTGAAGTTCTGACATGGCAGTGACCTATGGTAGAATGATAAAAGGGTCTTTTTCTGCCTTAGTTCTAACTAAAATACCAGTATGTTTGACATCAGACACCAACTGCAGTGTTAGGTGGACTATCAAAGGCAGGAAGAAACATTCTGAGAACAAGTTCCACAACTCTTCAATCCCATCACCACCAGCAGCGATATGGAGAATTTGGATATATCAGGAGACAGAGGGGATGAAAGGAAGGTTTGTAGAAAGGGGAGCTTTGCCTCACAATGAAGATGTTTCTCAAAAGATTGTCTTGGTGACTTGTTAAATGTTCATGACTTCTATATCACTGACTCAGGGTCTAGTTGAGTTGACTAGAAAAGTACATTCAAGGATATACAATCCAGCATAATATAATAAACACTTTGTCAAGTCCCAAAGGAGTCAAAATTTGAAGTGAATCTTGAAAGAAAAAAAAACTTAGAGAATAAGATGAACATGTCTGAAATATTCCAGAAACAAAGGAAAGTCTTCTCATATAAGTAGAAAATATGAATGGCAAGGTATTCCAGAAAGACATTGTCCCAAAGATTCTGGAAATCAGTGTTTTTCTTTAGGTTACTACTTATAGGAATATTGAAATAGCCATATCAATGGGAAAGGAGAAAGGCCTCAGGAAAATTATGTCTCTGTGCCTGTTTCATCATCACCTATAAAACTGTGATTTTAATTGCACCTACCTCTTACAATTGATGTAAAGATAAAACATGTTTGCACGTGAACGTATTTAGCGTAGTACCTGACCAAGTAACACCCAAACATTTTAATAAATATTTAAAATATTTAGTTCAATTATTTAATTATTTTGTGGCAAAGGTCTGGTAAATTATTCAAGGAAGATAAGGATGAGAATGATAAAAGGATCACTGGGTAGTGAGGGACTCATTTTCCCCAGGGGAGTCAAGTTGTTTCCTTTCCAAATTGTTTTACTGTTGAATTCATTGACTCTCAGGATGGCTCTCCAACCTGTCTCTTGAATGATCTATGTCATTATCATTGAATATAATTCCTATTGCTTTGCTGTTCTTGCCTTAAACCATAGAATATGTAAGTGAAGCAGCCATCTTATCAGTATGCCATCCCCAACCCAACTGTGCTTTACTTCCCAGCTGTTCTGGAGAGGGTATTTTCTGGAAAGAAGGAGTTATTCCTTCAGTACCATAGGGAAGTCTCTGAAGCCAGTGGACTATGAAGGTTCATGGACACTGAGTTTTGTGTAGGACTCTCATTGGCTGCATGTCTGTGGTATAAAGAGTTAAATGGACTCTGAAAATGACTAAAGATCCAATGGACTTTTAAGAGCTCTGTGTGTGGGCTTTAGGAATCCTATGAAACTCTGTGATGAGATGCGAAATGGTCAATCTATGTAAATGTACGTCTTTCTTAAAAGACGATTCATTGCTTTCCTCATATTTTCAAAATGTTATTAAAGAAAATATTAACTTTGTGTAAGAATGGGAATTAATATCTAGATTCCCCCATAAGTGGAAAAGTATCTGAAAGATAGTAATTTAGAGAAAGAAAGCAATCAACTCAATACTATATGAACTCCCTCTCCCTGCCTACCCCTGACATTGCAGTTGAAAAACTGAGGCTCCAAATGCCAGTTTTCTTTTCCAAGCTTAATGTTTACTCTTAATTTTATATTTAATTTAGACTGGTTAGAGTCTTCCTGTCTTCTTTACGAAGATGTAGTATAATATGATCTCATAAGAATCAGTTAGTTTGTTTTCTTGTAGTCTGTAACAGCTTTTATCAAAAACCTAGCACATAAGAAGGTAAACACGTGCAGAAAAAATTGCAGATCTTCATGTTTTTTGGTTTGTGTGTGTGTTTTTCTTTTGTTTGTTTTTCTTTCTTTTAATATACCAGATATAAAGTATTTTTTTTTCCTTTTGTTTCCTCCCCTATAAAAAGCAAGAGTCAATCCAATTTTTTTCCCTCATCCTCCAGTCTGGACTACGCATGGGATTAATTAGACAAGACAAATCACTGAAAGACATTTATCTTTATCCAGGAGATTGTTTTCAGATTTTTTTGATGTTGTCCTAGCATTTCCCTTTTCTTAGTGGCTTTTTGTAATGACAGATGGGCTCAACTGCTTTTAATGCCTGGTGAAGCAAGCATTCGTGTATGAGTAGTGTATGTACATATGAGAAACATTAATTTTTAATTTGCTCTGTTTACCTTGAGAAACTGCCAGTAGATGATTCAGATATTCCACAGAAAGGGGATTTTCTTTTGTAATATAGGACAAAGGACAACTAAGCTTGTATCTTTTTTCAAAGCAGTGCTTCGGAGGGAAGGGGGTGATGGTATTTTTTGTGTGTGCTGCTTACAAAAGGATGCTTTGACTATGTAAACATTCATATAATTTTATTAAGAGTTGCTACCAAACCTTTTCATTTAGTATATGCTTAAAAATTAGGCTTAGATACAGTGATAAAGCACCAACACAGGCTGTTCCCACATTCCTTTAATTCAGTAATTCATTTGTGTGTGATTAAGAATCAATCTCAGGAAAAGGATTTGCATAGCGGTAAGGGTGAGTGTAGACTGGCCTTTGATATCCAGTCCTGGCTGTGACAGCAGCTCTGGAATAGTAGCAGTCCTCCTCCCTGCTCTTGGTCTTCCTGCCCCAAGGGCTGGATGCATAGGCTCTGGTGATACCATGGAGGAGCAGAACTTCCTCGCTTCCCTGGTGAAGAAAACTCAAGAATTCCAGAACTTTCCAATAACTTTGTTAACCTGATTTAGGCGACTGGAGACCTGTCCAACTCTCCCCAATATGTTCAAAAATTACTAAAGGTTTATTCGGGTAAAAACAGTCCAATTCCAAACACCAGGTAGGAACTGGAGAACCTAAGAGAATCGCTGCCACTGAGCCACGCAGTATCCCTTGCCCAGACTGTCCTGTCTGGCTTTGAGAAAGTGTCTTGCACAAGGGCAGTACATCTATGGAGTCATTGAACCCAGTATAGACATCACAGGCTTATTAATTTCCTGACAACTGGCACTGAGATAACTGTTCTAGAAAAATCAGTATATTAGTTCAGTTTTAGGTTATATCAAAAATAGTTATTGGGCATCCCTGGTGGTGCAGTGGGTTAAGCAATGCACTATGAAGCAAACCATAGCCACTGCAGCACGAATTCGATCCCTGCCACCGGCCAGGGAGGGGACCCACATGGCGTAGCAGACCTCTCCTGCCTCGCCTACTGCTCCCCTCAGCAGTGTGTTTCAGTCAGTCTGCCAGTTCTGCTTTCCACTCTGTCTCTGGTGAATCCTCTCACTGTCCTGGACTCTGGCCTGTACCCCAGCTCTTATATGCATAAATTTTTTTTTAAAAATCTAAAAATAAAATAGTTGTGATTAATACAACTTCCAAGTACCTTATTTTAAATTATTTTTTATTAAGATAATGTAGCAGTTTACAACAATGTATATGACTTATGGGTACAGGTTCACACCTCTTCACAGCAAAGCTGCAATAATCCACCACCATCCACTGGGGCCTTTCCCATTCTCCTCCCCTACTCTCCTCCTCTGGAGTCTCACTTCTCAGTCAGATTTTAAGAATTTGTCTTGGTTTAGTTTCATTTCTCCCTTTGTTTTGTTTCCTTATATTTCACATGAGTGAAGTCAAAGTATAGTTTTGTTTTTATAATAAATGATGTTTAGCGAGCAATTACTGGAGAACAGTGGCTGTTTGTGACCTCTCCCCTTGGGACAGGTTTCCTAACACAAACCCAGAGGCTTGGTCAGCTCTGATAAGGGGTAAAAATCATATCTTTACTATCACTCACTCCCAACTCTAATTAGTATTATAAATGGAGGCAACCAACCAATATTACTAGCAGTGTCTGTGATTTTTTTTTATACTACACGTAAATTGTTGCAATATCTCAAGCTATTGCTCATGCTCATCACTATTTCAAAGTATGCTCATTGTTAAGACCTACCACTAATATGTTATTTAATAAGTTAGTAAAGAGGAACATCTATTACTGTCTCACAAATTTTAAAAAATACTTAAAAATGTATTTTAATAATAAAATCTCTGATCTCTGTTATCATCATATATATATATATATTTATTTTTTATCTTAAGAACATTTTTCCAAGAAAGATTTTCAAGCCTTAGCAGAGTACTACAAGTCTGTGATATGTGCATGTGAGTGCATGTCTGCATGTGCACACAGAGATTTTGCTGTAGGAAGTTAAAAACTAGGAAATATTCATTCCTGTATCTCTCTTTCTTGACTCATTTGCTCCTCCCCCAGAACTGACTGTGGAAAAGTCCTAATAATCAGACGAATCCACCTGAACAGTTTCCCTTTTGTATCTAATTGCCATGCAGTGTAATTACAATTATCTGTGGCCTTAAATATATGTCAAATTGATTTTTAGTTCATTTGATTTGATTTCAACACCAAACTGTTCATTTAAGTAGTCTTCATAGTTTCATAGCCCATGCCTTAGTAAGATATGGTTGAGGGGAAGAAGATAGCACATAAAATCACTTGAGAATCTCTGCTCTAAAGTCAACCTGTGTTTCTGTTATCACTGCTGCAGTATGTTTGATAAACACTCTGTTAGGACAAAAGATGACACTGTTTTCTACCAAATGTCCTTGCGTTATAATGTGTGCAGCACACACACATGCTCCTCAATGTGGAAAAATTATTAAGATGCTGTAAAATGTGGTACAACTTCTAGATTGTGTTTTGTGGAGGAAGGTGAGTAAACATGGGCCTGCTATTTCAATGTGCAAAGTACTCTCCTTTGCAAAACCTAGTCTCTTTATAGTTCCTAAACCCACATGATCTTGTGCTCTAGCCTCTGAATCACTGATTGCAAATTCTAGATAAGAGAATATGAATGTCCATGTGTGATGTCCTGGTTGATTCAGGGACTCCTGTCAGCGAAGACGGTTCTCTGAGAAGAATGGATAGTGCCAGTGCCAACCCTTTCTGAATAGGGGTAATACAGGCTTAAAAGGGAGATCCCATAATGATTTCTCAAGGAAGTTGGCACTGGATGCATCCCTGACTGTGCATCAACTGCACCACCCCTCAGAGGCCTTGAGAAGAAAGACCAGACTAGCAGTAGTTTAGATTTTCAGATATATATTCAGAGAATATAGATCTTTCACATGAGTGACTCTATTAGACACTTTTTATTTACATTTCCTCATATTTTCCCAGGTCAAACCTACCAATATTTCTGATGTCAACCTCATTCTTAGGATGTCTTCGCAGCATTCTACTCCTTCCCTTTAATGCCAGCTGTTTCCAGTAATCCTGAGTCTCACACATGTAACCATTCCCCATAAACATCTCCTGTAAAGATCTCACATGTGCTAGCCAACTTTGCCCACATGGGCCATGTTCCTTCTCTCTACTTGGCCCCCTTGGGAGACAGCAGTGACTGAGATCTTTGTTGTTTCTAGAGCCACTGGAGGGTATCTGTCCACTCCCTAAGACCCTAGTGCTGGTGGCAGTGTGTTAGCACCTATGCCAAAGATGATTTCTCTGATATGGTACTGGCACTGCCTCCCACTGTAGTTGAAACTATCGGCAATGGGAGCTGTCCCTTAAAGAGTCTCAATGCTGGGGCTTTCAGTCTGATGACTGTTCTGAATGCTGAACATTCTAAAGCTCTAGTGGATTTCCAGTTTAAGATGCAAAAATCAGCCCCTGACACCCTCCTATACAAAATGCAGAAATAGGAAATATAATTAACAAATACATAAGTGCATTCTATAACGGACCTTGAGACTTTTTCTTCCACAATTAGGAGTGGAGGAAGCAGACTGTGATCATGTTTACAAGACCTACACTGAGCTGTGATCGCTGGGCACCCTCTGCAAGCCTGAGGCTAACGATGCCACAAGTACGCCTCTCCAAGTTGTAACAGTGCAGGACACACAGGGAGAATTCTTTGTGGAAGGGGAACACAAAGCTGATTACCTACCCCATGGAGAGGAAGCTGTAGGCTGAGCAAATGGAAGAACAACTACCAGGCAAGACTGGAATAGTAGAATAAATTTTTAAGGGACTTTTAAAAATAACCTTAGAGAGCCAAAGAAAAGAACCCCTAACTAAAATCAAAATAGGAAGTTATATAAAAAAGAATAGAGTGGTAAAAAAGAAAAAAAAAATCAAAGTTCTTCAAATAAAAATTTATTGCTAATGTTAAACTCAACAGATAAGTCGAATGGCAGACTAGATTCACATAAAAAATATATCCCCAAGCTAGAATATAACTGAGAAAGGAAATTTTATTTTTAAAAATGTTTAGACCTACAGAACAAATCTAGAACTTCCCAAATACATCTAATAAATAACACAAAAATTTTTTAAAAATATATAAAGCATGAAAAAGAAAATAGTTGCCATCAATATTTTAGGTTACGTGTCTTCAGATTAAGTTAATAAAAATACCAAGTGAATAAATAAAAGTGGTTCATAACACAGTGAATGTGTTATACCTGCTCAGAGGGCTGAAACCAAAAAGTCGGGAAATAACATGTCTTAGCAAAGATGTGGAAAAATTGGGAGCCAATTTAAAATGGTGTAAGGGCATTGGAATACAACTTGGAAAGTTAAACATAAAATAAGTACATGAACCAGCAGTTCCATCCCCAGGACATACTTAAGAGAAGGGAAAAAACGTGTTTGTACCAAAACTTGAACATGAAAGTTCATGCAGCATTAGTCATAATAGGCAAGAAGGGAAAATAAGGTTCATCAGTGGATGAATGGATTAATGTAAATTAAATAGTATTCTCCCATCAAAAGCAAAGAAGTCCTGATCCATGTTATGACATAGATGGATCTTGAAAACATGATGCAAAGTGAAGAAAGTCAGTCACAAAAAGCTGATCCCAGTTAGATGAAATGTCTAAACTAACCACAATGCTAAAGTCGGTTAATGGTCACCAGGGACTGGCATCCAGACAAAAAGGGCAGTTACTATTAATGGATATGGGGTTTCTTTTGGGTGATGATGAAAATGCCCCAGACTTAAAAAGTAATGATGGTTGCATAACCTTGTGATTGCACATACAACTGCTGAATTGTCCACTGTAAAAGGGTGAATTTTGTGTTATATGAATTACTCATTTAAACTATTTTGCTGTTGTTGTTTTTTTTACAAGTGCTCACCAGAGCTGGCCTGTGCCTTGTAACAGTCATACAGGGTCCTATGAGAATAATTCCTCTGGTCTCACCCTTTGGGTTTGGGTGTTAAAACACTATTCCCCTTTTGTCCCAAAATTTCTTTGGGTGTTCATACAAAAGAGCACAAAAATAGGGGTTTTTTTTTTTTGTATTTTTCTTTACAATCTAGTTTCTTGGTTTCTAAGGGAGCTGGGCTAGATGCTCAGAAAGGCAGACTTGATGAGTTCCTTAGAAGGGCCCCAACCCTTAGGGATTGTCAAAGCTTGAATGTGTTCCCTGGAGTTCTTTCCCAGAAAGCCCCAGGTCCTTCCCACAAACAGTCTGATGGCTGCACAACAGCTCAGGCCCAAAGCCTGTAATACTCATGGCTCAGGAGCTATCATTTTCTCCATTTACAGATGAGAAAACCTGAGCTCACAGAGATTGTGACCTCAGAAACAAAGAAAACTGACACTGATTTTATCCTCACAAGTTTGCCAAGCCCCTTTAATCTGATTTTTCAAGTGCTTTTAACAATGAACCCCTGTTGACTAAATTTGTCACAGTCCTTTCTCTTTAGTAATGACTACAATTAAGCTAGAACACAACATTTGACAACAATTGTAAGAGTGAGCTTTGACTCGTTCTTTTGAGCTAGCCCAAAGAGTAAGTAAAACAAAAGGTAGTGACTGAAGGAATGCCGGAGGAAGACCCATATCCATCTGATCCATCTCTCCTCGCTAATCCCCCATGGTTGGTAGCTGGGCAAACACCAGCCAGCACCCACTGCACAGCTAAAACCTCATCAAGTAAGTATCACTTCTTTCCTGTGTGGTGGTGGTCATCATCCTTCCTCCCTTGATAAATGGGCTGTTTAGATACTCAGGTTTCCTTTTTTGTGAAACTCAGATACAATAACAACTTACCACAGAATTTCAATTGGGCTATTTCTAAGCCCTATAGAACCTCGCCAGCCTGGCAGAATGTATGTATTTTTCATTTTGTTTGGTCTTGGTCATTTTGGTTTGGTCTTCCCTTAATTGCAAATGGCAGAGTTTAAGGTTCAAAGTGAAGTATTACTGTGGGTGGCCCACTGGCTTAACAAGGGTGGTAAATACTGCCAGGTCATAACCAAGACCATCCTGAGATTTGGTTTTACCTGGCATGAAAAAGAATAAAAAAACAGTTGTAAAGTTCCAGAATAACTGAACAAACTGTAGCCCTGCCAAAGTTTCACTTCACCTCCCTAGAGGCACCTGGAAATGTGACAGAAGACACACTTAACCTCTGGACCTCAATGACATGGGGTCTTTGCTATCCTTAAAGAAAGCAAAATGAATTTGCAGAAGTAGTTCTCAGATTCTACCTGTTCTGATGCCCAGGCCTCATCCCAGATCAATTAAGTCAGTCCTGGGAGGGGGGAAGCAGAGCCCAGGTAGCAACTAGTTTTTAAAACTTCCCATGTGACTCAGCGTGCAGCCAAAACTGTGAAACAGAGCATTGGACAAATTTATGTCTTACTCAAGACTTATTTTCTAACATCCATATCTATAGCTCTAACGGTTATTAAAAGTATAGATGCTTAATGCACTCAGAAATGTATTGCATGTAGTAAATGGCACATAGGCAGAAGAATGCAATTTTTCAATATTAATGACAGCTAAAAGTATACATTGAATTGAATTCAGATTATTAAATTGCACAGAAGATGTTGTTTCCACTGTCAAAACATAGAGTCAAAGTAACATTTGTACAGATAATTCACCTCTAAATTTCAGATGACCCAGTGGCAATTTTAAGATCTGGGATTTTTCCTAACATAGCTCTGGTAGTATTTTTACAACATTCCTGGGTTCACAGAATAAGGTTGCTTCTGAGGATGCATAGGTCATGGCTGAATCCTGAAGCCAAGAGTTCAGGTACCCAGCCCATTACTAAGCAGAAGTAAGGCTAGCAGGTAATAAAGGCCTCCAAAACCCAGCTGCCCTTGACTCCTCTGGCATTATTTTTGTTATTTCCTAGCAAAGTCACTTTATTCAGTTCTGAAAAGCTTCTCTTCCCTTGACATTAATTGTTCCAGTCCCCCACATTTGCTCAAGTTCTTCTTTTCCTTTGAATGTCTTTTAAATCCCCTTCACTTGCCTGTGATCCCTTCCCACATCTGTGCTCTATCCACCATAACTCCAGGGCTTGGTATTGCACTTACTTTGCCTTAGAAGTTTTGTTTCTTGGGTCTTCTGGTCCTTATCTCTGGTCTTCATTCTTTTGAACTTTGTTTATAGACAGACCTCTTCAATTTCAGTTGGTCGGTCAACTCTTGGGGAAAAAAATTGATTTACTTCTTTTCTCATTCTCAATATCTAATCCTGCTACAAGTCCTGTGGGCTCTACCTCAAAAGCCATCCAGAATTTCATCAGGCTACCTCCATATTTCCAAGCAATCATTTGATCTTGCTTGGATTGTTATAATAATCACCCAGTAAGTTTCCCTGCTCTATTCTTGCCTTTCCAGACTGGCTCCCACACAGCAGCCAAAGTGATCCTTATAGGTTACAAGTCCAGGCATGTTACCCTATTCAAAATCTTCCACTGGTTTCCATCACCCTTAGAATGAAATCCAAAGGCCACCAAATTCTGCCAAGAAGCAATGGCAATTCAAACATTCTCCACAGAACTTTACTATGTATATTGATAGCTGACATTTGACAAGTGTTTAAAGCAAGCACTGTTCAAAGCCTTTTTTCATATTCTATTTGTTAGGAAACTGAGGTACAGAGGTTAGGAGGTTTTCACAAAGTATATATCCTGTAAGTGGTGAGCTGGGATTGAAACCCAGTCCATGTACTCAGTGGTCACCCCACTTGCCTCTAAACATAGGAGACACTAAAATGTGCTGCAACCCCACTGTCTGACCCTCATTTTAATTTCAAATGTTGTCATAAGGATCCCAGTACTCTATTTTCTTATGGTTGCAAATGTATCAAGATGTAACTTGAACTATAAGAAGAAAGGTTTTGAGGAAGGAAAATGAAAAAAGGCTGAAACCTGAATTAATTGAGGAAGCCCAAGTCCCTCAACCAACAATGCCCAGAACCCTGCTGGAAGCCAAGAAATTTGCTTTAAAATATGATCTACCCCAAGCCAAAGATGACATCAAATGTATGGTGATATGCCACCCAAAAAGTAAAACCACAGTTAGCTTGTCTAAAGGCTGTTTTAGGTTGACTTGTTCATGCTTGGAACTGTGCCACAAGCAGTGGCTGCAAGTTTCTGGGCAAGGGTTGAAAAGTTATCTTGAGAAAAGGAACTGCAGTGTCGCATCCTAGAGGCTTTATATCTTTAGAAGGATGACCCTTGACCCACCATCATCAGCCAGTCTACCCACTTTCATTATTGCTACACTGAGCTCCAGTGTCTGCCACACACACTACGTCTGAGGGGGAGAGCCTCTGATTATTGACTAGCAAAGACAGCTTGGGATTTAACTAGAATTCCCTCAGAGTAAAATGGCATCCAGTGATATAAAAACAAACAACAACAAAAAAAAACCCTGGATATCTAGGTGGCAGTGTAACTCCAGAGTAAGGAATACACTGGCAAGTG
Organism: Galemys pyrenaicus; assembly: GCA_019455555.1. Classification (NCBI taxonomy): domain Eukaryota; kingdom Metazoa; phylum Chordata; class Mammalia; order Eulipotyphla; family Talpidae; genus Galemys; species Galemys pyrenaicus. The sequence continues at coordinate 8,872,004 of JAGFMF010011681.1, forward strand.
ATTGGTTGTCTGAAACAGACATTTCAAGTGGTTCACCTTATCTGGAAGCCATCTTTTCTTAGTGCTACTTAAGCCCAGGTGGCCTAACTGCAGCCTTGTAAGTAACTGGGGGAAAGAGTATTGGAACTTAACCTTCACCTTCCTTGACTCTATTATAAAGCTGTTATCTGAAACAATTGAGAACATGAGAGGAAAAGGTCTATGACACACCAGGAAGTGTGGTGCCCCATGTTTTTGGCAAAGGGGGGTGAGAGGGCATTGAGTTTCATTGATTGGGTCTCCATGACAGGCTAACTGCCCCCCAGGAAGGCCTGGTATTCCTGTCCTCTGCGTGAACCTGCCTGAAAGGGATACAGGAGTTATTGGGTAATCAGGACTTGTCAGCACCTCGGTTATGCAGGATGGTTCAATCCGATAATGTGAATGGAACCTGTAATAGTGCTGATGAAAAGCACTCCAGTTTCAAAAGGGCCTTGAATGATTTTTTGTTCATTTTCTGTTTACATGTAATGTGTTATTGATGTCATTACCTTATAATACAGCGGCTTGTTTCATAGAAAAACCAGGAATTATTCATTCTTTAAAAAAAAAAAAAAAGACTAAGAAGAAGAAAGGAGGAAAGAAAGAAACCCTGTTACGTGAGGAAAATTGCATTCGAATGCGGCAACTGAAACATATTGATTTTCTGGCACCAGACTTTTTAGATTAAAAATGCCAATACTAAATCCTTTCATGACCTATAGTTCATATGAAGTTCGCATGTCATTTACTATTATTCTGGGGGAAAAAAACTGAATCTTTAATGAAAACATAGTTAGAAAAAATGTCTGCCATTTGTACAATTTGCATACCATTATAATAATGCATGATTATGAGCTAAACATGTTGATAGAAGAATGGGTTGAGCATCTTATTTCAAATCAAAAGCCAGTTGCCTATTTTAATTGTCTCCTTGTCCTGATGTCATCCTTGGTGGGAATCATGTATGTACACACTTACATTATTTGGCCTGTTAAGCTACCCAAGTTAAGACATGTTCCTTCACATCATACTAGAGTCAGAGACCCATGTTGGGTCTTACAGGAGCCCAAGAAATATTGATAGTGCCTCTCTGTTATTCTTCCAAGTTAATTAAGAGCTCAGCCACAGAAATTCACAGCATAGTCCTTATTTTATTACATAGTTATTGCTGATCTCAAAAGCCCCTTGGCCAACTCATGAAGGCGTCAGTGTCATCTCTGGTTGCAGTTTTTCTGATGATGTGCCATGGGCCAGGTTTAAAAGTCAAACAAAAACATCTTTTCTAAAAGCCCATTTCCTACTGCTATATTCTTTTGATTTTCTAGACATTATCACAAAGATTTGTGCCTTGTACAGAATTCTTTCTGCCTCTTGCTAAGCCAGGAACCTATTTGGTTTCCTTGTCTTTGGACAGAGATGAGTAGATGCTCTAAATTTTGGCTTCATTGTCTCCAACCAGAGGGATAATGAGGCACTCAGTGTAGATTTCTTGGATTAGCAGCTTCTCTAACCAGTTTCCTCCTCAGCATCCACAGCAGGGGTTAGCAAACCATGATTCACGAACCAAATCCTACCAGACACCTGCTTTTGTAAATAGAATTTTACTGGAATACAACCACCTCCACTTGTTTACATACTGTGCATGTGGCTCTTTTTGCACTACAGCAGCAGATTTGAGTAGTTGCCACAGAGATCATATAGCCAGCAATGCCTAAAATATTTACAGTCTGGCCCTTCACAATCAGTTTGCCAGTTGTTGGCCCAGACTATTGCATTTCTCTAAAGCCTTTCCTATATTATGGTGCCCAAGAGTAGTTATAACTGCTATTCAGGGCTGCCCTGCAAGCAGTGAGGGGAAAAGTAGGTTAAATCATTCATTCAAACTCATGGACTTTTGAGTGAGATGAAATCTCAGAAATCACATATTCTCATGCCCAAAAATAGATGACTAGATCAAGGAGATGTAGTATATATACACAATGGAATACTATTCATCAATCAAAAAAGATAAACTATTGCCATTCACAGCAATATGAATGGAGCTAGAAGGGAATATGCTAGTAAAATAAGTCAGAAGGATAAAGAAAAATATCAGATGATTTCACTTATGGGAGGAATATAGGGGAACCAAATAAGGGATTAGGGAAAAAACAATAACAATAAAAAAATGCAACAAAACAAAATAAACAGTGATAAATTAGAGACATTCTGAAGGGGGTTAAGGAGGAGGGCAAGAAGAGCACAAGGGTTTATGGTGAATGTGCACAGGTGAATTAGTGGTAGAAGCAAACACTGTAAAAAAAAAAGACAATGATGTAAAATATATAATTTTTTTAAAAATAAATAACCTATTCCCCATTGACTAATGTTTGAGTCCCCTCATTAACTTCCAGTACTGAGAAAATCCCTAAATATGCTATTTTGTATTTGAACAGTTTGCTAAGAAATCTTCCTTGTATCAAGTGAAATGTCTCCTTGCAGATTCTTACCATTGTTTATATTCCTGTTTTGCAAGCGTATAAACAAAGTATGAATCTTCATCAACACAATGTTCATATATTGACAGCTACTATTATTTGCTCCCTGAGTGTCTTCTTCAAGATAGTTAGAAATTCCAGTTGACTTTTCTTGTTCCTTTCATGGTGTTGAGTTATTTACCAATCCTGTCACATTCCTCTTGGTGAATTAATTCATCATCTAGGACTAATACAATATTCTAGATTTAGAATCATCGTTTCCATGATTCTAGAAGCTGTATTTCTGTTATTATAAGCTAAAATTTGATTTGACTTTGAGGCAATCACATCTCATTGTTGATCTAGACTGTGCATAAATTCAACTGACTTAGTCAATTTAGCTGCTGTAACAAAATGCTGTAGACAGGGTGACTGAATAGAAGCATTTTTATTACACAGTTCTAGAGAGCAGCAATTAGAAGATTTTAGTCCTGGTAAGATACTATTTCCTGGTTTGCAGACAACTGCCTTCTTACCATGTCCCTGCATGACCTTTCCTTGGTGTGTCCACATAATGAGAGAGCGCTTTCTGTCTTCCTGGTCTTATAAGGACATTAATCCCATCATGAAGCTCACACCCTCATGAACTCATCTAAATGTAATTTCCTCCCTAAGGGGCCCCCTCCAGCTCCAATCATGTTGGGTATTAGGGCTTCAATATTATTTGGAGTTGATGGGGGACGTAAACATTCAGTGCATGACATCAACTGAAACCCCTTTGTTGACACATGGCAAATTATATTGCTGATTTTCCTACCTTTGTTTCTTTTCTACCCCCAGTCCTACCTGCCTGAGCTGTGTCCTTGTTTTTAGAATGGAACCTGATTAGAACATCTGACAGTTACTTCTTAACTAGGAAGGAATAAGACAATTGAATTCTTTCTTTCCGCATCCATCCATGTGAAGGATGGCTTCTTCCAGACCAGTTACTCTTCTCCAACCTGCTTTACTTCAGATACAAGGAAACAGGCTAAAAGCAAAGATACTTGGTATTTGTGATCTCCTTTAGGTAGCGTGGTAGGTGGGGCATATGTTGAAATCTGGCAGTGAATTGTGAGTGGAAATGATGTATGTCACTTCTGACCCAAGTATTCAGTGGCTAGTTCAAAACACTCCAGAGTTCACACACAGACGCTCTCTCTCTCTCTGACATAGTGACCACAGGTAGAAGATGGTGGCTATTATTTGCCTGGGTCTCAGAATAAAAGTGACTTGGAGAAGAGTCCCCTGTTAAGTTAGGGTGGACATGGAGCCTGAGTGAGAAATAATCCTTTGTGCAAGTGACCAAGACTTGGGGAGTGTTTATTTTTTCTCTAAAGCCTAGTCTCTCTTCTGGCACATTCAATCCCTGATGAGATCCTGCTTCATAGTGAGTGTTTAGCAGTGGTCAATGACTAATACTTACATTATCTAGATTTTCATTCAACATGCAACATTTCATTAATAAATAGCTGTTTGAGGGCCTCCCTGGTGGCGCAGTGGGTTAAGCAATGCACTATGAAGCAAACCGCAGCCACTGCAGCACGAGTTCAATCCCTGCCTCCGGCCAGGGAGGGAACCCACATGGCTTGGCAGACCTCTCCTGCCTTGCCTGCTGCTCCCCTCAGCAGTGTATTTCAGTCACTCTGCCTGTTCTGCTCCCCACTCTGTCTGGTGAATCCTCTCACCGCCCTGGACTCTGGCCTGTACCCCAGCTCTTGTATTCATAAATAAATAAATCTTTTTAAAAAATAAATAAATAGCTGTTTGTGTAGCACCTACTATGTGAAATGCACTAAGACTATCTCAGTAAATAAAAATCTCTATCCTTATGAAAATAAAGGACTTTGACATTTAATATAAAGATCACATTAGACTCAGACTCCTGCAAGCACAATATGGAAGACAGAATGCAATATGCACAGGCTGAATGTGTCCAGATTTGTGATTATTAGTGACACATTAGAGAAAATCAAGCCTGGTGAAGAAGTGCCAGGGTTTCAGTGCTAGTTTTGTCACTTGCCTACTATATGATTTTGGGCTCACCGCTTTGTCCATCTGGGTCACTCTTCCTGTTTACCCCTGCCATTCATGCTTAAATCCAGTCTACCATTCATGCCTGTGGTTGTCCTACCTGGACTTAATGGCTTTCAGAAAGAGGATGTTCACCACTTCTGAAGTTGTATTACATTTCTGAGCACCTGTGTCTGCTTGAACACTTTTCCCCTGAAACTCTCAAGCCCCAGAAGCTTGGAAATACAGTCAACTTACACTTTGTTCTGGAACCCCCAAGGTCACAATCCACATGAAAATCAATTTTTCAGCTGAACTCCAATTACTGTGCCAAGTACTGTGTTGTACTAGACACAGTAGAGTTTATAAAATCATACTCAATAGCCCTGAACTTAGAATTCATCTAGACACATCAGACTGGCACGTCAGTACCAGCATACATCTGGTGCTTACTTGTGGGTCAGGGTCAGAGGAAAGGGAGATCTATGGAGATGGTGTCCAAGGAAGGCTTCAGGGAGGTACTGGACTTGTGCCCCACTGGATCACTTCAGGTGGAAGCATATCAGACAGTGAGAACAATTAATGGGAAGGAAAATGAGGGGGAATGTGATGTGTCATGAGAACAGAACCTTATCTGACAAGAACTTCTAATTGTCCCGTTTGGACAATTAGAAGAGTCCAGTGATAGGAATTCTGAATGGAAAAATGCCAGCCAGCCTTGCTATCTAGGTCTGTAGTAAAAGATATCTTTATTTCTTTTTGATCAAAGCAGTTGCCAGAGTTAAAAAAGAAAGAAAGAAAAATGTTTGCCAATCTGGATCATTTCCTTTTGTTCTGGATCTTCTGTTTACACTTTTTAAGAGCCTCATTATGAAATATACAGCTATATTTCTTGGATATTCCTTGTGTAGGTAGCAGATAGTTCAGGGTCACTACAAGAAGATAGTTCAGGATCATGTCACAACCTCTCGTAAAAGGCAAGGAACGCCAGTGAACAAGATGGGTGCACGTACTCCCACTGTCCCTCTTTGTCTGTCTATTGACTCTTGAATATTCTTGTCTCTTCAGTCCAGTTAGTTCCAAGCTTCCAAAGACAGCTTCAAGTGAAATAAAATTTCATTAATACTGTACTCGGTAAAAAAAAACAGGGGGGGAGAAAACAAAAAGATAAGTGTAAAAATAAATGCTGAATTCAAAATGTGAATTAGTTGGGGCCAATGAGCTATTTCCTGCAGTGTAAAGGGAAGTGGCTAATGAACTTGTTGAATCCAAAGCAATCATTTTTGAAATGCCAGGGAGGACAGGGTTAGAATCAGAGACGGAAGAAAAATTAACATGTTATTTTCTATAAATGGAAAGAGGGAATTTGGCTAATTACCTTTTGGGAAATTAAGGTTATCATTAAAAATAATAAACTGACTTTTCTGTAGATTGTGATAGTTTTCAGAACATGTTCAGCTCCCTTATTTTATTTGCTCCGCACAACAACCCTATAAGATAGGCAGAGTAGATATTTTGTTTCAAATATTCATTTTGCAAATGAGAAATAAAAGTGGCGAGAAGTTAAAAAGACTCAAAATTACATAGCTAATCAGCTGTGAAGTCAGTACCAAAATTGCACTCTCCTAGCTCCTGTTGGTCAAGTGTAATGGAAAAGCAAAGCCTGGGAATTAACAATGGGTTTATGAAATGCAGCCCATTTTTGAGAGCAGGTATGGCAAGATAATTTCATGATCAGGGGCTAACTCTAGAGAGGAAATTGCAAATAGAGGCCTGAAGTCATAATCTCATAGCAGATAAACTTGTACAATTGTGGTCCAAACAGTACTTAGAAATTTCTTTTTAATTAATAACATTTAAGAATAAGGACACTCATAATAAAATCTAGACTTCTGGCCTTTTAAGATCAACACATCTGGTCCCACTTGCCAGTGTTCCGCAGAGCACAGCCAGCAGGAGCTGAGGAGCAGCTATCCATCTCAGGCAGATATGAAGCCTCTCATTGATCAGTCCCCCGCATTCCTTGTTGCCCAGTCTTGGAGTCCCAAGATCAAATTATAATTTCTCATCATAACTGCATCATATTTTTCTTCTACCCATCTACATCACTCATTGGACCCTGCAGATGTTGAATATGTGTGCCCAGATCTAGAACTAACAACCTTCCAGCTCACAATTTATGTGAACATGAGCAGATTACTTACATTCTTAAAATTTCCATGTCTTTTTCCACTCTTCAAAGTAGAGATGATAATGGTGGCACTATAGTGAATATTTGGAATTGGGGAGGCGGGTTTCTTTTAACATTGTTTCTTTCAAGTTTTTTTACCTGTCTAATATTTCACTTTTCCCTCTTTTTATGGATTTTTCTTGGTTATACTTTTTTAAGGTTTGCAATACACTTCTGTAATTCATCAAGGTATATATGGAAATGAGTATTATATTCCTTGACATAAATCATATAAATATTACAATAGTAAACTCCCAGTTTTTTGCAAGTCCCCACCTGATGGGGTAAGGAGACCCATGTGATTTCCAAGCTGCTCTTGTATATTGGGTAAAAAATGAGTGACCCTGGCTCCTCCAATAAGTGGTGATGAATTAGACTTAGATTTGATAGCTAGCAACCCAAAAGAACTTGCATGTGCATGGTTCATCTTGCAGCAGCTACACTCTGTTTCTAGACATCCATGGTAGCTGTGTCATACCATTTAAATCCATTATCATTATGTGAGCTCTGACGTGTATATCCAATACAGGAAGTTTCTGGCCTTGGCCCGTTTCCTCATGGGTTGACAGTCATTATCTCTGATTGTGTAACTTCTAAGCATGATTCTCTGGGCTTCCAAAGAAATTGTGACCTCCTTAAGGTCTTGTAGTGTTTGTCTCTGCCCCTTGACTCTCAGATTGATTCCCTACTTTGCCCTTATTCCACCCTCTGTTGCACAAGCCAATAACTATAAAATACATTTCCCAATATCCTGTGTCAGCATGTTTATAGGACCTGAAGTTTATGCAATTTGGAACCTTCTTTAATAACAAACATTCAAAATTATAAGTATAAATTTATGTGCAATGTGGAGATTTATTTTTTTAAAAGATTTATTTATTTATGCATACAAGAGCTGGGGTACAGGCTAGAATCGCAGGAGGTGAGAGAATTCACCAGAGACAGAGTGGGGAGCAGAACAGACAGATCCACTGAAATACACTGCTGAGGGGAGCAGCAGGCAAGGCAGGAGAGGTCTGCTGCGCCACGTGGGTCCGCTCCCTGGCTGGGGATCAAACTCGCGTTGCTGTGCCGCGAATGCTTCACAGTGCAGTGAAGCTCAACCTGCTGCGCTACCAGGGAGGCCTGGAGATTTATTTTTAATGATAAAAAAAGACCACAACAAATTACAAAGCCTAAAAATTTATTTAGAATGAGAAAAATTATAGAATAAAAACTAAAAAGATAAGATCATATTGTTTGTAACTTTTGAGAAAACTCGTACTTTTTTCTTAAAATTTTTACTTTATAACTGCCTCTTCCTATGACATTATATGACATCTATAGAAAATAGCAGGAATATAATTCAGTCTTTCCCCAGAACTCCTAAGTGGCTTTCAATTTTTGAGGTTGACAGTCTAGTAAAGATTCCATTCTCAAGTCAATTTTGTTATGTAAATTTTTAGGGCTTATCATCTTTGAGTCTCTCAAATTGCTTTGAAAGAAAAGGTGTAAGATTTTAAGGAAGTTTATGCTGCAAGCAACTGGTTTGTCATTAGAGTCCATCTAAAGTGAATGCCATGTGAAATGGCAAAGTAATTGTTTTTACTGTGGATCGTTCTGACACAAGGAAAAACTATCTGAATGTCTAATGGAACATTTAAAATTCATGCACAATAGATAAAATTCTTAGAGGTGTGGAACAATCTGCATGATGTCTATTGTCTCCAGCCTCTATATACCAACTGGCTCTAGCAACACTATGTACCCATGATAATTAGTCACATTTAATGCTTTACAGAAATAAATATGAACTATGTACGCATGTCCCACTGACACCAACTAAATCAGTTTCAGCAAATCAGCCCTTGCCCATTCTAATCCTGCCTAACACCTAAGTGGAAGTGTGATGGGAGGGATGTCAGAGATGGCAGTCATAGCCATGAGTTAACATAGGGTAATTTTCAAATAACATCCATATGGCCATGTGCACAAATTGCTAAGACTCTCCTGGGACCTTGCAGGGGTCCACATGTGAGAGGTCCTTAAATCTGAGCCTCACTTCATTCTCAGTCCTCTCTTCTCAGCCTAGTTTGACCAAAAGAAGGTACAGCAAAGCCGGGATGGGAGGGCTCCAATCATTGTTAGCACTATCTCTTCCTTTACCCCTCCATTCCTAGAATAGGTAGTGGCTTCCTGCCTATGTTAATTCCCATCACCACTCCATTCTGTTTTAAGCTCTTGAAAACATTTGTGACTAGATACTATAAATTTGTTCTATTAGGTCACTTAGAATGTGGTCCTTATCGTAACAAGACCCTGATCTCTACCTTTTTTTTTTTTCTTAAAAGAATATGCTTAGAAATTTAAGTAAAATGGTAATTGGAAATAAAGCTCCTGGAGGTAAATTTCTGTGTGACAGGATTTGTTCTTACAGAGGTACTACAGTTATGACCTTCAAAAAAAAAAAAAGAAGAACAATAATATGCTCAGAAATGTTGTATATTACTGAATTTGGCCTAAAGATCTTATATATAAGTGGATGCCTATTGTATTCAGTAAACTTTTTATAGAGCCATTATCTCCTTACACCATGTCTTACATTTACATGATTTCTCTATTGATTAATAGGGAGTGTCATTTTTCTCCATATTTAATAGACACATATAGAGGGATTTTATAAATATAATATAGACATGTAGATACATACATAAAGAAAAAGTGCTAATTGTGGGTAAGTATAATGTAGAACCCCCTAAAAGTACAAGATATGATACACTCAGTAAAGTCAATTTATTAAAAATGGCTTAGAGTGGTGTCTGTAAATACTTTAAGGCAAGGTTCTAGTAGGATTAGAACTAGAAAAAGAAAATGAAATCTTATTTCATTTGGAAAAGTATGCCCAGGGGAAATAATAGATAATTCAGATACATCAGTAAAAAGGAAAAGCCAGGATGGCAGTGAAGCTAAGAGAGGATTAAAAGAGTAATGATGACAAAGTTGATATTGGTACTGTAATCAGATAGTAAGAATTTTTTAAGAGCACAAACTAGACTGAAAATTGATGAGAGGACAGCAAATCAGATATTAATAGTAGACTATAAAAAGAAAAGCAGTATGAATGACAATAATAAGAGCTAGTACTGCTTTATTTGTTGGGTTTTGGATTGTTGACATTTTTTAAAATGGGACAGATTATTGTAAGTAATAGTGAAAGTTATTCAAATTCTAGAATTTGAGAAGGTATTGTAAAAGAATTGAGAAGGGATCTAATAATTTTCTGGAAACTCCCTCACGGTGTAGTTGAAAAAATGAGAACCAGGGAGAATAAGTTACATTAGCCAAGCAAAGTCCTCTCTTACCCATAAAATTTCATTTATGTGTGCACTTATAACTCTATAAATGTTGACTTAGGGAAAACTCATAACTGACCCTGAGAATTTGATGGTTATAAGTGATGTAAAAGAACACAAAATGTTTATATAGATAAAAATTAATGCAATAATTAGAAGTCTCTCGCTATAAAGGTGGCTGTTCTGTCTTGTTCTTCATTGTACCCTTAGTGCCTTCCTTGTTTCTAACACAGAAAAGGCATTAAATGGATGTTGGATATTCATTAGCTGGATTATTGTTGATAAGCAGATGACTAAATGGTTGAATGAATAGAAGGAAGAAGGGAAAGAAGACTGGGTGAATGGATAGATGAGTGAACTTCAAGGGAGGGAATTTAATTTTTCTCTAATTTCCTGAGGAAGAATTGATCTTGGCAAACCTGGTCCATGCAATCTTAGAACACAACCACATTTTTTTAATAATCCTGAAAAGCAAGGACTTCCTATTAAGTAGTATAATAAAACAAATCTTGAAGATTGCTAAGCAAGGTACCCAAGATGTCAATAACATAGATAATAATTATTTACCTAAAATTACAAATCACCATTTATGACTAAGTAGAGGAATACCAAATTAGCAAAGAACCTGAATTATAGAGCATAAGTGAATGGGCTAATAAACTATTGTTTCAAATAGATCATTGGGGAAAATTCCTTGCATTAATTGATAAGAAATTATAATTATGGTCTCAGTTGTGAGTAAAAGAATGTCTCTTTCTCCTGGCACTTCTTTTACTCTATTAATTAGATATATAAACCTTTTTTTCACATTATCTAGTGTCTGATTTTTCACAAATTTGGAGTTAGTTTGAACTGATGATAAATCACTATACTCATTCATTTTACATTAGACGCATTAGCCACTATATTCCATAATCTATTACAATAAGGTAGATTTAAATGTACCCCAAGGAACTGCAATATTAACTGGAGAACCAAATATAGCAATTTATGGATAAAATATGCTTAACCTAAAACTGCACTAGCTATCTGACGGCTGTGAACTCTGAATGGAGTGGAATCTTCTAGGACACCACTGTTGTCAGAAATAGGCACCCTGTTGAATGGTCTGCTAGAAAACTGGTTAACTAGATGGGTTACATAGAAAAAGTTTCCCAGCACATGCCTTCCTCCAGCAATGTTTGTCTCACTGATTAACTGTACAATTATTGATCTTAAATGTTTTTAACTAATGAACAGAAAATAAGAGGAAAGTGCCCTTTCTTCCCTCATCCTTCTTATCTCTGTGTAGCTGATTTCAGTCGCCATCAGCTCTCCACTTCATTCAGAGTTCACAGCCGTCAGATAGCTAGTGCAGTTTTAGGTTAAGCATATTTTATCCATAAATTGCTATATTTGGTTCTCCAGTTATTATTGCAGTTCCTTGGGGTACATTTAAATCCACCTTATTGTAATAGATTATGGAATAGAGTGGCTAATGTGTCTAATGTAAAATAAATGACTATAATGATTTATGATGCGACACTTCAATTTTATTGAACATAAGGATCATTGTACTAAAATGGATGGTGTATTGCTGGTTTAGCATAAAATACTGAATAACATATTCAAGAAAATGAATGGCTCGGCCAGTTCATAATATTCTGCCCCTTCGGCTGAGAGGTCTTTAATAAGCAAGAGTATCATTACACTTGAAAATGTATGTGTAGGTAATCTATTATCTAGAATAATGACAGGGATCTGCTCAGGTCCTTGTTAGAGAAGGGACTCTTGGAGAAAATAGAGATCTTTGGTCTTCCTGAAAAGATGATTTCCACCCAACCATGTGGCAACTCTAACAGTGCTTAGCAGAATTGTATGTGGCCCCCACATTTAAAAACTATCACCTTAGAGCTCTCCCATGACCCACAAGACAAAGGCAGGAATTTCAGAAAGGTTTTGGTTTTTCCAGTGTTGTCCTCAGGCGATATCCTTAATGTCCTTTTTCTTTCTGTATCCATTCGCCAGCCTTTTAACTCTTGCAGTGCCCAACATGTATAGTACCCCATGATATGTCTTCCCCCTAAGCTCTGTTTGTTTGCTTTATTGAATAATAATGTAGGTTTAAGACCTGATATAGATGTTATTCCTATTAATTATAATAATAAAGATGGATTTTGGGGATCTGTTGAGTCAGTTTATTTGTGTTCTCAGGTCTGCAAAATGAAAGGAAATTCTTTTATGATGTATGACAGGTACAAATAAATAGCATATTTCTTTCTACTAAAAAGTTAGGGACATGAGGAATTAGGAAATTGACATGAATGTTGCATTGCCTTCTCATCCTGGTGATCCTACGTGCCTGCCATCACTGCCCATGATCCTCCCAGTATACAGTCTGGTGACACAAGAATTCCCACCTAATAACTAAATCCTCATGGGTTAATAGCATCCAACCCAGTCCTAGGAAGAATAATTAGTCTTCTTCCTCTGGAGTAGTCATGCTAATTTCAGGAGTAAGGAAACATTATTATTTTGACTCAACTGTTGCATTATAGGTAGGACTGTCATGGACTCCATTATCTTATTCCCCCTCAACGTGTTCTATTTTATGCCCACATTTCACCCCTCAGCCCAGTCATGTTCTATCTAAAACTGAGGACAGATCAAGTAACATGCAAGCCCATGATTGGGAGTCTTTTCCTTACAGGTCTAAGCACTCAGTTCAACATGATGCCGTGCAGACATGACAGTCTTAATTTCATTCTCCTCCACTGCCTAAAAAGGCATGGGTCACAATGAGAAAGAAATCTAACAAGGAAAAGAATACGGTTTGTGAATCAAGGGGTTTTACATTCCAGAGCAGAAAAATAATGTTTGCAGTGGATTCTGTATCATGTGGATTTCAGACATTTGTTTATTCAGGATACACACTCTGGCCATTTTTGTATAATAACTAGTGTTTTGAAAGTGTGACATAGCCTGGAACTCTTCACTGCTGAATGTAACTAGCGCTATCTTGACATCCTAACTTGATTAGGGAGGTCAAAGGCTTGTTGTATATCAGTCTATTTTTGGAACAGAATGGATATTTTCTCTGTTATCAGCAACTAAAAATGAAAGTGATAAGGACCATCTTTTTGCTAACAGAAATGTTACTTTTGGACCTCATGATACATCAATCTAGAAAAGACAAAGGCAAGGGGTGCTGAGATACCACTGATCCCAAAAGGTCCCCCAGCATCTACTGGCTGTCCATCCCCAGTTCCTAAACTTTAGAATTCCTTTCCTAAATTCTACTAAGTCAGCAAAGATTATTATCACAAAAAATATTAGGGCACTTTTATTTTTCTTCACACCTTCACTATTTTCCCTTACAATATTAGAGTGAATTAAAATGGCTCATAAGCTCTTGCCATCCCCATAAAACCTTTTTCCCCCCTGCATTATAATCATACATTAGCTTCAGTTGAAATCCTTGTCTGATTGTCTCTGGGAATTGGTCTCTGCACATAATCACACAGAAAAGATGTTTCACCAAAGCCAAAATACATGATCTACTATGGACCCATTGAGGGGCCTACTTGCTCTGATTCCATAATCAACTCACAACTCCCACACCGAATTTTCCAACATCTTTTCTCTTCCATTATTTACTTACACTGTGCTAATCCCATATCCTGGAGTTTTAAATTGTTCGTTATGTAAAATACCTGCTTTTTGCCTTCTAATTCTTTTGGTCTATTTTCTAGTGCCAAAGTAAACTTTAGACTATAGGCTTCTTCCACTAACGTGAGTCTGTGGGTAGAATTATTGATGTTAACGTGTCTCTAAAAAAAAGTTCAAAAGTTTCCTATTTCTGAAACCTAGGACTTACAAATATATTTTTACCAGAGATGATATTTGGTTTCTTTCCCAGTGAATTAATCCAACTGTGACTTCTTTCAATCATGAAACATGTTGTAAGATTTCAGGTCAAGACTCAGTGTTGATTACTTAATCCCTTCAAAACACTTTTTCACAGAACTGAGGCTTATACCTAGGAAATTTTGAAGTATTTAAAAGTATTTTTCTCTTCCTATCTTCTTTAGATTATAAGCTGTATATACCTAAAAAAGGAGCTTTGGGTTTCTCCTTGGAAGCACTGTTTTTCTGAGCATTCCACTACCCTATAGAAATCTGCCTGAACTAAACAGGGAAACCTTTCAGTCCAGGGCATGAGAAGCCAGGAACAAGTTAGGCAGCCAACCAGGCTGTCAAATGCAATTATCCTTGAGCTAAACAGGACAGATGCCCTATTGGAAGTTATGTGTGACACATTTCAACTTTGAGAACTTGACTAAAATGATTTTGAAATTTACGGGAGAAGCCATGTGTATTTTTCGGATAGGACCATATGTAACGTGTTTGCTTCCTACAAGTCAGAGGTAACTGAATTTTTATTGTTAACCTTCCTTACTGTTGGCCAACAGTTAAAATAATCTAAAGAATAGACTTATCAGAGACTAAATGAAGAACAATTAAAATTTCCACCCACCATTATAGTTCTTGAATAAATGCAAACATGCCTTGCTCTCTGGTAGGAGAGTTAACTGGGCGTTGTAAAGCTGGGACTTCTCCTCAGAAAGAACTACAACTTGAATGGAATGCCTTCCAAATTAAATAAGATGTATAGGAAATTTGTGGAGGCAGATAGTTTCAGGATGAATGCTAACTTGATGTGATTATTCTTGTTTATCTGGAAAAATTAAAAGATGGTAATCATTAAAGAGGAAGGACAATTTGTAAAGAGAAAGAATGAAGGACTTTTCTGTGTAATAAGATGCAATATAAGCAATCACAATCTAAACAGTATTTTATTACTGGTATGGGACTAACTGGTTGAGTGTGACTGTCTTGTTGTTCTAAATACATTTGGAAAGTCAGGATGTGAAGTGGCCATCCAGGTGAATAGTGAAAATCAGTGAATAGTGGAAAGATACAGTGTTTTGTAAAATGCTGGGGAGGTGGAAACAAGCAAGCTTCCTACTTCATTCTTTCTACCAAAATCAACTTCAGATAAATTTTAGAGGGATAAATGATAAACTTTGCGGGGGAAAGGTTGGCGAGGTAGATTGATACCACAAAGTTCTAAAAGAAGTCAAGGGTATATTTTATTATAAATAATAAAAGCCCTTTCTAGGAAAGACATTTAAATTCAAGACCTATAAAATATTGATAAATTTGATCACAAAACAAAATAATGTTCTCATCAATAGTCAGCAGTTCCACAAATATATGAATATCAATGAAGTCAAGTTAGCTGGTAGTATCTACTATTTAAAAAAGACAAATAACAAACTAGTATATAATACTTATAATACATATTTCAAAGGTCTAATTTTCTTACTGAGCAAGGAATACCCATATAAATATACATGTGATATAAATATATACATACACAAAGACATACATAAATAATACTTCTATGTTATAAAATAATAATAATGTAATAATACTTTTTATTTCCTGTACTTTTGGAATCATTTATTTAAAAGAAAAAAAAAGTTAACACCTGTATTAATTTGTGGTTAACTTTGATCCCCAAAATCTGTCTTTTTGGAGATATTCTTTAAGAATCAGGTAAAAGCCATGCACTCTGTCCTCTGACAAGTACGCACATAAGCACAGACATCCAAAATACTGCCTGAGTTAGGACTCCCCCTTCCTTACGGTTCTTCTACTGTGAGTTAGTCACAACTATCCACTGCTACAAAACAAACTGCTCCCAAACTTAGGAGCTTAAAATGGGAGCCCTCCTCTTGTTCACGCTTCCATGAGTCAGAGATTAAGGCAACAGTCTGCAGAGACAACTTGTCTCAGTTCTAGGTAGAGCTGTTTGTATCTCATTGGAGTGAGAGGATCTACACTGGCCTCATATATTTGGGGCCTTCATCCTCTCTGCGGGCTGGGGTTTTTAGTGCCCCCTCCATGCAGCCCCTATCAGAGTGCTCTGGCCCTCTCTACATGGAGACCTAGGGCAAAACTGCAAGTCATGTGAGCTCTGAAGGTCTGGATGTGGAAGTCGCACAGCATCACTTTCACCACATTCTACTGGTTAAAGCAAGTTACTGGACCAACCCATATTCAAAGTGAAATAGCATCACAGAGTGAGGAATGATATGGCCACACTGCAAAACACAATGTGACTGTGAAAATGTGCCACTTTTAGCACATAAATTTGCCCATTTTTATCCTAGCATTCTTATTGAACTTTTAGAAGCATTTCTTCTAAAAAGAAACACAGTAACTGTGATAGTTATCTATTTAATTCAAATACCTCAGGGTTTGGTTTTCTTGGGTTTTTTTGTTTGTTTTATTTTTTATTTTTTTGCAACTTACTCAAAATCCCCTGCAATAAAGAATTACGACTGTGTATGTGAACTGGGAAAGTAGATGCTGTAACTTTGGCTGATATATTTTATCCATTTTGATATAAAACATTTTGTTTATAACTTGGAAAGCTCTAGTTTGGAAAAATCTTCAGAAAATCCATGCTGTGATAGATAACAAAGAGGCTCACAGTTTTAAACTAGAACTCGAGGCCTGCACCAAGAACAGTAACTGGAAAATACAAAACAAAATAAAGCACACACTGTGACCCTAACATGAATTAATATGATAAGATTTTAAAAAGTGAATTTATGGTCCCAAGAGCCAAGAGAACTTCCAGTTAAATGTGATCATGTTAACCACAAGTTTATCTTTTTCCTAAAACACTACAAAGGCACTCGTACCTCACTCATAAATGACATCAATCAATAATCACCAAGCATATGAAGAAAGCTCCCAACATAAAACAGCAAAAATAAACAAGCAAAAGAGACACCTAAAGGGAACAGAGATAACAGAGGAAATGGAAGAAAATCATGAAAATTACTGATTTGTAGACTCAGATAAATTCAAAGATAATATACGTCAATAAAGAGCAGGAAAGTAAAAAGAAGAAAGAGCTCTTAAAAAAACACAAATGTTAAAGTGAAACAAGATGTTAAATGCAAATTTTCTTGTGGTCTCAGTTTTATCTAAATCCATGATCTACACAAGGGAGTGTAAGATGGTTTTGCATTCCTTATTAGCATTGACCTTAAACATATATTCAAACAGGTGAGGAGATTCACAGAGGGAAGTCAATAGTGAGAATTTCTTTAGAAGTTACCAGTGTGGGCCTCCCTGGTGGCGCAGCAGGTTGAGCGCCACACTGTGAAGCATCCGGGTGCAAGTTCAATCCCCGGCCAGGGAGGGGACCCACATGGCGCAGCAGACCTCTCCTGCCTTGCCCGCTGCTCCCCTCAGCAGTGTATTTCAGTCAGTCTGCCTGTTCTGCTCCCCACGCTGTCTTCAGTGAATCCTCTCACCTCCCACGACTCTGGCCTGTACCCCAGTTCTTATATGCATAAATAAATAAATCTTTAGAAGTTACCAGTGTGTCCATTGCTCATTTCCCCTAAGGAAAGCATATCAATTTTAGAGAAACATTTGAATTATTGCTGTATTATCTATCCAAAAACCAAGAAGATGTAGTGATTGGTACCTAACTGCTCCAATAATTAAAAGGGAGGGTGACAGTGAGATAGAACACACTTTATCCCACTGATGGTTGACCAGTGCTTCAAGGCTCCATTGGTCACATGTAATAACTCTGGAAAAGGGGCAGAAATTGAGTCATCTTGAAGGGACCCCTGGACAAGCAAAGTTGTCTATTCAGTTGTCTAATTGAGACAATTTTTAAAACTTGGATGGATCCCAAATTTCGCTCAAGGGCAAAAAGAAAATATTCAACATAATATGGTTGACAGACTATGGTATTAAAATAATAAATAATTTCCTGATATCAGCCTTATAAGTCCAACATTTTCAAAAGACTAGTTACAATTATGATTTCATCATCCTTTAACATCTCTTTAGTGGATCCATAACACCTGTCTTTAGTCCCTGAAGTCTTTCCTGAATCTCAAAAATAAGCCAAAAAGTCACAATTAATATCCTTTCATAGAAAGGGAAGTATTTAATATATAAGCTAAATTGTTATAGCAAACTCTCAAAAGATACCAAGCAGAATTAATGTAGAATGAAAATTGGTGGGGGGAGGCAGTTTAGGTCAACAGAGAATATTTAATATTTTTTAATAATTTAAGAAAGAAAATAATGGAAGGAGATTTTTAGAGGAGGAGAGGGGAGTTTCAAGATCTGAAGGACAAGAAATTCTAGATAAAAAAGACAGAGAAAATGTTTAGGGAAAGGGGGTTAAAAATCAGTAAGAGAAAAGATTCATAGCCAGGAGTACTACTGGGATATTTCAAAACAACAGATATAAGAAAAAGCAGAAAACATTTTTAAAAGGGAGGAAGAGTCATTCATAAAGTAAGTGGAATCAGAAAACATCAGACATGTTAAAAGCTACATTAGAAGAGAGAAAAACTTAAAAGCAAGGTTCTTAAAATTCTGACATAAAAACATATCAGCCTAGAATTCTACACCTGCCTAAACATTTAATCTAGTCTGAGCGTGGAATAAAAACATCTCTGATATGCAGGGTCTCAGATTATTTTCCTGATTTGATGCTCTAAATTTGTTGTTAGTCACATGAGGATACTAGCTCCAAAATACAAAGAACCTATGAAATAGTCTGTCCAACACGGGAAATTAGAAATGTAACATAATATTCAGATGATGGCAAAGTAAATTCCCAGATGACAAGCTCTACTTGTGAATCTAGAGGGAAAGGAGCTCAAATTAAATCAAGAAAATGAAAAACTCTGGGAAGGAGTTCTCTAAATGGGAGAAAAAGGAATTGATGTATTATCTGCTCTACTTGTATACTGGAAAGTAATAGTAATAATGGAGCATTTGAAAGAAAATTAAGGATATATAGAAAATTTAAAAGGAGAAGGAATTATGTAAAACTCATTTGTACAAGAAAAGAAAATTCATAGTAATACTCAGTACTTTACAAATTGAATTATGTAGAATAAAAGGGGGAGGAGGTTTGACCAAAGAATACTTAACATTTGACTGTTAATCATTTTAAAAAGTAGAAAAAAATAATAGAAAATTTTTTTTCTTTTTTTTTTTTTTTATTAGTTATATTTGACATCATTTGTAGTCCCCAGGGGGTACCCACCACCATTTCACCCGTGCACCATCACCTCAGTCCCTTGTGCACCCTCTGGCCTCTTCCCCGTCTTTGCCCTCCCCCCTCCCCCTCCCCTCCCCCATGAAAAAAATAATAGAAAATTTTTAGAGAAGGAGATAGCATATAGTAAATATAGATATAGATAATAAATATAGATATTTATTATCTATAAATATATAGATGAGTTTGATCCCCGGCTAGGGTGGGGACCCACATGGCGCAGCAGACTCCTCCTCTCTCGCTCACTGCTCCCCTCAGCAGTATATTTCAATTGATCTGCCTGTTCTGCTCCCGTTCTGTCTCTCATGAATCCTCTCACCCACCCTACCTCTGGCCTGTACCCCATCTCTTGTATGCATAAATAAATAAAATCTTTTTTCAAAATAAAAAATAGATATAGTAAATATCATTCAGTACTTTAAAAACTGTTGATTTAACAAAAACTTTATTCAATTATAAATATTCTTAATGTGTCGCTAGAAATACATTGTGTATGTATATTTTAATGGAGGAGAATGACATAAAATCTAGATCATCATGTCTCATAATGGATATCAATATGTATATTTTGATATTGGTATTCTACAAAGCAACAATATGATAACAAGCAATCTAGAGACCAGACTGCTAAAGGATTTCTAAGGGAAAGAGGTGAGAGTTCAATGGCATTGTTGGGTCAGAGGGAGTTTAATTATTATATTATTTCAGTCATCATTTTTTAAAATATGTGTGTGTATTACTTTGACAAAAGGAAAAAAGGTTAATATCCACTACCAGGGCTTAATTAAATCCAAACCAACAACACTACTTGTTAGTCACCTATTTTTTTTCCCCCCCAAAATCAGTGTGTGCTGTGAAGGATGTGAAGGCATAATTGTGTTCCTTGTTCAGGTTACTTAGTAGAGAGATTGGAATCATGAAGAATATGGCCTTTGAGTCCCAGCATCTGCCCATGCTGACTCAGCAGCCTGTTTGTGCTGCTGTTTACTCATCTATAAAAGGGGGTGGTAGGTTTGTTGAGAAGGTTAAGTGAATAGAAGTGTATCCAGAGAAAGCTGCAATACATAGCATGTGCTAACTGCTCAAGTAGTAGCAGTTATTGTGATAATATAGTTACTACACACAACATAAACTGGTAAGCATGTGCTATAGTATAATGATAGTATATTAAGCATGTGCATAATATAGTTACTACACACAACATAAACTGGTAAGCAGTTAGCATGTGCTAACTGCTCAAGTAGTAGCAGTAATTGTGATAATATAGTTACTACACACAACATAAACTGGTAAGTGCAATGTTAGAACTATCCAAAATGCTTAGGAAACAAAGAAGTAAAGCCCATGGACTTCTAAAAGTAATTCCCTGATAAAAACTATGAACCAGTTGTAAAGATTTTCTGGGGAGCCTGCCCCTGGTCTAGCAGGCAAGAGAGCAAAGCCGTCTTCACAGACACTGTTCTATAGGAAGGAATCTGCTGCCTGAAGGAAAAGTCAGTCTTTTCACAGCCATTGATGACCAAGGAGCCAGATGAAATAAATTTAATTAATAATGGGTACCTAGCTTTTCCATCTTTGCAGTGTGTCCGCTCTCTCTCTTTTAAGACTCATTTTATTTATCTATATATACAAGAGCTGGGGTACAGGCCAGACAGAGTCCAGGGAGGTGAGAGAATTCACCAGAGACAGAGTGGGGAGCAGAACAGGCGATGGACTGAAACACACTGCTGAGGGGAGCAGCAGGTGAGACAGGAGAGGTCTGCTGTGCCATGTGGGTCACCTCCCTGGCCAGGGAATGAACTCATGCTACAGTTGCTGCCAGTAGCCTCATAGTGCAAGGATTAGCCCCTTGAGCCACCAGGAAGACCCTGAAGTACATTCTTTAGAAAGAAGACTAAATCCTGCATTGCTTTCCTCTGGTACCAACATATTTTTATTAGAACTAGAAGCCCGTCCTATCAGGAATAATATGTTGTTAAAGTCAGTTATTCTGTTTCTACCTCTATAAACTAAATTTGAACTTGTATTTATTGGCATAGCTATCACAGTCAAACCCGTAGGTCTGCTTCCTAGGTGTGAGTACACACTTGAGATTTTTTTTCAGTTAATGAAATATTGGTTAGCTATAAGGCCCTGCTTTCAAATGGAAAAACTGCAAAAGCAATCCCACATTTGACAGACTTCCCAAGCCCCGCCTGTCAGCATGTATTTGCTTGGCTTCGATCTCCTGCACTTTGCATGTCAAGCCAGGCTTGACACCTCATTACCTTCTTTTTTTTTTTTTTTCTTTTATTAAAATATTTTAAAATTTACATATACTTGCCATTAATTGTAATTCCCATGTATTCCCCATCACCATCTCACCAGTGCACCATCTTAAGGCTGCATTGGTTCCACTGGTGCAGTCAGCTCTTAAGGCTTCTACTCCAGTGTAACTGCTAACACCATTTACCCCTTCCCCTGACTGTCAGTGAAAGGTTACTTCCTGAGAGGAGCCCTGCTGGAGACCAGATAATTCAGTCCCATTGCCAGAATTCAACTGGTTAATGTTTTGCAAAGGCAGACACACACATGCTGAGCTTCTGCCTCTGAAGGCCTTACCTGTATGTGTTGTGCTATAGTCTTCTTGAACTGACATCTTGTCACCTACATGACTAAGTAATAGGTGAAAGGAAAACACAGAAGAAAGTTATTTATCCAAAAAGTTATTTATCCAAATTTAACTATTTCTCGGTACATGTACTAACGTAACCTTAAATAAATTTTCATAGTCTAATTGATAAATTGTTTATTTGGCTATTTAGCCATTAAACAAATATTTTAAATATGCGTGAAACCTGCTATGATATTAAGAGGAAAATAGGAAATAAGATTCTGTATTCCACATGATCTTATCTATGGAAGAAGAAGGAAAAAAAAGACAACTGAAGGGAAATAAACCAAAATGCTAAGGGAGGTCATTCTGGGTTCAGAGATTATGAATAGTTTATTTCCTTCCTTATTCTTTTTGGTTTTTGTTTACATTTATTTAGGAAGTCTACTCTGTTACCATGATAAAAATTTATATGGTTCAAAAATAAGCAGTAATAACCTCAAAATAAAAAAATACAAGTTTAATCCCACAAATATACTTAAGTCCTTATTTTCTGGTATTGCCAGTTGTTTTCTAGCGTTATTTATTATCAGGTACTTCAGATGCTTTAAAATGCAGGGCACTTTGGTCATTAAATTTATTTTATTCATTTAATATTTAGTTTAATGATCTCTTTTTACCATTTTCCTCAGTTAATTTCAAAGTTCTAGACAAGACAACGGGTTAGAGTTCTCAGGAACAAGTCCCTGGTCCAATTCTTTTCTGATGTTAAGTGTTTTCAAATACCATATTTATTGAGAGAAGTTGAAGAGTTTTATGGAAGGAGATAAGCAGTGAGAATCCTGGCTCTCTTGTGTGAGGGGTATGGTGTTCCCCTCTGCCTGCTAACTTCAGATACTTGAAACAAATTCTCAGCAATGACAAACCATTTGGACAATATGGACACTTCTCTCATTACCCAGAACTCCACTGAACTGTTACTAAGTTTAGTGGCAATTTCCTAAAGGTTAATGTGACCATGCAATACTAAAAGGATTAGGGTTTTTACAAGAAATGGGCTGGAGCACATTATGTTCAGGATGAGAGAGTATGATTGACACTGTGAAACTGCTCCCTTAGGAGACCTAGAGTGTCCTGTGGTGCTCATTCTCCTCTGTGAGGCTTATGGGAGGAATTAATAACAAGAAAGTAGATCAAGGTAGGCAGTATGTGTGCATGCATGTGATAGCTATTTGCACATCACAGTGGATACAAGGGTAAACTCCTGCCCTCATGGAAATTACATTCTTATAGAGATACTATGTTGGATATCAGTCTGTTGAAATGAAATGTCATTGAAGAGTGAGTGGGTACAAAAAGAAAAGCTATATACTCAAAGAAGGGAACATTTAGCTCTACTTTATGTTTGTTTTAGTCTAGCTATATCAGCCACTATAGCCACCATCTTGCCCCCTTCCCTCTTGTACACACACACACACAATTAGAACATATTCACAATAAAATCAAATGGCAAATCACTCCACATTACAGCAATAGTAATTATTTTAAGGAACTTGCTTCTCAAATTCAAAATAATAATCACCAACATTGTAGCTATTTTAGAAAGCATTTAGTTCTTCAGAAAGAATTTGTAATATTCATTTGAAAAATTCCCTTAATCTGATGGCAGCCCTAACCTGAAGGTTTTGGAAAGAGTTACATTTAGCCTCATCTCCTACACTTGTACCCTAGTTCAGTTCTCTCCAGGCACTGGAATTCTTTTTCTATTCTTTTCTATATTTAGATAACACTAGTTTACAACACAATGTAGGTTTCACATATATAGTTTCTTAACTCAGCAGCTGTATGTATGACATCGTACTCATCAACAACCAATCAATCAGCCCCCTCTATTTCAGCTCACTGGGGCAACCATCATTCTCTTGACAGATATAAGGGTTTCTTCTTGTTTTTTCATTTGCTTTGTTTCTTTATATTCCACAAATCAATAAATCACATGGTATTTGTCTCTCTCATTTTGACTTATTTAGTATCATCCCATTGAGGTCTCTCCCTGTCACAGATGGCAAGATTTCATTCTTTTTACTGCTGAGTAGTATTCCATTATGTATGTGCCTAATCTTTACCTAATCATATGTCAGTAGGCACTTGGGTTGTTTCAATATCGTGGCTATTGTTAACAGGGCTATAGTGAGCATAGGGGATCCAAATATATTCCAAATTAGTATTTTTATGTTCTTCAGGTAGTCAGAAGTGGTATTACTAGTGCTTCTAGTTTTAATTTTTTAATGAACCTTCGTAACTGTTATAGTAGCTACAGTAGTTTATAGTCCCACCAATAGTGCAAAAAGGTTCTTTTTTCTCCAAAACTCACCAATGCTTATTGTTTCTTGACTTTTTGATAATAACCATTGGAACAGGTATGAGGTCGAATCTCTTTGTGGCATATTGATTTGCATTTCCCTAATATCTGTTGGCCTTGTATGTTTATATGTCTTGTTTTGTGAAATGTCTACTTAGGTTCTCCACCCATTTTTTAAACCTGGTGGTATTTTTGTTGTTGTTATTTTCATTATTAATCCTTTGTCTATTTTATGGTTTGTAAATAACTTCTAGTCAATAAACTGCCTTTTCATTTTAACTGTCATTTCATTATGCAGAAGCTTTTCTGTGTGATGGACACTGAATTTGTTGATGTGACTTCAATACACCAGAATTATTCCTACCTCAAGGCTTTAACTTTTATTGCCCTCTCTGCCTGGAATATCCTTCAGCAAAACCTTTGCAGGTCTCTCCTCATGATACTTAGTTCCTTGTTCAGCATTCTCTTCCTCACAAAGGCCTTCCCTGACCACCCTGGCCAAGAAGTTCCCAACCAAACTTGATCCTGCTTAACTTTTCTTTAGAGTACGTCCTATTACCTGAAATTATAAAATAAATATTTACTTTTTTTTTTTTAATTCATCTGGGATTTCCCTCAAGAATGGGAGTTCCGTAAGATTAGGTTTCTTGTTTGCCTACATTTCTTCTACATCCCTAGAACAGAGAAGTGTGGATGATGTAGAGTAGATGCTCAATAATTGTAGAGTGAATAAAAGAGTAGGTGAATTGAATTGGGTTTACCTAGGAAGAATATTTGAAAGCACAAGAAAATTAGATCTAAAAATTATGTTATCTCTACAGATAATTAACAGTGTATCTTTGTTTGAACCATAGGCTTCCAAATGAAATCTCCATTATTGAACACCACCCTCTACACAGCCACCTCCCACATACACAGAGAGAGAAACTAAGTGAAATACCATAACAAACATTTTCTTGACCCCCCCCCCCCCAAGATGATATAACTTGTAATTTCCCAACCCAGCCAACTTTGAGTTCCTGCCTATTTGGCAGGAGGCTTCCCAGGAAAGCACTGGAAATAGCATCTGGATGTTTGTTTACCAAGGAGCTGCTCTGGTTTGAAGCTTCCCTGCCCATTGTCACACCATTGTTTGTCATGACTGGTATGTGTGACGCTATTGGAGGGTAGGCTGGTATCTAAATTGAATGGGTGAGGAGAAACAGACATTCTCTTTGCTACCTTTGTGGAAAGGTGACAAGGGCATATATGTACTGAATTACTCGCTGTCAATTATTGATGACTTTGGCTGGATTCATTTGCCTTCTCTAGTTACTTTGATGTATGTCCAAAAGGCAGCTGCCAGCCTGCTCAGTTCTTCACCAATCTCTTATCCCTAGTAAAGTTCATAGGGAAAGGTTTAGCAAGCTGAACTAACCTTCAGAAGTTTCTTTGGACTTCTCGGGACTGAGAATGACCTGATTACTTGGAAGACAAGTAATTCATCTAGGCTTTTTAGTTAACTTCATCCAGCAAAGTAAGGCTAATAGCACTTTGCACCAAAACAACTGTATTGGTTATTAAAATACTAGAATACTTATATACCACTTGGTAAATAGCCACCAGCCTGAGCCTCCACCACAAAGATCACCTTTACCTTTTCCCATAAAAACCCTTCACCAGACATTCCCAAAATCACCACGAATACATTCTAGCACAGGAGAGAGCCTTCATGAAAAGGTATATCAGAGAATATTTGAGATCCATTCTAACCAGCAGGCCCATTGCCTTCCCATATAAGAAATATCGGAGTCATCCTGCCTGAGACTATAATGGCAGTGAAACTTTCATTTGAAAGTTTACTTTCAAATGCCCTTTACTTCATAACAAAACCAAGAGTAGTTTAACACAGATGGAGCTCACTTAAACTGAAAATATTATACTGTTTTTGAAACATCCTAAAGGAGAAGTCTCCCAGGATCTATTTCGGTTCCTTTACCCTACCATAACAAACCTAACATCCTTTGCCTAATTATAGAACACTTCCAGTGAAAAGGCAATCTGATTTTTAGACACCCACAAGTGTATAGGGATCTCTCTCTCTAACCTTGTATTGCCACCACGCCTGGGATATATATATCAACTGTATTACATTCCCAGGCTCACAGCATTACATTTCCAGAGAAGGTCTGAGGACTAGGTCCAACTAATAACATATATTGCAATGCACGGCAACCTGTTCATTTTCTCAATAAGAGCTTTATCCTTAACATTTGCCATGTAACACTGCTTGAATCTCATATACTTCTGGCCACAGTTTCTGTACTCTGATTTAGACAACTTCTCAGAAATAAATTAAAAACCCCACTGTGAAGCTGACCATGAGTTTAAGGCAGGCAGGAGGTCCCAAACAGATTAAAGGCCCCTATGTGGGCATATGAGAAAGAAGACATTCCACCTACAAGTCATTGGTCAGGAATATATACAGCAAGAGAAAACACAAGGCAGATGTCATAGACATTAAAGTTCAGGGACCTGCGGTTATTTTTCTTCCTTTGAAAAAGGAGTGTTGCTGTTGATCTCAATCCTTATGTTAGTCTGATGCCAGTGGGTTCTGAAGGGTCAGTGGGGATAGAGGGATGTCTTTATGATACTACTGTGTTTATCTCACTGTGTTTTTTCAGTACTTTTCATTCATTTAGGGAACTCCCCTGGTGAGTTGGAATAAAAGTTCACTTTCCCAATTGCTTGAATATTCGGTTTCACCATCACTCCATTCTGACCCCTGTTTTCTTTAAAAATTGAAGTCTGTTTTTCAAAACATAAGTGAAAAGCCCTCAAGCTCCCTTTTGTAGAAAAAGGAAATAGAAATATATGTTCTTCTCAATCCTTATGCCTCTGGTTTTGTTTTATGAACAGTCTGGACATGAGAACCAGTATGTGGTTCTAACCAAAATGAAACATTACTTAGAAAGCAAAGAGGACCTTTTATTGCCACCCAAAGTATCTGACTTCAAAAAGCAGCAAAGAAATGATTTGGAAGTTGACTTGGCTCAACAGGTGAGTTATTAGGAGAAAACTCTAATTTGGGGAGAAGAAACAAAAAGGTAGTAGACCAAAAGGACTAGGGAGGAATTTTAGGAAGATCTCATTTTGAGGAAGCTATCAATTGAGTTCAGTGCAAATAAAAGCTAAGTCTCAGTTTATTCATAAAATAATTACAAATAATGAAGCCTAGTTGAATTGTCACTTCAGTTGCAGGGTATCTGAGTGCAGAATCACTGTCACTCATCATTTCCTATCAGAATGATTAACCTCATCTCGTTTTGATATTGAATTTCTCCTATTGATATTCTCTTGATAACACCAGAAACACTGATTTGAACTAAATAGGCATCACCCTGGTCCTCTCAATCTGTTTTCATTTGGGAAGACATGCAGATCAAATAAATGAACTCTAAAGGTCTGTTCTGTGGCCCAAATAATATTGTATCTGAGTGTGTAATGTAATGAGTTCTTGGAGACCACAGATCCTTCCTGATATGTGTACTGTAGCATCTACAGAAGTGCCTGGTACAAAGCAGGCCCTTGATGTCTGTCTGTGGTCAAAATAAAGGAGCAAGTACACAGGGTGTCCATAAAGTCTAGAAACATGGCAAATGTACATCTTCAAGGACATCTTCAGTCTATAAAAACATGAAATGATATTATCTACATCCTAGATTTCATGAGAACCCTGTGACTTCTGAGATAGTAAGTAGGACAAGGCCATTGACTCAGGGTTCAAAACAAAGGGAATTCACCACCTAACTTTCCAGTAATTTGACAAACATTTCCAGATAAAAACAAGTTCTAAAAATTCTTTGAATAAAACAAGAGAGCTTTCAGAATTCACCAAATGGAAGAACTTGATGTGAAAGATGTACACAAACTGATGATTTCTCCTTTTGGTGTGATTGAGTCTCCTATTCATTATTCAAATCTTTATTTAAATGAGTAGTTCTGCACTGAAGACAGTTTTGCCCCCTAGGGAATATTTGTCAACGTCTAAAGCTATTTTTGGTTGTCATGACTAAGAGAAAAGAGCTATTGGCATCTAGTGGGTAGAGGCCAGTGGTGCTGCTAAACACCCCACAATGCACAGAACAGCCCCTCACAACAAAGAATTATCCAGCCCAAAGAGTCAGTAGTTCTGAGGCTTAGAAACCATGGTTACAGTGTACCCTGGGGAAGCGTTCCCTGACATATCTCAAATTATGCTAATTTCCTGTAATAACCTCATCTCACTTTCTACTTTCTCCCTATAGTATGTATCACAATTATAATTAAATGCATTGTACTTGTCTTTTCCATGAAAAACCAAATTCATAGAAATTATATCTCGTGCACTGAGTCCTAAAAACTATCACGATGTCTGGCACATTGTAGCACCTTGATAAATAGTACATAAATCAACTAATAGCTAGTAATAGAAAGTAAGCCAGGTAGATACTCGAGTTGTTGAGTTCTTAGTTTCAGTCATCCATTTGACAGGCAGTCTTGAAAGTGTTCAAGAAAATAAGCCCATTTGTAATATGAAAGGTAGAACTAACACTCAAACTCCTCTATATGTACTATTTTAATTTAGAGTTACTGTAGTATTTTAGTATTTAGCTTTTTATCAGTAAAAGGATCTTGGATATAAACCATGACCAAAAAAAAAAATTAGTAGTGGAACCAGGGTGGATCTTAATCAGCTCCCATAACAATCCACTGAGGCCCATTTTCTTATTCTCTCATGGAAGTCTGTTTCTGGCCAATGGGATGAAAAGGAGACCTCTTAAACAGAGGCTCTGGAAAAGCATTTGATTTCCTCATGAGAATGGAAAGCAAAACAGGTACTCACTCTCTTTCTCTGACTTGGGATCAACCTCAGCAAACTGCCTCTACATACACTAATCATTCTATAAGGAAATCATCCATATTTGTTTAAGCCTGTAGAAAGGTTTTCTCAACTGAACACAGCCCCACCTGATGATACATTCTTCTGCCATGGCAACTAATCTTTCTCCATAATCTTTTCTAAGGATGCAAAGGCAGAAATGGAGATGATAACTAGTACAGTTTGGCCTGAGCTTAAGTCTCATCTAAAGCACAAAGTAAATAAAAGAATATGAGGTAATGGAGGTTGTGGCATTGAAAGATTAATGAGGGTGTCCAGTCTCACTGTGGTGAGTACAATAGAAATGCCAGAGCTGATGGTTTAAGAGGGAAACCATCAAATACTCACAGTACAAAGTGTACCTGGCTGGCTTCCCATTTATATATATATTTTTGGTAGTGAGTGGGTGGTTAAAAGATGGTAATTTCAGATGCAGATTTAAAGGTCCTTATGGAGGGAAAACAACTGTTCTACAAGTTTGTAGATATAGGCTTGAGAATACTGCTGCTTCCTTCTGCTCCCCTCTCTAATCTTCTCCACTAAACCGTGAGACTCTTGGCACTGAGAACCATGTCATTTTTCTCTATGTCTCTGGTCCCAGCAGAGTGTCATGTCTGTAGGAGATTCTCCATCTCTATTTTCCCAATTAAACAGTTTTCTTCCCTTTGGTCTTTAAAATATGCAATTGTTAAAAGAAAGATATAATTAACATCTAGAAGAGGGAATTTGTCAATTTTTTCCTGTAGCTCTGTTTATTACACAGCAGTGGGTCTATATTTTAAATAGAAGAGAACTTAGAACTCTAAATTTGGGGAAATCCTTATGACAAATACCAAAACAACAACAAAAAATCTTTAATACATTGGGAAGAAAATTTCCTCAAATTGTGTTCCTCAAAACCCAGTTCTTAAACTCAATAAAAAATTTCTTTAAGAAAATACTGGGTTAAACATTTACTGCCTTTAATTCACTTTTTGTGCTATGTCTTTCCAAGAGATATATGGTTTGCAGTTCTTCAAAACTCTATTTAACTATATTTCTCAGAAAATCTCAGAAAGGGTTCCAAGACAAAAAACCAAATAATCCTGGAATAATGATAGCCTAATCTTTGATCATTTGTGACAAAGTTTATGAGCTGCTATTTTAGACAATAAGGCTTTCAATGAAAAAAAAAAAAAAAACAGGGACATATGAGAAGAAAGAAATTGTGGGAAAGAGCGAAGAGGACAATTCAAAAAATAGAAAATTCAAGCAGGCAAAGACACAGAAGTTCTGGGAGAAAAAATTAAGTTTTATGCCTGCCATGAATGTCTCTAAGTGTAGCTTATCTTGGAGGCCAAAAAATGTATTTTGGAAGAAGTTTCAAGCTAAGAATCAGAAATCTAGCAGTATATTCCAGAACCTTCTTCTGAATTGACATGGGTCACTTCTCTAAACTGCTTCAGGCAGTAATGGGATAATTAAACCCTCTATTTCATCTTCACATACTACTATTTAGAATGAGTTAAAAGCTCAAGTTGATAGAGAGATGTTGAGTTATTTGAAGAACACAGAGCATGTGTGACAAGACTTGGTACTTTGCGAAAAGCTATAATGTTTAATAATTTTTGTCTGAACCTTGAGAATCTTGGGCAAGTTTTCACATTAACACATAAGGAACAATTGATTTCTAGGCAATGTTTATGCCAGGGAGACTTGCAAGGAGTTGAATCAATTAACAAAGAAATGGAGTAGCACATGCAAATATATCTGCTGCACCCTGTTGTGGTCTTTGTGATGATTACTGTATCAAAGGCGTAAATTGAGTCAGAACTGGACCTACATTTCTGTTTGAGAAGTGTTGAGTTTGATATCTGGTGACAAATTTCAAACTTCAAATAAACAATCACATAGTTTTTCCTTTAGACTGAATTTAAAAGTTCTAGGATGGGAACCCTAAAGCCATAAACATTTACACAGCTTCGCAGGCTCCTCATTATATAAATACTTTGTGAAAACAACTTTGGCCGATAAAGCATCAATGCTATTTGATAAAAATCAGTTTTTGTTTGGTATGTCCTTTGAAGCTGGTGTAACTCCTGGTCATTCTATATGACTATAAAAGCTTTTTGGAATCAAATCCTAATCCCAACATGTTTTTCTTGTTCATTTAAACCTTTTATATACATGTGGGAGCCAGAGAAAGTAGAAGGCTTTTAAGGGTTTAAGCTTGAATTGTTTGTCATTCTCATGCATGCTCTCTGAAAAGCATTTGGCATGTTTGTATTTGTAAATGAAAATATACATTTGTGTTCTTAAGTGTTTTCTTTTCCCTTTATATTTGTTTGCTTGCTATGCAAATATGATCAACTTAATATGGGAGAACAGACATGCTAATGGTTGGATTGTTTGTTTTACCACCTTGTATCTGAGAGTGTTGACCTGCTAAGTTAGCCTTGACTCAAGCTTCCAAAGAAAGTATTCTCTTTGCATACTCAGTAGTATTAGTATTTCAAGGAACATATAAAGCCTAAACAAACAAAACTCACCAAAGTTTTGTTAGGAGCTGTAGAAGTCAAATTTAGCCTTTAGAGTGTTTTTTCGTTGTTTTTGTCATGACAATGAATCAACTGAGGCTGCTGAGCTAAAATTCATTGTACAAGTAAAGTATCTCCCTTCTGGATATTATGTCCAATAGCTTTAATATTGCCAGCTAGTTCATATTCATCAAAAGACTAAATATAAATGGACTCAGAAAAAGCTTAAAAATATCTTTCCAAAAGACAAAATTGATTTTTTTTGCTTTCAAAAAAAATTGAAGCAAATATTTTCCTCATAAGGTGGTTATATGTAAAATGGAATGTATCAGTTAACTTTTACTATATATAAGGAACATCTCCTAAGCTGGTGGCTTAAGACTACCACCACCATTTCGTGAATTTGTGATTATACAAGGGTGCAGTTTGGAGTAGACTGAGATGAGTGGTTCTTCTGATCTGGGCTGGGGTTGCCTGATCGCAGCTGGGTTCCCTCATGCATCTGTGGTGGGCTGCTGGCTTAGCTGTGGTCCTATGTAGGGTGACCAAGGCAAGGACAAATGAAGCCTCTTACCATGTGATTCTCAGCCTGGCCTTTATTCAGATAAAACTTCTATATATTTACTATTTATTTTTAATCTGTCCATGTTTTAAAATTCCTTTTGTAATTTCTTTTATCCATGTCATTGTAGAACATACCCAAGGGTAGCATTCTCTAGGCTGGTTGCCTGAATTTTCTTGAGACAGGGAATAGAGAGAAAGTCAATGTTTATTCTGACTCATTTTTAATAACTTTTAAGATTATTGTATTTGCATCCTTTATGGTCATCAGTTCCAAATGCCTTCAGGAAGTAGCCACAGTCCAAACAAAACTAATTAATTTGATGGTCAAATGATTAAATATTAATGGCTAAATGAATTAGCATTTTTATTGAATTTATTGCTTTATATTTCTACTTCCTGTTTCCTGTGTGTCTCAGAGGTTCACTAGTCCCTGGCAGTTTTGCCCTTAGAAATTTCATCCATGACTTAGCACAGGACACCACTTATAAAATCTACTATCACTGCAGAATGTACACTAGTTGTCCCTCGCCAATTAGTCAGGAAGCTTGAAGTGACTGATTGCAGCCTCCATCAACACAGGATGTTTTGACACAGCTGTTTGGACAAGGCTATTTGAGGCCCCCTACAAGGCTTGCAGGCATTTGGGAGGGGAACATGGCCCAAGGGTCAAGGTTTGAAAGCATCTACTGGGTCTCTCACCAAACTACAAACATTCATATGGAGCATCATCAGCTATGTGCAAAGGGGACACTATGGTAAGCAAATATGAAGCCAGTTCTGCCTTTATTAGGTTAATGAGATTGGTGAGAGAATTATTCTTCCAAGTAGGTCAGTACAAGCTGTAAAGGGTATTATAAAGAAAAAAGAATTGAGAGTATAGGTTGGGGAATAGGGAGGAAGGTTTAAATGTATGGTTGCTGAGAATGAAGGGGCGGGTTGACTATGAAAACATGTCAGTTTTACCACCTGGTAATCTGGTATCTTAAAACTGCTGTGGATTTTCCTCCAGCAGGCCTGAGCTGCCCAGATGTAGCACCTAAGAAATTGGATAACTGTATATACCCAAACCCAGGTTCATATAAGTTGGATCTGATAAAATTAGCCAATACAAGGAAGTTTAAAGCATGGGCAAGAGATTGCTAAAATAATGAAATGTGAGTCAATAATGTAATAATGGCATCCACTTGGATGCCACCCCTAGAAATAGACTTGATCAGCAATCTGAGGCCTGTGAAGAGCTGGCCATCCTGATCTTTGAGGATTCCATCTAAAGGCGGTTAGTGCCACTCACCTGAAAATGATACTTGATGATAATGTTATAAGAAAGTTATAGACAAGGAATATTGTCTTCAGGTAATCTTACTTACTATTACTTCTTTATAAAAGTAATATTTTTCACTATGCTCTTCCAGGAAAACTTTACCTTCTCATCCACTAGTCTAGATTACTTGGGGTCACTTTAGCTTGACCTCCCAGTATCCATGCAAGTCTGTGATTAATATAAGTCTTGAGCCTGGTTCTAGTCTTGGATGATCCGCCTTTATCTTCTATCATGATCTTCATAAAGTAAAATGTTCACCATTTCAGCACAGTCACCTGGTAGCAGCAGGTTATGGGATCTGACATGTATTCCAAAATTTAAATCTTTTCCTTAGATTTCTGATAAATAAATATGACCTCTTTGATTCTCAGCTTCTGCATCAGTCAAATGGTGTTGATCAAGTACTGATTTGAAAGATAAAGATTAAATCACATCTTATAAAATATCCTCAACCCCAAATATGACTGCTTCTACATGGCATTTTCTATTAAATTTATGGTATAAGTTCTGCACACTTAAACCATCTTTGGTACTTTTTATATACCATATGTAGATATCCATGCATCATCATTTCCAAATTGTTCATTTTTCTATTTACTATCTGCTTACCTTGAATTAAAAAAAGGTAACTTGACCATACAGTCTCCAGAACTTACACTACTATGAAAAATATGTATCTTAAAGAGTAAAATATGTATGTCAGTATAGCCTATTAATAAGAGTAATTTATAACCCCTAAGACATGGACAGCATATATAAAAATGTAGTCCTGTACTAGAGTTTTTTTTTATAATATCAAGTCATATAAGAGTTGAATTATTAAGGGATGATAATAGGAAATAAATAATATCTTAGATTTCATGACCTGAATAAAACTTTATTTTGGTATTCACTTTATTTTTAATGGTATTCACAGTGCAGAGAATGTGATAACTTATCGAAGTGTCATCTCTGCCTATTTCCTTCTTGCTTTGATTTCCATGGTGTCTTTACAGAAACCCTTTAATCCATGGCTCATATTAGACAGGTTAGTGAAATTAAAATTAAGTAATATAATTTGTAAATATACTAGTGGGCATAAGTAAGAGTAACACTTTTTAAAAGAGTAGGGATAATAATTTCAATCCTTGGAGTTTTAGAAATTCCCTATTATATGTGACATAACACTTTAGGATCAAGTGAGAACAGGAAAATGTAACATTCAATTGCATTTAAAAACTAGTGACATTTAATAGTTTTCCTTTTTAAGTTACAAATAAATATAAACATTCTCTTTTTTCTTTTCTAAATGTTAATATATTAGCAGCTCCAAAACTTGAGTGTACATCAAAATCAGCTGGAAGGCTTATTAAATGCTCATTGGTGGGCCCTACTCCCAGAGATTCTCACTCAGTCCATCTTGGGTAGAACTGCAGAATTTAAATTTCTAACATATTTGCAGATGATACTGAAACTGTTGATATTATGTTAGGTTCATACTTTGAAATCCACTCTAATAGCTCGTCTTGAATACCCCCTAGATTATACCCTCTCCTAGACCTTTGCTGTACATAACACACACGTAATGAGGATCAGTGCCATCAAGAAGTGATATCCCCATTATATTCTGGTTTCCATTACTCATGTATATCCTAAATTTCTCTATTACCTTCTCTTCATCATCCATTGCCCTTCCCCAAAAAGGGCCCAGAAGGACAGGGGAAGGATGGTACATCCTCCCTGTGAAGGCAGCTGACAGTTTGCACTACCTGGTAAATTCATGGCCTCAGCATGTTTCCCCAGAGTGAATTAATTACTTTGCTTTTCCTCTTCCTTTGCATAAAGCCGGGTGAATTTGTTCCCTGTTTAGACAAGACCTTATTGCCAGCACTTTCTGAGGATGGCCAGAAAGTGGCTGCTGTATGAAGTTGATAGTGTTGTCAGGAATTCCAGGGTGGGGTAGTGTCACTTGAGTTGGGAAATGCTAACTGAGGTCAATTTTAGTTCAGTTTCCTACCTACAGAATTATGGCAGGACGTAACTTTGGCCCGTGTGAGATGAATAGGTCAGCAGAAAAGTATTCTTGTCTTCCTAATAGCAGGCATCTCTATTTTTAAGCCTTAAGACAAACATATTTTTCCCCTATTTGAGATCCAGCAATTCATGTCCTCAAATGAGATATTTTAAAACCAAAGTCATAGACAACAAACCAAGAAAAATCTAAACCAACAACAACAACAAATTTTCCAAGCCAAAACTGTGCATAATAAGTAATTATGTGTGATTAGTATCTGAAAATCGAAAGCCATTGTTTTGGTCAACTATTGCCAAATAACAAAACTGCCCCTGTAATTTAGTGGTTTAAAACAAGTCCCACTTTATTTCTTTGCTCAGGATTCTATCATCTTCAAAGAACTTGGTAGAGCAGCTTGCCTCTGTTCCATGTGGAGTTAGGTAGAGGCGCTCCGATGGAGCAGGTCGGTCTCCTTCCAAACTGACTTCACTACTTCTGTTGACATGTTGGTGCTGGGATTGTTGAATAGGTTTGGGTTTTCCTCCATCTTATTTCACCATGTGACTGGCCCAACTTTTCAAAGAAGGTTACTCTAGAGACAGTGGGACTTCTTTCAAGTGTGCAAAAGCAAGAATTATCAGACTTTAGTAAGGATTTAGTCTGGAACTGGCTTAGCATTGCTTCTATTGCATTATTTTGGTTAAAAGGAGCCAAAGGGCAGGCCCAAATTCAAGAAGACAGTTTACACAGTGCGTGAAGCCCAGGTCATTGGGGCCACCCAAGCGAATCTTAACCACAATTGCAATGATCAAATTGTCTACTCCCTGCTGCTTGAGAACTCTGTGCATTTCATACCAGAGTTGGACAAATCAGCATAAACTGGAGAGGAGAATCCATCTCAGGGTGCACACCAGTGCCTAAAGAGGGGAAAGTGAGTTTGACTTTATCTGAGAATTCATAAGGCACAAGGATGTGTAACTGCTGGCATAGACATCTCTGTTAAACTTCCTGCTAAACATTCCCCTAGTTACCCACTTCCCTTCTTCCTGCTGCTGTCATCTCCTTTGTCACCCTTTCCACTCCCTAACTCTTCATTAAGTAGTTGCTTACTTGGTTATTGTCTGTCTCCCCAGCTTACCCCCCAACTCCCAAAGTGTAAATGTTAACCTACTATAAAACTCTCAGAAGAGGCACTAAGACTTTCCACCTTCTGCTGGATGCTTAGCACTTACTACAGGGTGTGGTATGTAGGAGGCTCTGCAAACATATTTATTGAATGAATGAATATAGGAAAGTCATATTAAAGAATATGCCTATGAGGCAGACATGACAATTCCAAAGTGAGTTGTGTAATGCAGGGGCTGTGGCTGGAATTTTTGTCCCCTTCAAAAATTGCTTGGGCTGCAAACCCTTGTTGCCTATGGTGTGTACCCTCGGCCATTTCCCAGTGTGTCATTGTTCTGAGGTGTCAGTGGACATCAATCATGGGTTTAGGTTTTCTGTAGAGCCTAGGGCTCCTTTATTTGACCAATTAGGCTTTGTGCTCCTGTTTCCAAATACAGAAGTGGGAGAAACATGATCCTGGCTTTATCTAATGCCTTAGTTTTAAGGAGCAGCCTCTGATGCAATGTTGTATTATTTCCAATTAAACCTTGGATATCCTCGTCCTTGCTAAAACTGGGTAGTGAGCATTAGCTATTCATTCCTAAAAAGAGGCTTAACCAGATAGTGTTTCATTATGTTCTGCCTTTCACTGGGATGTAGGAAGGGGTTTTCTTCCTTTCTTTCTCTCTCTCCCTCTCTCTTTCACTTTCTACTAATCAATATTGTCCTTTCTTTGTTTTCTTTCCTACGGCATCCCCTCAAAAAGTTGGTATTGTTGGTAAGAATCCTTATTTGTGCTCATCCTCCTATCCATTCACTCTTTTGACTGTTTATTGATCACAGAAAAATAAATCAAATTTCCTTAATGAATTTTATTTGCTTGTACTTGATTTGGTTACAGGTCACCTATATCTGTCCTTTGTGGGGCCTCTCATTTGAATGCCCATTCTAGTTCTTATCCTTTAAACAGTCGTTATCTAAAACCCCTTCTTCCTAACTCTGTGCCAGGTGGCACACAGTGCTATGATTCAACCACTTAACCAGCCTGACAGGCATTTGTGTGTTTTTTGTTGTGTTTTTTTTTTTTTTTAAGTTTGAGAAATTGGTTTGAAAAAGCATTTTCATTGCTTTTCCTGGATTTTTGTCCCAGTTATTGTCCTCCACATCTTTTTGTTTTCCCTTGTTCCACTCCCACCTCACCCCCATTCATGTCTCTGTACTAGAGTAAGACGTCTATACCCACGGGGCCTCAGCCCAGTCTCGTGGCAAAAGGAGAACATCTGTCCAGAGTGTTCACCAAAAGCACTAATATGTTGCTTCTGATGACATTAGCCTTCACCAAGAGTCCCCCTCTTTTCTGAGGTGTCCACTGGCTTCCCAAAAGTAGAAAAAGAAAACTACAGATTCACGTGTTTTGGGCAGTAGTGTTGAAGCCTTTGATAATTTAAGACTACCAGAAGCTACGTTATCTTCTCATCTCACCTTTGGCAGGCATGTCTTCAACATCACTAGTGTCTGATTCTTGTAAATCTAAATATTCTAATTTTTAAGCAACCTATTGTTCTCTTTATGGTCTTTTTCTCTCCTTCTGTGTGGTCCCAGTTTCAGTAACTACTTAATCGGTCCATATAATGTCAGCAAGACAAAATTATCAGTTAACTCTGAACAGGACTACATCCAATTTTATAAACCCCCATCTTCCATGAATTATTGTATTTCAGAAATGTATAAAAATCACTCTTTACTTTCCACTTCCCTGTTGAGCTGTGTGTCTTGTGGGAAGAACATTGGCCTGGGAGCCAAAAAGATTTAAATTCGAGACATGATCTGTGCTTTGGAGTTTTACTTACCCCCTTTAAGACTCAGTTCTTGTCGTCTGTATAACAGGAACAATCACAACCACCCTGTCTATTGTGTCAGTGAACAACTTGTGAGGAGCAAAAACGTCTGCCTACTGAATAAAAACAAATTATGAACTTGCTATATACCAAGTAATATGAAACATTTAGGATACAGAAATAAAGATAACTTCCTGCTCCATGGGGATGGGATCATCACCATCACCCACACACAGCCACCTTTACTGTTCAGATCCATGGCAGCATGGCATCCAGAGTTTGGTTTGGATTGTCCATTCACCTCTTTCCCTGATAAGTGATGATGCAGTTAACATCTAGGAGGCACTCTGGCTCTGAAGTTAGCTATACTTTATTCTTACTCCTGGACCCAATCTCTTGAATCAATTGAGTATCACCATACCATAGAGTCTGCCACACTGTAGAGTTCAATGTAATTTGCTTCAATTAAGTTATGAATAAGTCAGAAATAAATGAATGAATGATGAAACTTTGCCAAAGACAACTTTGGCAAATGAATGAAGAAACTTTTTTTTGACAGTTTAAATTATTTTCCTGTCCTTAGCAGCATCAATGGGGCTGCTGATTACTTTTTTCCTGTTTTATCTGATTCTAATTAGATTTCACTAGAAGCTGATTCTCCCTCAATTTGGTAAACTTAACTATAGGAATGATCATCTCTGGAGTGAAGAGATGTTTTCTGTTGCTGAGATTTTTCATCTTACCCCAAGTAGATTCACTTAAGCTTTGTTAATTTTTAAGGGAATGAAACCAAAATTCAGATTATTCTTCACCTCTGATAATACTTAACATTGACTAATGATAACTGGTCAGCCACAGCTGAATATTTCCACACTTCTTTTTCTTTGGTCAGATGATTATGGGGAGACTAGAGAGCCACTAAATTTAAGAACAATGCTCTTTGACTCGCTTGCAAAAATAAGCTCAGCCTTCAAGTGATTCTATGCTATCATCTTAAATTGACTAAGGAATTCCATTAGGATATGAATATATAACTTGGCTTCTGAGGACAGGGAATTAAGAGGTTTGTGAACCCTGTGAAATAAAATGCAGTGTTTTATGACTTCATGCCCATGCCTTTTTCCTGGGGAATATGTTTTTACTCCCCAACTTCCCTCAGATTCTCAAAGGGATTCATGAGCCACCACACTCATACCACCTTTAAAAAAGGGGTTAGCAATGATTGAGTGAAAGATTTTAGTCCACTTGGAGAATGTGATTTCTTATGACTCACATATTTTCCTTTTCCCAGAACTGCTATGTAGCAGTAATAAAAATGTAGCCCTCCAAACTGTCTGGCAGTAGACTTCAAATTAGACAAATCTATCGCGTGACTCATGAAACTTTCTCATGCTTTTGCATTCAATAATCAGGAAAATCCCATGTAACTTTTTCATGCTTCTGAAGACAGTAATCAGGAAAATCCTTGAGGAGACTGTGGTTTTAAGGGATGCTAAATCAGGTTATGATCATGTGTACCCTGATGGTATGTCTTTCCTCTCTGGAATTTCCTCTTGGGGGTGGTCTGTTCTTCTCATTTCCAAAACTTGTATCAACATCCTCTTGAACCCAGAAGTGTAAGCTACTAATTTATTTTATTTTATGTTACTTTTCACAAAGGAGAAAAGGGAACTATCAAAAGTCATGGAAAACCTTCCCATGCAACCTTCAAACCAGACTATTATTTCTCATCATGTGGAATTAGAAACTGAATTTGGGGGCACCCCTGACTTTTAGCCACTCCATGTAAGTTAATTCACTCTGATTGCCTAGTCCAAGTTCATTTGTTTTACCCTTTCTGGGTTTGATTTATTGGTAACAGAGTTGTATACATTTGCTAATATTTTTGAAAACAACCTATGATTTATTGCTATCAACTCTTATAGGGCAGAGGACACTGCCTCAGATTACTGCGTTTCATGAAATGGGAAAGTAGCAGTTTTGCATTTTGGATCCCCTAAACTCACAATGTTGTTTTTCTATTTCCCTCCAGCAAAGCATAGTGACCATAAGCACATACACTGGATCCAGAATGTCTGGATTTGAGTCCCAACTCTGCCACTTAAGAGTTGTGCAAATTAAGCAAGTTAGAAGATCATTCTGTGCCTACAGTCCTTCTCCAGAGAACAGAGGAGCCGCCTAGAGGCTCACCTCACAGGGATTAAAGAAGAACGAAATATTTGTGGAGCGTTTAAAATATACAAAGTGTTAATAATGCATTTTAAAAATAAATCTGATTAAAGAGGTGTCTGCATGGGTACATCCAACCAGGATCAAATCTGAGAAAGCTCATGGCCACCATCAGGCCAGTTAGTGGTGGTGGCTTGATTTGTTTTTCTTTTCAACTTTTACATCATCTTTTCTGAGGGCAAGGTTTTCCTTGGCTTGCCTCCGCATGCTCCAAGGATTTTCAGATGGGAGATAATCTGCTGGCATCCCTATAACCTGTAAGTTAGGCCCTTTGTCAGACAATGGAACCCTCCCATCAAAGCCACTTAGTCTTTTCTTGACATGAATTTCTTTGGCAGAAGGGCTTTTTGTTTGTTTGTTTGTTTTGTTCCCTCCCCCACCCGAGGTTGACTTCCACTCCTAACTACTGAGCCCCAGTTGACCTTTTTATTTTAATTATTATTCTACCAGCAATAGGCCCATATCAGTTTTTATGAGTCTTTTGTAATTAAGTATAACCCTCTGTTATCAGACTTGAACAAAAAAGAAAATGAGACATTGTAAGCATAATTGTTTTCAAAATCTCATCATTAGTTAAAATAGTTTTAATGTAAAAATAAAAAGTTTCAGTTTACTCCTGCAAATTGTATTCTATAGCTTCATGAAAGACACTCAGACCAGAACACAAAGAATAATTTTATTTTCCTTGTGATTAGGTCTTTTATTTTTTATGAGATGCATCTATAATAAATTTAGCAATTATTAATTAGAAAAAATTGTATTTAGGAAAGGAAGTTAGAACAAAATCCTTAATTGTTATATAGGAAGGGAAGTACTCTATTATATTCTTAGTGATTTTGTTTTATTTAAAAAAATGTTCTGTATTCTCAAGTTAATAGAAAGCAATTGTAGTAAAGATTACTGACTACAAGGTCTATTTCTTACTGCCATTTATTCCTATCACATTTAGTTTTAAGCAGAATAAGTGGTAAATCTAACAATTTTTCAAATATAATAGTCATTTTACATTTTTCAGAAAGAAGTGTTTATATAATTTTAGTAACTTCTAGCCCAGATCTCTTCATCTTTTGTGTGAGAAACTTGAGAGCCTCAGACCTCACTAATTGTATCCTGCTATATGAGAGCAGAGTGCAAAAGCTAATTTTCAGGGATACCATCAGAGGAAATTTTTTTAAGATTGTGTTTTGCCTTTTGACTTTTTTCTCATGTTTTATTTACAATAAATACTCTCTTTTAATAAGTCTATTTTAAAGGAAAAATTACATAATTATGATTTACATAAAGAGGAATTGAAAACTTAGCTTGGAGTTTATGGCAAAAGTTAATGAGTGGAAGAAATCAGAATTTTTACTTGCAGTTCATCTACAGATCTTGGTAAATGAAACGAGATCAGATCATCCTGGCTTTACCTTCAGTCTGTATCGAGAATCTGACAACTTCTCCACAACTATCATCCTGGTCCAACCACTGATTTTTCTCCTAGATTATTAATGTAGCCTATTAGTTCCTCTCATCCCCTCCACCCTTTCTATAACTTACACATTTTTCTCACCACAACACAGATTATAACCTATTATTTCTCAGAATTTGTCTCAAAGTCTTATTTGATCAGCAGTGCCCCTCAATTTCATCACCTTCTACTCTCATTCTTTTACTTTGCTTCAGTCATATTGTCCTCTTTCTCCACCTCTCACAAGCCAGGAAGATTCCCATCAGGACAGATCTTTGGACCGTCCTCCCTCATCTGGAATACTCTTCTCTCAAATATCCATACAG
Organism: Galemys pyrenaicus; assembly: GCA_019455555.1. Classification (NCBI taxonomy): domain Eukaryota; kingdom Metazoa; phylum Chordata; class Mammalia; order Eulipotyphla; family Talpidae; genus Galemys; species Galemys pyrenaicus. The sequence goes on from JAGFMF010011681.1 coordinate 8,914,445, forward strand.
CTCTCTCCTTAACTACCATCAAGTCTTTGTGCAAATGTTACCTTCTTAATAGGGCTTGTCCTGCTAGTCTATTTAAAATTTGATCATTCCCCCACCCCAACACTTCTGATTCTCTTTGCAAACTCTTTCTCATAGAACTTTACTATTATTTATGTATCCATTCTTTCATTATGTTATTTACTACCTATGACCACCAATTAGAATGTTAGTTCTGAGAGGCAGGGTCCTTGTTTGTGTTGTTTGTCTATGGATGAGTAAGTGAATTTATGGGGAGTTCTGCAAAAAAGGAGATCGTGAGAAATTTTTTGAACAACCTTGGATTGCAGCCCTCTTTTAAAGTCTGGTGACTCCTACACACCTCCTCCCCCGAATGATGCACATATATAAATTTACACCAAAATTTGCGTTCATTTCCAGGAGGCTCACACACACCCTGAAATGCATCCATGAACCAATGTCCTAGGCAGAAAGAACAGCATTAACAAAGGCTCTGAGGCAGGAATGTGTGAGTTGTGTCAGAAACTAAGCAGCAAGCCTTGTGGTTGTAGTGTGTAATAAATAGGCAAAGTAACACAAGATATGTTTGGGCTATATTGTACAGGGTTTGAAACGTCATGGTGAGGTGTTTAATGTGGAGGATGAGGTGATAGGAAGCCTTGAGGAACTGTACTTGGTAATTTTGTTCTAGCTTCACTTCTGATTTAATATGAAATTGCACAATTTATTTGTCTTCATTTGCTTTTTAAAGAAGTGACATTAATAAAATTCCTGACTTTTACAAGCTTTGTCTTCTTATAAAATGTATAGATAAGTACTTTATCATTATAACAATCAAAGTTTATCCATGCCCCCCCCATTTAGCATTTATTACACGTTGGAGAATATATCTCAGTCATATCATTCTCCTTGTATCTGACTATTATTACGACCATGTGATTCAATGAGAGCTAAGTTTGTAATTTGATATTGTCCATCTCATGCTTTGTTTTGACTATTTTTGACTGTTTGACTATTATGTGGAGACTATCTGGAAGAAGTTTCCCATCAAAGACCCCCTGAATGTGGGGAGATATATAAAATGAGACCACTTAGGCTTCTAACTCCTTGACCTAAATATAATATGTACCTTAAATTTGTTAAATAAATCATCCATGTTTTATATCCACCCTAATTAAAATTAAGTTCTTTGTTCCAGTTATAATTAATGTGTAATAAACCAGCCCCAAAATTAGTGTCATTAAACAACTATTTTACTCTCCATGAATCCCAAGTTAAGAATTTGTACAGGGAATGGCTTATCTCCACGCCACAATGTCTAGAGTCTCAACTAAAACTTTCCAAAGACCACAAATAACTGGAAGCCTCACACAGAGCATTATTCACTGACTTGTATAATTTTGTTTCTATGAAACATGGTCAGATGAATGGTGTCGAGGGTTATAGAGATTATGTAGCTGGCACTAAACACCTAGAAAATGGATGGGAACCACACCTTTGAAAATGGGGGTGGGTGGGGAGGTGAACAAGTAAACAAAGAAAATCATTTACAGTTACAATCAAATTATTTCTAACTCACGGTTCCTAAGCAGCTGTCAGCTGCTCTTTTCAAAAGTTTATCTTTGTGATGGGGACTTGTTTTTTTGTTTTTTGTTTTTTTAATCTGTGCAAGGAGATGTTTGTCTACATGCTTTGGGTCTCAAAGAAAATGAACTTTCTGTGAGAAAGAACATATGAGGCTTTTCAAGTTTTGAGTGATAGAGCATTAGTCTCCCATTTGGAATAACTCACAGGCTTCATTTCATTCATAATGTAAGCAGCTTACTCCAGAGTGATGAGCATATAAAAGATTTTTACCTTTTATGTTGCAGGATCCTCAGGACTGTAGCAAAGGTAGTCCTGAAATTTGAATTGCGGGAGGAGAAAGGAGATGATGTCCTTAAACAGCATCCTGTCGCCTACCCTCAGTCCTTACCTTGTCCATCTAAATATATGAAACCAGAGTTCCAAAAATATTCCAGCATTTCCTCAGGTTGGAGCAATGACCCAGAGGAACAAAGGGTAGACATGCTTATTAACATTTACCTAGAAATTGGGTTTTCGATGCAAGTCTAGAGCATCATTTTGACAGATTTCAAAGCTATTGGAATTTTTCAGTATTTGAGCAACATTACACTCTGTCAAAAAGGATTTTCTTCCCATGTTTGGTTTTTGCTAGGAACTCCTCCCCCTGAAATGGCAAGAGGGGGCACAAGAAGGATTGCATCTTAACTTAAAGGATAATATTTATGCTTTTATCTCCTTTGATAAATCACTGAACACATAGTAGGGTCTCAATAAATGCTGGCATCAACCTCCTAACCCAGCCAAACTGTGGTGTTCCTAGGTTTCCTGAGACAATTTCAGAAGCATCAAGGGAAGGTTGAGTCAGCCAGGCTGAGAGTGAGTTCACACTCAGTTTTTCACAGTAGAAACTTTCAGTGCTCCTCTGTGAAATGAGAAAATTGGAAGAAGTCCTTTTATAAACCTAAGTCTTCATTAAATCTTAATTTCAACAAACTTAAAGACTTTCCTTTATTCTAAGAATGCTCTTCTGACCGTTTGGAGGGTGAGGTATGGGACATGAAAAATCTTTCTTTTTATGAAATGGTGATAGAAGTGAAAATGTTGGTTCTTTGGACAGTCCTTTCTTAGCAGTATGAGAGAGAACTTGGTGAGCTGTTACAGACACCAAACTTGTTCATTTGTTTCTTTTTTAAGTCATTCTAAAAATGTGATGATCTAGAAAAACTTCTGGACTTAAGGCAATTGAGAGTTTTTCCCTAGTACTTTAGAGAAACTAAAGAACTCTTTACACTTGGAACAAAGTTGGGAGTAAATAGCTACACCACCTTATTTGCGAAAAACAAAATTGCCATAATTAGGATGTATGTTATGCATCTGGCATTTATATACAGCGGACAAGTTCAAAGATATTCATTGTAATACTTTATTTAAACACACACACACACTTTCATATTGTTGAAGACCAAAAATGTACATACCAGTGCAAGACAATCTCTGGGTTTCAGGTTTGAAGGGAGGAGTGGTTAAAGGAACATTTATATTGGCTCTCTTTAAATTGTAATCATAAATCATTTATAATTAAACTTAATCATCAAAATATAGTCACATAAAAAAAGAGTGTTCTCACAAACAATATATTTCAAGCTCTAGAAATTCCACAGGGAGTAATTGATACCATTAAGATAGTAAGGTACGCTCATAAGTGCCCAAAGCGAGTGTAGGAAGCCAGGGTCTCCATCTGGTTAACTAGAGTGGGAAATGGTGGGAGAAACAAGGCAGGCAAAAGACCAGCTTAAGCGTAAAAAGTTTATGGAGAACAAAAATAATTTCATCTGACCCAAGCATGGCTTGGGTGCCTGGGAAAAGGCACAGCATGTGGATAGCATTTATTGGAAACTGAACATGAAACTAGACAAGTAGGCAAAGGCCAAAGTCAGTAGAGTCTTGAGTGACATGTTGAAGAACTAGTTGTGTATTGTGTGGGTGCTTAAGTTAGCTTCCTGTGGCTGCCATAACAAATTACCCAAAACTTGGTCGCTTAAAATAACAGAAATTTGATCTCTCATGGTTTGGGAAAGCCAGAAGTTTGAAATCCAGCAGGGTTCCACTCTCTGGGGTTGGATCTAAGAGAGAGAATCTTATCTTGCTTTCTCCAACCTTTTACAATTCCAGACATTTCTTGCCTTGCATGTGCAAAACTTCTAGTCTCTGCCACCACCTTCACATGGCCTCTCCTCTTCCTTATGTGTCTTAGAGGAACAGTAATCATGATGCAGTGAAACCAGAATGATTTCATCTAGAATTCCCTAATTACATTTGTAAAGACCCTTTTCCTTTTTTTTTTTTTGAAAATTTATTTATTTATGCATACAAGGATTGGGGTACAGGCCAGAGGTGTGGGGGGGGTGGTGAGAGGATCTACCAGAGACATAGCCGGGAACAGAACAGGCAGATTAACAGAAATACATTGCCAAGGGCAGCAGCGGGCAATGCTGGAGAGGTCTGCCTTGCCATGTAGATCACCCCCTCGCCCCCGCCCCCTGTCCCAGCTGCCAGCAGGGGTGGAACTTTTGCTGCATTGACTGCGGTCTGCTTCATAGTGTGTTGCTTAACCCATTGCACCACCAGGGAGGCCCCAAAACCCTTTTTCTAAGTCAAATCACATTCATAGAATCTCAGGGTTGAGTTGGGGGAGGGGGACACTTCCAACTCAGTGTGCTGATGGGGCAAATCATTAGCAGGTAAGTAATATTATCACATTTGAATCTTGGAAGATGGTACTGTCAAGTCAAGACTGAAATTTCTCGAGGACTATAGCAATTTCTCAGTCATTGTTAACAGCAAAGCATCTTCCATGGTCTGGCTTGCTGTTTATTTAAGGCATGAACAAATGAATGAATGTGCAAACCAACCAGTAGAGAAAAAACAGCGAATATTTACAGAATATTTATTCTGAGGGAGGTGCTCATAAAGTGTTTTTGAACAAATGTTGTTCTTGGAGCAAAAATTATTCTCACATATAGGTGTTCCTTATTAGGTGACTCAAAAACAGTCTTGGGAGCCCTCCTGTACAAACACAAAGTTAATTCACTCAACAAATATTTACAGAGCATTTACCATGGCTTTGTAAATAAAGGGTGAAAACGTTCACAGCTCTCGTGAGCTAACAATAAATACATAAACAAGATCTAAACTCGAAAATGGTAATAAATGAATGCAAAAAGAAAATAAAGCCTGATGAGCATGATGGTGTGAAAGCAAGTGTCTAAAAGGTATTTGAGATTGGGTGGTGAGGGAAGACCTTATGAAAGAGGTACATTTGACAATGAGCCCTGGGAAAATCAACTCACAGCTATGATCAGAACCTGAGGAACAAGCTTTGCTTGTTTGAGGAACAGAAAGAATGGGTAAGGGAGGACTGTAATGAGGCCCAAGAAGTATTTGGTGCCACATTGCTTAACACAATGTAGGCCATCACAAAAAGCATGAATTTTAAATAAAAACAGAAGCCACAGGAAAAGTAAACAGGAACATGGCAAGGTCTAATTTCCATTTGAATTATGACTTCTTAACCTTAGTGCTACAGATATTCTTGTCCAGACATTTCTTTGTTTGGTGGGCTATCCTGTGATAATAAGAGATTTAACAACAGTCCTGGTTTCTACCTACTAGATGTCAGTAGAATACACTTTCCCCAGTTGTGACAACCAAAAATATCCTCAGACATTGTCAAATGTCTCCTGGAGGACAAAATTACCCCCAGGTGAGAACCATTGATTTCAATCAATCATCATGACTACTATAAGGAGAAATTTTCTAGGAAGGTAATAGTGAAAGCTGAAAGATCAATTAGGAGGCTGTAATATGCTTCAGGGGAAGAAGAGGGTGATTTATAATAGGAAACAGGAGAGACAGGGGAGAAGGGGGAAGAGAGAAGACAGAAGGAAGAGAGAGAAATAGACTTGGAATATGTGTTGGAGGTAAAGTCATAGAATTTATCTGTGGATTAGAAATATGAGTATAAAGGGAAAGAATCGAGGTTTGTGACCTGAGAAGTTTGGTGAACAATGATGTCTCTTACTAACAAGTATGTTAGATGACCAAGTTGGATGAAGGACACAGAGTAGGAAGGATAGTTATGTGTTCTGATTTGATCATGTTTGTTCAAAGTGTCTATTAGATGTTCAAGAAAGCAAAGAAATCAGGCATATATTAGATCCAGAAATCTAGAGTTGTAAAGAATATTAAATTAAAGGTATAATTTGGAGAGTCTTTGGCATATGAATGGTTATTGAAGCTGTGATCAAAATGAGATTTCTGAGAAGACAAGGAGAGTGAAATGATAGTTGCAGATTAGGGGAGAAAGGGGCCCCAGAGCAGCACTTGGAGTCTGCCACACTTGAAATTTTATCAGAGGAGAAGCCAACATATAAAAAAGGAAAAAAAAAAAAAGAAACAAGAAAAGGGGCCTCCCTGGCAGCTCAATGGGTTAAGCAACACACTGTGAAGGATCCACAGCCACTGCAGCACAAGTTAGATTCCTGCCACCACCTGGGCAAGTGGCCCACATGGCACAGTAGACCTCTCCTGCCTCGCCGGCTGCTCCCCTCAGCAGTGTGTTTTGGTTAATCTGCCTGTTCTGTTCCCCATCTGTCTCTGGTGAATCCTCTCAGCCCTCGCACCTCTGGCCTGCACCCCAGCTCTTGTATGCATAAATAAATAAAATCTTTAAAGGAAAAAAAAGAAGACTGAGTGAATAGGGAGGGCCCAGAAAATCAGTGAAGGATATTAAAGAACATGAAAGACTATACTTTTGAAATGTTGCTTTTGTTGAGCTAGAAAGAAAAGGAATGACAAGTTTCCAGAAGTTACTATCAACGAGCTTATTAGTGTTGGAAGATCTTAAATGTTTCTTCTCTAATCATTGTTAGTTACAAAGTTCAGGCAGTAAGCCAGTTGCCCAGTGTTTGAAAACACAGAATTAATAGCTTCATAGTCTTCAGATCTTTATCTTTGAGCATTCTTCTCTTCCAGTCATTGAAAAAACACTGTTGACTCCCTTCTGCTATAGGAGAGGAAGAACCACATAACCTCTCAGTTTTTTCTCACTTTTATAGAAGCCAGTAGTGTTCTCTGCCCATCAGTGGTTTGAACTATGTTCTGATGGATAAGCCATTTTTCCTTATCTAAGTTTGATAGCCAACCCAGTTAATGAGGGCCTGATAGGAAGGAAAGGAATGAGCCAGAAATCATCTAGTCACAGATAAGAAACCACAGCAATGCCTGACTGGATAGGGAAACCACTGGGAAACCATTATATATATATATATATATATATTATGAACATATATATATGAATATATATGTACATAATATATATATTATATATATCTTTATATATATATAAAGTTACAGCAACAACAACAAAGTAAAGGAGGCATGTGATTGTATTAAGTCTTCAGGTATGTTTTGATATTTCAAGCCATTAGCAAGTAAATTTCAAATTGAAATCCTGCTAAGCGTGCAGAGGTCCCAGCAAAGGCATGGGCAGGGTGAATGGGCAGGGCAAGAAGACTGGATGGAGATGATGAATGTAGAAGCCAGGGACTGTAGACAACGTTTAGAGAGTACATTCAGACAAAGGTGTATTCACCTACTAAGCTCAGATCGTACACAAAGGGGAGGTGAGAAACAAGCAGGGTCTGAGGATTAGAAAGATGGGCAAGTCTTATATCCAGTTGTCCCAGGACAAGGCTTCCCATCAAGTAAGTTCCTAGGAGGGAACAGGCTAGCCAATTGAGGAGAATCTCCTGGTTTGAGAGAGTTAAGAGTGATCTGTAAGAGATGAGAAAAGTAGTCTGGCACTAGAAATAACAGAACTTAATCAACCGTGTCCAAACCTGAAGGATTAGGGGAAAAATCAGTCACCAGATAGTGGAGGAGGCAGAGGAGGGCCACCCCATAGGAGCTGCAGCCTTCCGTCTCCCTGCCAGTCAGTCTCCGATTAAAAGACAGGGGGAGATATTATCCTCCGGGGACAAGAAACAGAAAGAAGGATAGACCTAGAAAACCAAAGCAGAGACATTCCCTGCAGACTCTGTCTGGCATAAATGGAATCAGCCTAACATGTATGTTGTGCTATTCCAATAAACAAGGTGTTTCTACCCAGGTGTTAGTGATTTTGGAAATGTAGCTACACTGAGCAATTCTAACCTTAATTTTGCCTAGAAAAATACAGAGCCATGCCCAGAAAAATTCCACAGGAAGTCATTAAGATTATTTTATGCTTCTTCCTTTTTTTCTTGGGCGTCTCTTCTGAAGCCTATTAGCTTTTATGTAGTACAGGAAACCGTGATTATCTTCCAGGATGAGAATATCACCTTTGCTGAAAACTTAAAGCAGAGAAAAATAAACCAAGTTGTCAACAAACAATGAAAAATCATACTCCAAGGTACCTAGGCATCAAAACTGTTACAGGATATCAGCCAGGAAGAAAATAAAGCCAGGAAAATTAGCCTCCATCAGCATATTCCAACTCTGGAAAATCATTAGCTTCAAACAAGGCTAGAAATATAGGACCCTACACATAGTAGGTGAGCCAATCCTGTCTCAGTGATAAGTGTTTTTCTACCACCCTGTCTTTGGAACTGAAATGCCTCATAATGATGATCTATTTCATGTCTCAAAAACCACAGCTGTTGTAGACAGCACCATAGCCATCAATTCTTAACTGTACAATTTCCTGCACTAGGTGCTAGTACTGTTACAATACCTGGGATCACCACCCTGCCAAGGAGCTCTGCGATAATTTGGAGATTGTTGGTGTTGTGATCAGTTTCTGTTGGTCCTTGGGCTCCCATGACTAATTGTTTGGACTGAAGTATCCTGAACACTTTCTATGCATACAGGGACTCAGTGGTGCTATTATATATCTGTTAAATATTAAATACACTAGTTTAAAGCAAACTGGGATCCTTTGGAGCCCTATATTTTGTTATTAATCAGTTGATAGGTGGTCATCACCTGATGGATCACAGACTCTGTACCCCTTCTACTTCTCAATCTTCTGACTATTCATAAACATATAGGTTATTTTGGGATAAATGTACCAGGATCAAAACTGAAGTTCTGTTTTTGATCAGCTACAATCACTTTGCCATCATATTTTTTTAAGGGAGAGTGATTTCAAGTATGAACTCTAAAACCAGACTCCTAAGATTCAAGTTTTTACCAACCATTTACTAGTTCTGTGATCCTGAAGGACATTACTGAACCTCTCTGCAGTTTAATTTCTTCATCTATGAAATGGAGATAGTGATCCATCAATTGAGGATTACTGAGGAGTAAATGAGTTAATCCATGTAAAGCTCTTAAAACCACACCTGACATATAGGGGGTACACTGTAAATGTTAGCTTATACAGTATTATTTCATTGTGGGCCTCATGCATGGCAACACCTATTAAGAAAATTTCACAGTCAACTTATATTTGTGGAGCATGAACCACAGACATGGTATTTTTGTTGCTCCACTTAGAGTATCTTAACATCCTCTTTATTTTTTTTCATTTGTACAGTTTTATTTTTTTAATATAATTTTTTTAATTTACATATATTTGACATCAATTGTAATCCCCATGTATTCCCCATCACCATATCACCAGTGCACCATCACCTCAGTCCCCCGTGCTCCCATCTGCCCTCCACCCTTCCCCTCTTCCCTTCCCACCAAGTGTCCCCAGTTAAGCACAATAGTACCTGCTATCTCCCTGTGCCCCTAGCAACTGCCCAGAGAAGTGTCTGATGCCTCAGACATAGTAGGGACTGCATTAATATTTGTCAGATGCATGTAGTCCAGTGAGGCAATTCCAGTTTGTATCAAAATGTTACCTTACTACAAAGAACAATGAAAGAAAAAATTTTCTCTGAGTGATTAGCAATTATGACCACAGACACAGCCATGTCTTTCTGTCACCTTGTAATCCATGCTTTGCTCTAAAACTGAAGTCCTCCTGGGAGGTCAGCAAAACATATGCTGTTCCTGAGTAGGAGATATTTTAATTTAGAAACTGGCTTTTCTGACAGATGTGTAATAGTGCAACTACCCATACAATTTCTTATCATCTTGACAGCTGTGAATAGCCAGAAAACAACGCTATTTCTTTTCATTTGGCACTAGTGGACCCTTGAATTTTTCTTCCCAGGCCTACCTGTTTCTGATGGTATTAGGCTGTCCCAAGGATTTGTTTGGCTCATTGCACCCATTTGGTTTCCCACACCCCTAAGTGGAAGCAATTCCAACACAAATATTGAAGACGTGCAAATTTGGACTTGTATTTCCTCCTGGAGGACATGAGAACTACTAGGGTGTCCTTAGTTATACCTCAGGCCTGTTTCCATCCAGCGTGGTCCCCGGAGCCTACTGAGTACACTATGTATAAAATGTGGATTTAGTGGGACATAGGTGGACTCATTTCACAATGATGAAAAATGTCTTGTTTTCCTTCTGTGTAATCATCTTCTAATCCATTATGTTAGTTTTTGTTTTGTTTTTTTTTTTCAGTGTTGCTTGAGAAATACTGAGTAAGTGATTAATAATCTGTCTTGGTTTTGCTTCTGCTCTCACTGGCTTGTAGAGCAGTAATGTGACCTATAAAAGTTTGGACAAATACAACATTGTGTTAATGACTGATTCTGCTCAGACATGGCCCAGACAATTGAGCTTATCAGCTCTCAGAGAACAGGTATTCCCAAACCCTGTCTAATCTTTCTTTGCTTTTCCTGTTAGACTAAATACCAACCGTATTCAAAGGGGACTGGACAAAACAGTGTTCATAGCTGGATATTGCTTATGTTCTTTACAAGGTATGCAGTAAGACCTGCAGATAGACATACATGGAGGTCATAAATAGACATAGAAAAATCAGGGAATTCTTATATGGCATGGCACTGTGTTGACTAGATATTTCTTCATATAAATTGCTTTTTTAATTTTTACTTAAAGTATGATAATAGAAATAGGGTTTCTTAAGCAGATAAAAATTACCAGCCAGAGTTAATTAAGTCATCTTTTATAGTATGTAGCTTCATTTGAAATAGGTGATTAATTATAACTGAAAATCTCTTGGCGGTTTATATAAAGGTTTAGTTGAGGTTGTCAAGGAAAAGAAGAGGGGAATTAATTTCCAAATTGAGTCATACACCTAGGTAAGAAAATGCAAACAAAGTTAGAGTTACCCATGAGGGGAATATGATTAAAATTTAAAACCCACATGGTGAAGCTGGCAGGAAACTGTGTCACCTTGTCCAACATACCCATTTTACAACTGCATAAAATGAGTTTGATTCTTCAGCACTTGAAAAACACCTGGAAATCATGTCTTTTTTAAATCTGAGATTCTTGTATTTTTCCCACATTGCTGCCTACAACCTTTCCCTAGTCAAAACTTTTTAAATTAAAAAATATTTATTAAAGGCATTCTAGAAATAAGCGCTGAAGTGTAGCAATTTAGATGAAAAAATAAAATATGAGGGTTCATCGCATTAGCCATCAAAGTTATGTCTTTCATCTGCAGAAGAGAGACAGCTGCAAAGCATTTGATCTTAACAATGACAATTAAAATGAACCTTATTTGAAATTGCAAAATCACCACATTGCGTTAGCACAAGACTCCAGCGTGCATGCACGAAGGCACTTTGCAGATGGCTTGCAGAGACTTAGTTTATGCAGGCACTTTAGGGAACAGATGGAAACCCGTGGCATCCCATGGTAAATGTGGATTTATAGCACCACCGTCGCAAGCCGGAGTGACTCCCTTCTACCTGAGGGAGCAGATGAAGTGATGCTATACCTCTGGCATTTGAATCAGTGGCTAAGGGGTCCCTACAGGAAATTCCCCCCCCCCCTGGTACCACTGGCTTCATCCTAGTCCCCTGCAATACATCATTAATGGATGTTTGATGTCAATGAAAAATCCATTTCATTTAAACTTTAAAAAGGAAATAAGTATCTCCCAGAAGGCTAGAAGGTTAAGAGAGAAACCCACATTAGTCATCTGTTCCCTGCTATTGTCATAAACCCAGCAGAGATAGTTTTTATTTTGTCTCCAACTGTGTTTAGCATGTGGGGTACTACCCCCTTCCCTGATTTATCTCTCCCCCAAATGTTTTAAGAACTTGAGGTTTGAGAATTAAAAGGAAGTACTTAAAAGCTGAGCTTCATGAAGATTTTGCTAATAGTAACTTCAGGGTATTTTGCCTGTAAAATACTGATAAGAATGTGTCTTGATTTCTCATAAGGTAGCATTTCAGCATCTCATAGAGAAGCTATCAGAGAAGAGACACTTGTGAGAGAAAAAAATCCACACATAATATGAGGTAAAAGAGATCAATGAGATGAATGCCAGAACTCTTACTGTGAATGGAGAATAGCCTCTGTATGATGGCATCTTCCCTAATTATTTAGGATCACTTGTAAAATTGATTTTATGTAAACATAACAATACTCAGCAACAGCTAGCTCCTTGCAGACACCATGAGTTGTTGGGAATTTATTGGCCTGTCTTTCACATATGCTACTTCATTACCACTTAATGCTCTGTTTAGATAGTCTTGGTGTGACGAACACCCACCAGCAGCTCCCAGGACCACCACTGACAGGTACCTGCCGCCCTGCCAGGTTGTGAAAACACTCCTTTTTTCTTCAAACAAATGCAGCCTTTTCCTGGGAGTGGGAAGTGAGGACTCTGTAACTTTCTACTCTGTCTTGAATAACACAAAAGGCTGTCCAACCTTCCCTCAGGTCCTAGTTTCAAATATTTCTAGTCATGTGAGTTTATCAGAGCACACCTCTCGGCCTCAGGCTGATCAGCTATACAATGCAAAAAATTCAATATACCTACCTTATTCCTGAGTTTCTGGGGGGAAATTTAAGGATAAAATTTATTTACAAATTATATAGCATAGAATACAAATGATATGCAAATGCAGAACTGAATAGACACACTCTACTCTCAATTACAAGTTGTTACTAAACTAGCTTGAATTAATACATATCTAATAACTGATGGGATATCATAGTTGAATTAGCAGTCCTTTTCTCTCTTTATGACATGAAATAATACCTCTTTCTTATACTCAGTAGTGTCTTACATTTAATGAAATGTACCAATATGGATTGAGGGAACTGGGAGCAAAGAGGAAGATTCTTTGCTGGAAAAGTGACATTGTCAGCTACATAACTGGAAAATTAACACCCATCTGCATGAGAATTGAGAGGGGAAGGTTACAAGTTTTGTAAGCATTCCCTTATAAAATTCAAGAATTTCTTTTTTTATATCAAAAAAGAGTGTAAAGAAAAGAACCTGACAACTAATGGGAAGGAGGTAGAAGAACAGGTAAAATATGCCCTCCTTCCCACCCCACATCCTTTACCCCATTTAATAGAACAACAGATGCCTGGAGAAATATAGGGCGATGGGTGCTCCATTGCAGAACACAGCCCTGGAACTAGAGCTGACATCATCTGTACTCTTCCTCATGCTGTACCCCTTGGGTGAACCCAACTTTTAATCTAAAACAGAACATTCAGAGACTCAGGTTCTGTGACTGGTCTCTGAAGCAACCCCAACTGGAGCCCAGAGCAGAGTAAACAGCCTTAAAGCAGGTTAGTTTTTTGCAGGCCTCTGCCTTCAGGAATGCAGCTATGGGGCCATTTCCCTGACCTGGCCCTTGTCATAATGAATCCTTCCTTCCCGTTGAGTTATTTTTCCTTCGTTCCTCTGAAAGATTTATCCCATATGCCAACCTTTAGTGAAACGTCTTTTGCTAAAGAAAAAATAAACAAGCAACCAGGACTTGAGTAGCCAGAGTTGAGACAAAATCAAATGGCATTTCCTGCATTTTAAAAGATTGCAAAATATTCTAAAGATGAAGAGGAATGTTGATATAACTTAAATGCCCAATTATAATAACCAGAGTTCAAAATCCAATTAATGGCATCTTTGTCTCACTCCCCCTGCCAATTTCCCCTCCTCCTTATTTCCTGTATTCTCCCCTCTAGACTGGTTTTACTCTCAGATTTTATATTTCTGTTTTCTCACTGTGATACCTATCCAGGGTATAAATTTTCTATCATGCTTGTTTAGATTTTTGGATTTTGTTCTCCTGTATAGTCCTTCTATCCCATGTTTTATCTTCCTTGACCTTTCCATCTGGTTATTTTTACCCTCTTCCTATTGCTTTATTATTTTCTTTTTTCATGTTTATTATTTCTCTTCCTTTACCCAGGTTTCCATCTTTCCTTTTGTCAAGTTATTCTACAACCCTTGTAGGATAATTAGTGAGTCAAGGATACTCCAAAATGCCAAGGTATAGGTAAATGAGAAACTGTGCTGTTATGGTTATTAAGTATTAAAAATGAACTAACCAAGGCTTCCAACCAGTAGTCTCAAGGTTACTTACATAGCATTTATGGGAAACCTTCTAAGGAGTCCTCTCAAAGGAATGTTGTCATTTACACAGGGATGAGGATAAAGGTGGGAATGAAAGGAGAGTGGATGAGAGAGGCAATGTTGTATAGTGGTGATAGACTCTGGTGCCAGACTTCCTGTGTTCAATCCCCAACTACTCACTTTAGCCATGTAACCTTAGCAAAGTTACTTTTTTGGGTCACATCTTTCAAATAGAGATGATAGTATATTATCTCCCTTGTGTAATTTTTGTGAAGAGTGAAAATGTTAGTGTATTTAAGCACTTAGAACTGTGTCTGTAACATAGTCAAGCTATGCAAGTTAACTATTACTATCATTATTCTATGATCTACTATACTTGAGTAGATATCAGACATAAGAAAATGCACATTCTGAGAAATACACTTCCTCTTGCATCCATCTGGGAGCTAGTTTGAGAAGTTTAAAAGTAATGATTTTCAAAACTTAGTCCATGGATTATCATCATGAGTATCATCATAAAACTGTTAGAAATGCAGATTCTTAAGACCTACTCTTGACCCACCCTAATCTAGTGAATTAGAAGTTTTGAGAGCAGGGCCAGGCAATTCAAGTTTTAGCAAGCCCAAGAACCATGACACTGTGGTGGATTTCCTCTCTACAGGTGTATCCAGAAGATAGACTCTGGCTGTATCTATCTTACACCACCACCTCCACCATGGAAGCCTTAGTCTTTTCCATGTACATGAATGCTCTTTGGAGCAACTAGGGTAGGGATCAAGCTATGGTGCAAGGCAACCCCTCTATTGAGGAATACTAACACCATTTCTCCTTTTGACCCACAGTGGTGAATTTCTTATTTGTTTGGAGCTATAGTATAGGACTCTGAAAACATAGGTGAGGGTAGATCAAAACCCAAGAGGTATCCTTCATTCTCATGAAATAGGTAAGCAAGACTAGATAGTTCCTACACAGACTTAGGCATTAACACTTTAACCTCTCAATTATCAGGTCACCTGGCAACAAATGTACAATAACCTCAGTTGAATTTTTGTAATTTTCAACTCTCAGGTATGACTGAGACCTTTCAAAGTTGATACAATTTAGGACAAATCATTGTGTTCTTCAGGAACTCCTTGGAAGTTAGCAAAGTTTCCCTTTCTTGGGCATAGACTAGGCAACCCACCATAGTTGTGGCATTGCTCATGTCCTGACAAGCACTGGTGATCCACCAGGACCCATGAAGCTCTCTGTTGTATGTGGAGTAGTGTCACACACACATCTCTTGTTAACTGTGTCAAAGCACACAGCTGACACCTAGAGACATCTCCAAAGAGTCATAGCTCAGTAGCCACTACCTTCAGCCATAGGCGAACTTTCCAGAAGTCCTCATAGAAGAACCAGAATAAGAGAATCCAGGCAGGAAGGTTCATTGTCCACACTACAATCTTAGAGCTATAATTCCTAAAGATGTGCTACTAATGTGGTCACTGTGCAGGTACAAATTCCTGTGTTTAATATGGCACACCTTCCTACTCTTTACCAGCCTGATTGGTTTGGTTATTTTCATTTTATAGATGGAGAAACTTATGTTCGAAGAAACCATAAAACTGAAAGGCACAAAAGTAGTCATAGACCTAAGGTGAGAGCCAGCATCCTCTGAATCCCAGTCTAGAGGCTTTTCTTTCTCTCCACATGGCTTGTCTCTGCCAGCCCAGAGCACAGCTTGGACTGACAGGTGTAGCATGGGTCTTTGACAGGAAACCTCCTTTCTGAAAATGAATAGTTGCTTTGCTTACTAGATTTGGAAGCACCAATATTGATAGCCTCTGTTTTCCTGAAATAAGTTTTCCCAGACTTTAGTTGGTAGAACTAGGGGGTTTGATGATGCTGAAAAGGATAGCCACAGGACTTCTGTGGTTATGGAAATGTTTTATATCTGTGCTACCCATCTTGGTGGCCACTGAATGGAACAGAATTTTTCATTTCATTGAATTTTAATATAAATGTAAACAGCCCTATGGATTGTGGCTATCATGTTTGACTGCACAGGCCTGTAAGATAATTTCTTGTTGAAGGGTAGGTTTGACTTAGAAGAAAAGAACAAAGCCATATTTTAATCTCTGTCCCTTTACCTCTCAAAATAAACTCCACTTTTCTCCAAACATCCAGCATGTCTAGTGAGAATGATCTGGTGTACTGTACCCCCTAGTAGAGCCCCCATTACTGCATAGCAGTTTTTAAATTGTCTGTTTGTCACCTGAAAAGTCAATACAGCGTCTGTCTCCCTGAGGGCAAGTTTTATTTATTGCTATCATTTCCTGTTAGCCAACAGGGTGGGGTAGAAGCCCATGGTATATAGACCACAAGTGAAGAAGTTGTTGTCTATGTTGGCAGAGGCTTTGTAAGAATTACAAACTGGACTCTCAGCTCCTGCTCCTTTTAAAAGTGAAAAGGCACAGATGGAGCTGGCCCTACCAAGGTATTCAGTGACATAATGTTAGAAATTGGAGCCAGGACCTGCTCCTCAGCTCCTTTTTTGCCTTTAAAGCATCAGAACCTAGTCCTGTTATCACACCCCCACATGAATGGCTCCCCTTTCTCTGGAATGAAGCTGTCGTTCCTCATCACCTAAGACGTTTCCTTTCTCTGCGAGGAGCTCACAGTGGCAGGAGGTGGGCTGATGTGTGATATATTCGGCACCAGTGAATTGCAGTATATTTCAACTGTCTACATACTCTTACTGACAAGAGTGATTCCAGACAGGCCAGCTTTCTTTTTACTCTTAAGTGTAGAAGACCAGCTAGCCAAATTCTATTCATTACAAAAACTGAACAAGGATAAGAAATACATTGTTTTTCCAATTAGGTGCATTTCATTCCTGCATCAAACATGTTAATAATAAATAGCTGTGAGATGTACTGGTTTCAAATTATTACATACTATGTAGCCTCTTCAATCTGCTTTACATCATACACTTTTATCTACAAGATTATATATTGAGTAGGATCCATGGATTCCTAATTGGCATTTAGAGGCAGAATCAAACGTATACCGTTAAATCCATACTTGTCCTCTACTTATCTTCTCATCCTTGTGGTTTGCCTTGCACCCCATAACATCTACTAAGTATTTCTGAGCTATGCCCCCTCTCTCTGTAGAACAGGCTCAAACCTAGAATAGGCCATTTGTCAAGTGCCTTTTCCTGATTCCCCCACTTCCTAAGTTATAAAGAAAGAGACCAGCCTCCACACATGTACTTGCTTCTCTAATTCACATGGAAGGAGCTCTGGAGTAAGTGTCGGTCACAGAGCAAGACACAGATGCTAAAAAGGTGACAAACTAGATTTCCGTGTCCAGTTCTATGAGCTGACTGTCTAGTTGAATGACACTGGGCCTTTGACTACATTATCTGAAACCCTGAGTACACTACCTCCCTTGTAGGTGCGGCTGATGGGGTGTAAGGATATGGAATGGAGAAGACAACAGCCCTCCTCTTAGTTGAATAATTGATGGATGATGTGCTCAAAGTTGCTTCCTTTCCCCTTAAAGTTCTACTTGTCTCGGCACACAGCTTTCAAAAGATACTCCCTAGTTGGAATTCATGCCTCCTGTCACACCCATCCGAACTCAAGGACACATCTTTCTTCCTCGTTTGTACCAGTTATCTGAAGAACTTTGGGCCCCCTCAACTAAATCTCAGGTTCTTGCGTCTGTCCTCTTTGTGATGTGTTGATCACTGACATTAAGTCCAACATGTAATTTTGGACAGCCTTCTGCGTGCTGAGCACTGGGGTGGGGGTCTACAAAAACAGATCAGTAAGCCATATTTCCTGCCTGTACAAAAGTTATGGCATAAACAGGAAGAATTTAATGGGTCCTGTTGGGTTTTGTCTGCTTAGCACCTATTCCTTTTTCTGGAAACTCTATCATCCTTCCTTTGAAAAATCATTAATTTAGTAAGTGGAATCATTGACCCCAATCTTCAAACCCCTCTCCTGCATCCATGCCTTTTGCCTTGTGATTTTTCAATCCTTCCTTTCCTGTGCTTGACTTCATGGTAGTTGTATAGCTTGCTCTAGTCAATGCAGTGGTACAGGATTCAGTGTACCACTTCTAAAATTCCTTCTTAAGACCTGTCATGGGTTTTCACTTCCTCTCTTAGATCTCTGATACTGCCAAAAAAGCTTCTTCTTCAGCCTTGTGCCAGAAGGAACACATTAGTGGAACACACCTGAAGCCAGGTTCAGCCTAACCTCAGTTTAAAGCCACCAGGTTTATATCTTTCTACCACCAGCCAACTTAGAGTTGCATAAAAAAATAAATACATATATATTTTGCCACTGGGATTTTGTGGTTGTTGATGTTGCAGCAATAGGTGATCAGTATCCTAGTCATCACCCTTCCTCTGCCTCTGTGCTCCCAACCTACCCAAGAATGTCTGAATAGGTTACCATCTTCTATACCATATCATACTTTTTGGTCTAGGGCAAAATACATTGCTCAAGAAAGTACTATCAATCTTTGCCTGAGATATTTCATGTTAGAACCAATAAAAATGTGATCCTAACGCCTACTCTCTCCCCAGAAGATTTCATCCTTTCAGCAAAAGCCAGCTCATAATTGATAGAGGAAGGGAGAGAGATGGAGACAGAGGCAGGGTGCAGAAACAGACTATGTACCTGGACTAATGTTCAAGGTACTGATGCAGGATATGGGGATCCAGTAGTGACCCCCCTTTCCATTTTTCTTGGGATTGATTTTTCAGCATTTCCTTTGTTTTGTAATCTAACCTAGTGTCCAATTAATTTTTTTGACCTTAAGTTGATTCATGTTGTCCCTTGAAAAATCTAGAGACAATAAAAATGTGCCAGCAACACAGTGTAGTATAGTTATCCCACAGGCCCCAAGAGGGACTGTGTCCCAGAAGGGAGGGAACCCAGTTCAGGGAGTCAGAGAAGGTTTCTAAGGGCATGAACCATCCTGCCAGCTCCTGAGGATGAAGAGGCATTGTACAGAAGAGGGGACAGAGAGGGACAGCCTCTGAAAGGCCTGGGGGTTGGAGGCTTGTAGTGAGAAATGAATTTAGGAAGGTTGGCAAGGGCCATTGGCAGGGCCCTGAGAGTCAACCTACAAGAAGAGGAACTTCTCGTGGGGCATAGGGTGGCACTAGAATTTTAAGCAGGAGAATAGTAAAGTTTTAAAAGTTTCCCCCCACCACTTTCTATGAGGTATAGAATCAAGTGAGGATACCTACTAGGAAGGCTATTAAAGGCATGACATGATGGTCTCCTGGGTTCTGGAAGAGGCTCTAGCCTTCACAGAGGGTTTTCTCAGAGTTAGTATGTGGTATTTGTTGAATTGAAAATTGGGGAAAGAAAACCATTTTCTTGAAGGTCCCTTTGAGGGAAGCAGTGCCTTGCATTTAAGATTTTGATAAACCATACTTTATAAGGGGATGATTATTTGGCCACTTGTTCCATATTTATCTTCCTGGGAATCTCTGCTGAACATTACAACCTAGGTGTCACCACCCTCGGGCTTCTCATTGTTCAAGATGTGCTGTGTTGCATTTACCCAGAATAAAATGATTCTCATTTACTTACCTAGCAGCTGTCAAAGCCTGAAATTTCATTCTGTAGGCGTAAGCAATTTTCCCCCATAAATGTGGCTTCATCTCAAGTTTGTTATCTGCCAGCAACAGTGAACAGGGGTGTTACGGTAGCTCTTCCTTTCTCCTGTGAGCAACAATTAGAGACCAGTTCTGCCAGAGTACAACTGCATCCCTTAGCAATTGTCACACCTGAGTCATGTGCTCAAGATCTTTAATAGTTTTGCAGAAGACCTTCCATGAAGAAATGACTTGTTGATAGGCAAGGGAAATCCAAAAGTAGAAAGCAGAGGCTTTGCTCTTTTTGGAGATGGGAAGAATAATTCTGTTTCCTAGGCAGACCAGGGGATGCTGGCTTTGGAATAACTCAGGATCCAGCACTTTATTGAGGAAGATGAATTCAAAAGGAAAACATAAGGGAAACTACTTAGATGAACGAAAGTGATTTATGTCCGGATCGGCCTATTTCTAGAGGGCCGGTAGGCACAAACACACTGGCTGGGATGTGTTCAGAGAGCTGAAGAGGAGAGGAGGTGAAGCAAGGAGGGAATAACACCGTGTCTGGAATGTATAGGCCGTCATCCTGGTTTTTATAGCATTCCTCTCTCATTTGTGTTATCTTCTACGCACTTCCCTACAGGTCCTAATGCAGGCAGGAAAGAGCACCTCCCAGCCAGTCTTCAAACCCAAAAGGGCCTTGGCTTTGAAATCCACTCACAGCAGGCCACTGTGAGTGTAAAGTGGCTCACCATCAGGTCCTCTTCCCATCTCTTTGGGTCTTTTGACCACACACATAATGAGGTAGCACTTCAGCAATGCCTTTGTTCGACCCCAAATGATGTTCCCACCCTCCTGACAAAGCAGCTTTTGTGTCTGATGTCAAAATAATCACTTACCCAAAATGATGGCTAGGTTCAGAAATATCTCAGCTTTATCCTTAGGGAATAGAGGGGAAAGAGTGTGTTAAATGTTTAACCTGGATTGATGAGGTTTGCTGAAACTATTGGATAAAATGAAAACTTTCTTAGAGGCATAAATCACTGGGGAGATTTTCCCCCCTCTCATTGATTTTTGGATTTGGTTAATGATTCCAGCACTGAAAACATAGGACTAGGTGGAAGTTAAAGAAATGGAAAGTCCACATTAACCTCTAAATTTTACCTATATGTTGATTTTTGACAGTGAAATACTATAATTAACCCAGACTAAGTCCCCAAGATTTAATTTTTTGCTGATGTTCAGAAGTATTGCAGAAAAGCTGATTCCTAATTATTACATACAGCATTGCATAAATTTCTTCCTAATTAAAAAGCCTCTAAATTCTAAATAATCAATTTACTAAGACATATGGTTTTGAAAAATTAGGCATTTAATTTCTAAAGATTTATTAGTAATTTGTACCACAGCTAATTAATTATGGCTATAATACTGTCGCAGTCATAGTAAAGATTGATGTAATGATACAATTGCAAATTTATTTTGATATGTCTTCTTTAATATCAGAGCATTACAATAATACTTAGTTTTCCAGCCCCTTCTTAATTATGCTTGAAAGCATTAGTGTAATGAAAGATAAAAGGGCCTGATAAGTGTACCATCAGAATTTATTTGAGAAACTATTTTCAACATGAAACAAGCAAATTGTTTTTTGCCCTGGAAAAATGAAATTTGCAGTTGGTAATGAATTAGCAGACAGAAATGCTTTAAAACTAAATAATATTTGATGCAGAATTTCTCATTAGCCATTGTGACAATTCAGAGAACTTAGCATGAGAAAGTAGTTAAACTGTACAAAGGAAGCCTGCTGACAAAAATGAATAGAACTTGACATAAACAATGATGGTGTTGTAAATACTCACAAATGCATGAGATAGGTGGGGGACAGTTTTTTCCTTTTTCCTTTGTCATGTGAGTTTCTAGGCAGTAAAAAGAAAAAAAAAAAAATCTAGAAACTGTTTTGGATATTACCAGGTTTTTCTTTGAAGATGTGAGAGGAAAGAGATTTTTGTTTAGTGGTAGAAAACTCTACAGATGGGTTTCATTAACAAGGAGCAGGTGACTTCTGAGTAAAATGGTGGGGGTGGGTACATATTGTTGGCTGCCAGAAGAAAGCAAAGGGGGGAAGGGTAGAGGAGCTTAGAATGTGGGAGCATGGCAAGCTGTGCTCAGAAAGCAGCTTGCCACACTTGGGTTAGCCAGAGGAAATGTCTCCACACAGGGCTCCTGGCAGCAGTTCCTGGGCAAGAGGGCAGCAATTTCTAAATGGGACATCTTCTAGATCAAATCCCAGCTACCAGAGTAGACTAGATGACCTGTGGAGTCTCTGGCTACACTGCCTCCCTTGCTTTCCACAGTAACAAGCTTTGTTCATTTTCTCCAGTGACTTCTTTCATGCTGTTGGGTGGGTTCAGGTGATTTTTGTTCCTGCTCTGGCTTTTACCTGGCAAGGTCCATTTACTTCACATTTTTTCCCCGAGTTTTTCATCACATGGCCATCCTGGCCTAGCTGTGTGAGTTTGAGAAAGTTACCAAATCTTCTGTTTCAGTTTCCTCTTCAATCCAAGGGTGCTGTGTGGTAAGGCTTTGCAAGGCCTGCTAGCCGGTCATCAAGTGTGAGAAAGCAAGCCATCACCATGTGGGGAAGAGGGCGTTGCAGAGAACTAGGTGTCTGGTGTAGGGAAGGGATGGGCATTTTTTATGCTTTCATCCCACAAATGTTTATTGTCCCTCCATGCTGTTTTCAGTAGGCTCATTTTCTCTGGACACAGAAGTAGAAGAATGAATGGGTACCTGTTCTCTCAGAAAAGAAATTTGTACCTATGTAAATAATGATGGTCATATTTGGGTTGTGTGGAGGCATAGAGCCTTGAAGAGTACTAAGAGGAGATAAGAAATACTTGAATCTTGAGCAAAGCAAGCTCGGTGGAAAGTGTATTAAACAGATAGCAAAGCTAGACTAAAGGTTCTAGGATAGATGTTAAGGAACTTTGGAAAGTTGAGTTAGCTACAGCTGAAGTAGAGAGGTTGGTGAGAGATAAGTTTGAGGTCTTGGACAGGCCCTGGACTTACTGTTTGGATAACAGAACCTGTGGAATGAGATACCGACTGTAAACCTGTGTGGCTATTAGCAGGTGCATTGCTTTCCTCTTTAAAAAAAAAAAAAAGATAGCATAGGCTTAGCAATATGTAGTATCAGCAGTCTCCAAGCCAATAAGCAAATGTATATGCTATCACATTTATCAAATTTTGGCTTTACAATAATAAAAGGTGTCATCTAAGGAAAGTTAATAATAGCTGTCCTCAGATTTAAAAAAAAAACCAATATTGAATGAATTCTCAAAGTATATATTGAGTATCCATTCTGTCCCCAATATGCATATACATTTGTTAAATTGTCAAATTCTATGTTTTCAAAATACTCTCTATATCCATAGTCAGGAATTAGAATTAATTATACAACTTTGGATAATTCATTGAACCTCAGTGAGCCTCATTTTCCTCACTTATAAAATGAGTCCATTTCATGGCTTTTGCCTAGTTCAAAAACTGATTTTTTTTTTTAAATCAGTAGGATTTTTTTGAGTAGAAAAAAAATGTATTTCTGTATTAAGTCTCAAGGGCTGAGTATATAATCTTTAACTGAAGGTTATCATTTTTCATTATTATAAAATTCAAGCTGATGCCAAAGTAAATCTTTTGGGTGAAAGTTCCCCTAACTTTGGATCTGGATAAAATACAAATCTATGTGAAAATTGTATTTCATGTCACCTCATTTATGTTCCCTTGTGCTAGCTGCCGCCCAAATCAAAAGGCTGAAAATCTTCAAGTTTCGGAACTAGCTAAAGGATATGGGTAGCTTCCATTCCTTTCTCAGTGTTTAAATAATTGAGAACAAGTTCCTGAATTCCAGACCATGGTTTCAGGACTGGTCCATCATCATTAACTACAGGAGCCATATAACCACCCCATACGCTCTGACATAACTCCTATTATTATCGATAAAAGTTACACTACGATACCAAGGGGAGAGAAAGGCCACAATAAGGCTTTTAAAAAGCTATTTAATATATCAGCTTTCACAAAGATAGACGGTATCACTAAGACAAAACAAGAAAAGATGTGCCCGACTTTACAAGGTATTGGCACTGTTAATCATATTTTGAAATATTGCTGGCATATATCTTGGAAAGCACAACATGCCTGCAATATTTCCAGTGGGAGAGATGACAGTGTTGAGATACATTGATAATTCCAAGCTCTATTTTCCTCTTCCTATATGGGGGAAAAAAAACAAGGAAATAGATTAGGCAATCAGGTGGTGTCCAGAAATTTAAGTACTAAAATTAAACAGTATAATTTCTACCACATTCCATTACAAAGATATCACAAAATTTCACCAAACCAACCACATACATATGTGTGTGATATGTTAATGAAAGCTATTTTAATTTTTTATTTACATATGCAAAATTTTAAAATATATATACTTACATATGCAATTTTAGATGGACTTGCAAAATGATTGTTAAAATGATTCACTAGTTTCCATTTATATTGCCATTTATACCATTAATATGATTCTATTTATACTTATAATATTTAAACATGTCAGAAGAAATACATAAAATATACAGGTCAGTAGATTTCTATCTTTTCCATATACATTATTTTGATATCCCCAATTCTGTGAGGTGGGTAGGGAATTGCATATGTTTATGCTTATTTTACTTATGAGGAATGTAAAATTAATATCTTGCCCAAAGTTCTCCAGATTATGTATAATACAAGCAGGCTATGATCCCTATTCAGAGACTATTGTATATAATCAGTCAGTCTCTTATCAACTATCCACTCCTCCTGACTAGGGTTCATTGTTCATAAGTCCTAGAGTTAAAACAAAGGTCCACCACCAAGAGTGTCCCGAGTTAGGTCTCAGCTATAGTTTCCATTTTATTATTATAATCTGGAAAGAGAGAAGTCAACCATCATTCCCTGCATAGGCAAGAAGAACTTACTTCCAAAGACACCATCCCAGCAGTTCTCCCTTTTGCATAGACAGGACCCCATAAAGAGAGCTGCTGTCTTCTCTCCATTCATTGTTGCACAGAAGATCCTGGGGGTAGGAAGGTTTGATTGATCATCATGAGAAGGAAAAGCAAAAGCCAAAAATAATTATTGCATGATTTGGAGATTGCAGAGTAAGAATCAAACCTAGTTCTATTCAAGATAACTCACAGTCCAGTAGGGAGTGTAAGTAAGGAATAATATTAAACAGTATTAAACAATTCAGGCATTGTGACAGGCATTGAGGTATTCATGATAAGTAGCATGAGATTTCAGAGGAAGAAGATCTCAATATTTTCCTGAATCTTTCAGCAAAAATTTATAGGGGGTCTTGAAGTAAATACTAAAAGTGAGCAAAAGAGAATATGAATGGAATGGAATCAAATGCACCTTAGAAGGTCCAATGGGATATGAGTACTCCTGAGGTAAGGATATTTTAAATGCAGTTTCTGCCACATATAATGAATTTTCCCACTTGGGCTTTTGATAGTTTTCTGCTTGTGGGATTTTGCTTTTGCAAAAACCACAGTTATTCAACCCTTCTCCTTTGGGTTCTGATGAAGTAGCTTAGAGCAGACTAATGCTTCCAGGAAGAACAACTGTAAAAGTTAGAGAAAAGTAAAATAAAAATCTGTTTGTAGGCATCAGAGATTTGCTAAGGCATGCAAGACTTTAGGGGCCAACCCCTCTTAGAAAAGAAGACCCCAAAGTCGTTACTCTTAGCAGTTGTCTCCTTAGTTGCACAAGGCAAGAGATCGGGACAAGGACAAATTGGGGACACTTGAAGAGGGAAGAGGGGGAGGGTTGAGGGGAGATGGGAGCACAGGGGACTGAGGTGATGGTACACTGGTGATATGGTGATAGGGAATACATGGGGATTACAATTGATGTCAAATATAAATAAAAAATGTTAATAATAAAAATAAAAATAAACCTAGCAAAGGAAAAGCTGCTAAAGAGCTGAATGACCATCTCAGAATCTCAGGGTACCAGAAAGAAAAAACTAGAATGCAGCAGAAAAGGCTCTAGTAAATATCCCCAACTCCATTTTGGAACCCCTAGACTTCAACATCCTCGCTGTAGGTGGATCCAAACTCAATCTAATTGGAGAAGCCTTCTTTCTAGCTGTTCAACCTTTGATTAGTTTGAAGATAAGGATAAGTCAGTCCTCTGCCAAAGAAGATACCATTTTCAGAGCCCCTAAAATTTTTCATTGCTATTATCTTTCCTTTTGTCAAAACTCACTAAGAAACAAGACCAAGAAGAAATAGGCAATAGAAACAGACCTAGAGGTGATACAGATGTTACACTTTAAAGTAAATGAGATTGCTAGATTCAAGAACTAATTTGTAAAGTGAAGAAGTTTGCCAGTAAACTGGACTTCATTTTTTTAAATCAAATATAAGTCCTGGAATGAAAAATACATCAACTGAAATGAATGTCAGTAGGTAAGTTTAGCAAATTTGAAACTGTTGAAGGGGAAGTAAGTGATTTGTAAGATAGATCAGGAAAAAGTAGTCAGACCAAAGCATAGTGTTGAATAAAATGACTAGAAAGTATAGAAAGGAGTCATAGGGAGCACTGACATATTGTATATAATTGGATTCCCAGGGGGTAGAAGAGAGAGAAGACAGAAAAAATTTAAGGAGAAAAAAAGTCAAAATGAATTTTCCAAAATTGATAAAAGACATCACTACAGGTTAACATAATTTGAAAACCAGCATGATAAAACCCAATCACTTAGTCATTTTCACCCCACCCCATTGATTTGTTCATGGTTTCCAAGTAAAATCATGTGAACTTCAGATGTGAATTCATGTGATTCAGCTAGCAAATGAGAGTTAAATTTGACCTCAACTTTGCTTTTAAACCCAGGAAGAACAGGAAGAACGTACTAGCATAAAATCACTTTGGCGTAACATTTGAAATAGAGCAAAAATAAAATTTCAGCTCTGTGATTTTTTTTTAATTTTCTCTGAAGTTAGAAGAGATTTTGCCCCAAACTACAGTACCATCTTAATAACTTTGACCCTCTGACATTTTACTAAAAAAATCTATTGTCTTTGACATCTGAGTGCTAGTATTTAGTACATTTTCCATTTTTTTCTTTTATGAAATCAGTCATCTTTATTTTTAAAAATAAAGATTTTAAGTTTTTCAAGCTGTGAATTCCTTTTTCTTAAAAAAAGAAAGAAAGAAAGAAAAAGCAACTAGATCCCACCCCCCACTCCACCCCATCCCCAGGTTATATTTAAAGAGTAAAGGCTCTCTACTAACTTCTTACTGAATATTTTAGGATTTCTTTTTTCCTGGACAGGATCCACCTGGAACATTTTAGAGGCTGATGATAAGACATGGGAGAACCTAGTCTTTGACTGTGAAAACTCTTTGTAGAGATTGCTCAGGCTTCCACTGCTGAATTTGGATTTGTGGAAAGCAGGGAGAAGTGATATTTGTCAACATGTCACTGGATTCTCAAGTTGCTTTACACTTATTTCAGCAATCTTTGTTACCTCATTCTCTCCAGAGAACTATTCTCACTGATGAGTAGTCTTGGCAGGAACCTGACGGTTTCCTTCCACATTCACAAGGTGTTGGCTGCACTTTTGAACATTCCAGCAGGGTTAGCTTAGCTGGCCTACAGTGCTGCATAGCCAACAGCAACACTCCCTAGTAGAAAGCAGACTTGCTAATGCTTATTCCTCTTCGACTCCCTGGAGCCACTGTTTTTCCAAGAGTTATTGCTTATGAGACTCAAGGAAGACTGGACAGCTGACCTAATAGCATCCATTGTTAAGAAGGATATTATGGTTCTAAGGAATGGAGAAGCAACAAAATAATGTAGAGATGGTTAGCATAAATATTCTTGAACATTCGCCAGCAGACTCATTTTGAGTTCCCTATTATTGGCAAGGTCCACAGATGGTGAGGTCAGGCTGAGATAGGGGAAAGAAACCACAATGAATTAGGCATGACCTCTGTATTCCAAGGGTTAACTACAAAGAGACTCTTTTTGATGGTAGAGCTATGTTATAGTTACATATAACAAGATGAAGTTTTCATAAATTTCAGTCACCCCTCACCTTTATTTCCCTCACACCAGTTGCTGATTATTTCTCAAAGATTATAATTTGCTTACATTTTTTCCAAAAATTTTAAGAGGTTCATGCCCAGTCAGCATTTATTCTACTCACATTCAGCCAGGAGTAGGGAAGGGGAATTGGGGGTAGGGGGTAGGGGATGGGGGGATGTTTCTACAGGACCTGAAGAAAAAATATAAGGAGTATAATCATAAATCCCTTGAGGTAGACAGTCTTGCTAAATGGCATTTGCAGATCTGAGACGTGAATTTAACTGCATTTCTCTGCCCACCCCATGCAACTTGAGCATGTAGAGGCCAAGGGTGTATTTTAGGCACAAGATTGACATGTAATGTTTATCAATGTTCCACGACAAAATGGCAAGTCGAACGTGCTGCCAGACGTGTTGGAAGCATTGCTATACATCAGCAGCTAGCTTTGGGGTGGCAGGGCTGCAGACTTACTGCTGAGAGAACCCCTACCCTCATCTGCTGTGCTAGGTGTGGTTGGGAAACTGAAACTTATGCAAAACATCCATCACCCAAAACCATGCTGGAGGAGGCCAGAAGGAGCACAGTAAACCTTCTATATCTGTATTGCCAAATATGTTAGCCACTAGCCACTTAAATGTAAATGAAGTTAAATGAGATAAAATTGATAATTCTGGTTTTTCAGTTGTACTACCTGCCCTTCAAGCGTGCATTAGCCCCATATGGTTAATACTATCGTATCATAAATACTATGATAAATAATACTGTCATATCATAAATAGCTGATATATTGTGAGCCTTGCAGAAAGTTCTATTGGGCAGTGCTTCTCTAGAAGTTGAGAGGGATGGGCAAGCACCATCCCATTTGCCCATGTCCCTGCTGATGCTTCCCGGGAGCCCCTCTCTAAACTACTTGTACTCTAAACCTTACCTCAGTCTATTTCAAGAAGACCCATCTAAAACCCAAACTAAGCCTGTATCTTTCATCAGCTACACAGAACTGGCTCCATCTCTCATTCTTGACTCCAGTGGTAACTATTAAATGCTCAGGGAAGGTGGAGAGCTGTATCCATGCAGTGGGACCCTCTGGCCATAGTGGCCTTAGCTGCTTCCCTGAGCTCTCCATTCCTTATCCCTTCATGTCAGGAAAATCTGTAGCTCATGAATATTTTTTACTGACACAACAAAAATTTTTTCACCTTTATTTTCTTGCTGTTTTCCCAAGAGACCATACAACTGACTTTCCTTTTGTCACAGAGCATCTGCCGGTAAAACTCTGCAAGCCTTCTTCCCTTCATCAGATTGCATACCATATGCCAGGATCTGCTGGGGTTGCACATTTTCCTGGTTGACAGTCACTGTAAACTTTTACATGTCTGGAACACATTCATCATAAGCTCAAGACTTTGTTCAAACTTGTATTAACTCTGTAGTGTTATGGGTCATAAGGACCTTCTCTGGTCAACTTGAATCTTTGATATGAATCTCTGAATCTCTATGAATCTTTGATATGAATCTCTATGAATCTTCATATTCATAGAGAATATGAAGTCCCAGAATTCTATCCTTAGCATTTGCTATTAGAATCTCTAAAATCAGAATAGCCTTGAAATTCCTAAAGATTAGAAAGCTCTTAAGAGGTGTGTGCATGCAGAGTGGAAATGTAAAAAATGTTTCTTCTCTAGTAGAGGATTATGTCCTCTTTAACAACATGCAGAATTCAAACTAGTCAGAAAGTGGACCTCCCTGGGGTCCACCATCTAGCAGCTGAGCAGTTCCCTCATGTCCACTCTCCTGAAGTCTTGCTGTTCACATCCCCATGAATATAGAAAATACTTTTATGGCTTTTATATAAATGGGACCTTATTTTCACATTCTTCAATGAAATTCTTCAATCCAGAAATTCTTCATTGTTCTTCAGCAGGGAGCTGCAGAAACAGGGGATGTAGCTAATTTAGGTCCTAGACAAATTCTAAATGAGACCTGCATTATTTACCTGTTTGCCATTGCCATAGGTCTTAATAAGTTTTTCATGTTTGAGCAAGATTTGTGCCCATCTAGTTCTTGTTTCCATTCATTCTCTTGCCATTAGTCCATCCATAATTCTCTTTTGGTGATATTTTCTACTTTGGCCAAAACATACCATGTTGATTCCCCTGTGCAGGAAATGCCTAGTAGCAAAACAACTGAGTATGGATTAGTTCTCCTGTCTCTCTCAATAGGTTGACCTTCCTTTGATTTAGCAAACATTTATAGGCTTAGCTACAAGCACGTAGCCTGACAGTCTGCCACCCATGAATTTCCATGATCTGGTTAATTAAATAGTACTTTTCCAGGTGTTGTCATTAACTAGTTTCACAAATCTGTCTCCATCATTTTCTCCCAACCAGACATCAGAATAAATGCTGGGGATATGTTGCTACATCATCTTGTTCTCATCTGACCAAGGCAGTTTTTATGCTTTTATTAACTGACTTTGTAAAAAATAATTTAATTCATGCTCATGTTCACCCCCTTTGAATCTTAGAGCTGGGAACTATCTGAGCCTAGTGGTAGCTGTGTCAGTCATAAAAGGCTGGTCCATGTTTGTTTCATTTAATTCTTGATGAATTTGCTTTAGGTATGCTGAGTGTTGTTAAAAAAAGTCCTAGAAATATTGGGGGAGCATCATAGCAAAAATTTGATCACTAGAGCACCCTGAAGTTCCTTTATGGGAATTAATCTTTGCTATCTCTACCAATTTTCTGTCCAGTGATAACATGTGAGACAATTCTTAAGTTGGCCATGGTCAGAGAATTTACACCATTGGAAATCAGCAAACACTGCAAATCATGGCTACTCCCCCACAGAGAACCAGTTGTTAAATATTTACTGGCACTCCACTAGGCAAAGGTCAGCCTAAATTTGGCATAAAATGTCAAGATCTTAGAAAAGTATTTGAAACATTTTCAAAGCACTTAGAGCTGTTTCTCTGAATCAGTGGATCCCAGTCCTTTGAGATCCAATATCTCCTTTATATACTGTATATTTTATAATATATCCTGATCTATTCCTAAATGAAATGCAGGCATCTGTACATACGCCGCACACAAATTTAAATCAACATAGGATTCCAAAGATAATATGAAGGGGAAAAGAAAGTTGTTTACAATAGATTAATTTGTATTTTATTATATAAATGTTTGGGCATAACTACATTGAAAGATAAGGTGAGATAGCCAAATATTCCAGAACCAGATAAAAGCAGCAGTTACAAATGCAGGGTGAAAGAAGCAAAGTTATAGTGAATTAATGTGATTTTCTGAAATGTTGAACAACTGATAAATTCTGTACAACACAAAGTACACTATTCCCTTAAAATACAAAATAATTTCCTCTGAGAAGATTTAAAAAAGTGTGTTTGTATGTATGTGTTAGAAGGAATTTATTTCTAGGCTCAGGCTATTTAACTGTAGGAATTCCCTCCATTCTAAAATCACATGGGACATGGGTAGTTCTTCACTGTACAGAACAGCTGGTATCTCTAGCACCACCCACTAAATGCTAGTAGTATGCCAGGTTAAAGAGGCAACCAGACACATCTCCCATGGAATCACAAAGCAGCCTTAGTATGGCCCGATAGAGAACCAGATATCTAAGTCAAAGGCAGAGGACCTGCCTGAGAGGGCCTGATCTGTGCTCCCTTATCATGATAAGTTGATATTTAAAAATAAGTGAAAGAAAATGTACTATCTGAAGCTATAGAGACTCCTAAGCACTCAAAAAGGAAGTCCCAAGTTATCCAAACTGTCAGCAAATCCAAAGGATGCAGAGATAACTGGGAGAAGACAGTAGGAGTCTCTGAGAAAGAGGGACAGAGCATGAGAGACTCATGTCCAGCAAGGGCAGCTCTGTGGAAACTAGGGACTGGGAGGCTGGTTGAGCAAGAGGACAGAAGCAGCTACTGGGAAATGCCACTAGGGAAATGGCAGATTTCCAGCAGAATCACCCATTGTGCTTAAAATGTTGCCTTAACCAGGAATTACATATGGCCTGAGGAACAGCCATTATGGCACACAAATTCTTCAATATTTGTTTGAAACATAAACGCTGGTAGACTGAGGCTTTGGAATTTCTTCATTTGACATTGCTATTAGTCAAGGGGCTGGTTATATAGGTGCTGATACGAAGTTTTATAAGAATGCTGACCTAGGGTTTTGTCAAAATGCTCTTTGTACCTCAGAGTTAAATATTCAAAGCTAGTTCTGTAGTGACTCCTGACCTCTCATGTCCCTTTCCTGCCAGTGTTTGACCTGCTTGTAGAGAAAGCTCCTTTCCTTCTCAAGATGTTGAGAAGGTGGTGGTTGTCAAAGTTTATCAATCCAAGGACCAAATTGAGAGGTGTTTTTAGAAAATCTGTGAGTAATCTGTCCCAGCTACTCCTCATTTGTTAAGTACTTTTATTGTAATATACATAGAAAGTGGCACATAGACTAGAAGTACACTTTTGCTGGGATTTTTGCAATGAAACCTACACAGTGAACAGTGTACAGATAAAAAAAAAAAAAATGACCAGAATGCCAAAAGTACCTTTGTACCTTCTAGTCACTAATCCTGACCCAAGGGCATCAGGTATCCTAACTTCTAACAGCATAGATTAATTAGGCTTATTTTTGAACTTAATGTAAGTAGACTCATAGAGTTGTTGTTCTTTGTGTGTTTCTGTCTTCTTTCATGCAATGTGTTTGGCATTTTTCAACGCAATTGCACAGATGAAGTTTGTTCTCATTGCCGGTTGGCTTTGTGTGAATAGATCATATTTATTTTACCAATGATGGATATTTGCATTACTTTCTGTTTGGGACTTTCATGACTAATGTGGCTATGCCCATTGCTCTGTACATGTCTTGTACATAAACATGTGCACACTGCTTTGTATACATAGGAATGGAATTACCATGTCTACATGCTATGTCAGATTTCACTAGATAATGACAAATTGGTTTCCATTTCCACTGAAAGTATGAAAATTCAGATTTCTTCACATATTTGCACATCCTTGGTGTCATTGATTCTTTGTTTTAGCTATGTTAGTAGGTATACATTGTGATCATAAATTTTATTTCCCAAAAATGTAATGAAGCTGAGCACTTTTGCAATCAAGACTGGCTGCTATTCATTTGAACACACCAGCAAGACCAGCATTTACCCTCAACAGTTAGGATCTGGATTATACTGGACATTAAACATTTTGTTATATGTTTTCTAGGACACCTTTATTGAGATAATATTGGCATACATCGAACTGCACATATTTAAAGTGTAAAATTTGACAAGTTTTGGCATATGTATGCACCTGTGAGACTATCATTACAAGTAAACAAAGTTAGCAAAAGAAGGTATTAACAAAATGAAAAGTCAGCCTACCAAAAGACAAAATATTTACAAATCATTTATCTGATATATCTGCCATTTCCTTTGGAATCACTCGTTGTGTTAGCACAGATATAAACAATATGAAAATAAATAAATACAAGTATGTTATACTCTAATAAAACTTCATTTTACAACAACAGGTGGTGAGCTGGATGAGGGCTTTGGACTCTGCCAACCCCCGGGCTAATCTAGTATTAGGCAGCTTCACCCAGGTATTTCACAGGAACAGTCAGAATCCTGTCCTGGGTTCATGTGGGACACCTCAGTTGTCTATTTGTCTCTGGGAGTCACAGCAGTCTCTTCATGTTACTGATTAAACCAGACAAGGTCTCACAGGTTGTTAGTGGGAAACTAGATATTTGGCCTCCCAACTCAGGTTGCTGACAGTAGCCTATCCTTACCCCTCCAGATTTGGCCCAGATGACCTTACATGTATGATGGTAATAGAGCACTGTTACCTTAGTGCTCTAGGCACTCTCCACTGCACTCTCCAAGTGCAGCCTAGAAGGCTAGAGCCAGCCAAAGTCTAGACAGGAAAGTTACTGTGAAGCTGCTGGGCATGATCAGAGTTAGAAGCAATAGTTTCTACAGAGCTTTGTCCTATCTGTCCATGCCACACAGAAAACAAAGGAAAGAAGAACTTTATACATCCAGGGAAAAAGAGCAGATCTTTAATACCTGGGGACTCTCAGGTGTTTGACAAGTGCATGAGAAATACTAGTCTCATGTTGTTGTTTTTTTTTTATTCTAAATTTTAAGCACATCAAAGGAGTTTTGGTTAAGTAGAATGTAAACTAAACCAGATTTTAAAAGAGAACCTAGAGTTAGCATTTAATGACTCACAAAGTTGGAATAAATGAGAAGAATTCCAGAGATAGATGGTGGTGATAGCTGAATCAGTGTGAATGTACTTAATACCACTGAACTGTACACTTAAAAATGGCAGACTTTATGGTTTGGAGATTTTATCACATGGAAAAGAGCCAAAATTATTCTGTTACAAGTTGACTCATCAAAAAACTATTAAAATAACAAAAATGTATTTCTATGGAAAAAAAAAAAGGTCTAGGACAATGGTGGTGTGAAAAGACAGGATTTTGTCTTCTGCCATTCATTGTCTAGTGATAGATGGGCCGGGCTGGCAGGGTAGCTGTGTTCCACCTGGACAGTCCAGGACTCAGGCTCATTCCATCTTATGGCTCCTGGGCCTTCCCCTGTGCTGTTCTCCCCATCTATGGCCTGTGAAGGATCCCACAGCCTTCTAGCTAGCAGCGAAGAAGAGGGCTAGCAAGGGAGGAATGGAAAGCTCTTTATTAAGGAAGCAGCATGGAGCTTGTACACACAGCACTTCTGGTTTCATGTCATTGATGAGAACATAGCCACATAATCATACCTACAAGTAAAGGAGGCTGGAAAGCATGTTCTCCTATACTCAGCTAAAAACCTATTATTGTAGGTTTTTTAAGGGGTTATTGAATTGGGGAAAAGAGAGTTAACAATTTGCCACCATTTACAAAAAGAAGTGAAAATGTTTTTACCTATATGTGAATAGTAATGTTTAACATTTCATAATACTTGAGTGTTATAAAAAAATCTTTTTTGTCATTTAATTCTTCAACATTATCTTCCTTTGAAGTAGTCATTGTCATTGTAAGTAGATATCATCTTCACCAGGAAGAAACTAAGTAAGGCTTAGAGGGATTGTAGATTTCCTGAGGCCCTATGACTGCTGAATTCAGATCCAAGGCTTCCGTGCAGACTCAGAACTTAGCTGTGTGCACTCCTAGGAAATCATCCTTGATACCTAAGCCTCAAAAGGCAAGTGACATGTCCCATCAAAGCAGGAGGTCAGACAGGTTAGTGTGCAAAGGACCTGAAGACTAAAATTCAGATGACTATTGCAATTTTCTTTAGGTTGCCTTTAGTGTGAAGCCCTGACATTGCACTGCTTTGGGGTTCATCACAGCAATCTCCCATTTTACCATCACTACAGTTTCCTTAAAGAGGAGAACAATTTCATATTTCTTTTTCTTGCCTACCCATATTTATATGTTACCTAAAGTTGTAGAAGTGTGGCCTTCTGAAAAATCCTTGCAAACCGTTCTTGTGGCATCTCCAACTCAAACCAACAAGCAAACAATGACAAAATGTCAGAAACTAATTTTGGAAACCATCATGACATCCTCTCCTATACAAGGTTTCAAGGCCCTGGGGTGAGGTAGGTGTTGAGGAGGTGACTTTATACTCTGCTGTTTGAAAGGAGAGGAAACTTTTTTTTTGTCAAAAATATTTATATTGTATTCACTCTGTGTGTGTGTGTGTGTGTGTGATGTGCTTATATACACATCATTGTTTCCCCAACAGAAATCTCAGAGAGATTTCTATCTGGCTTTATGTTACCCTCACAATTCCCACTCAGTCACAGTGGGCTTTTTATTTGCCTTTTGCTCTGTCAGACACAAGGATGAATTTAAACTCCTTTCCCTCTCCAGTGGCCTCTCTGATGTATTTGCTATCTTTTACATTCCCTTTCCCAGTAGAATCTGATGGAAATTCCTTTTGGGTCTTTAGCCTTTCCTCAGAGTTAGAAACTTTTGTGTTGCTAATGGTCTCGGCTTCATTAGCATTACAAATCCTGGGACACTCTTACAGATCAGTGTTAGATCTGGGGGCTCCCAGCACAACCTGATTTATCAAACCTGTTTAACTGAAATCTCCAATGAC
This sequence comes from Galemys pyrenaicus, assembly GCA_019455555.1. Classification (NCBI taxonomy): domain Eukaryota; kingdom Metazoa; phylum Chordata; class Mammalia; order Eulipotyphla; family Talpidae; genus Galemys; species Galemys pyrenaicus. The sequence continues at coordinate 8,950,340 of JAGFMF010011681.1, forward strand.
CAGTGCCTTTGACCTTATTTCTGCCTGCACATCTCATCAGGGAATCCTTTTCAGTGATGCTAGAGGTAAACGCATGCTTAATCTCAGAAACTTTGCTTTTGTCCCTTTCTGGTATCACCTGCCAAACCATACTCCCAGCACCTTTGGTGATTAAAACCTTGGTAGATATTGAGCAGATAGACAAGTAGCTGCATAGATAGACAAGTGAGGGGGTGATAAACAAAAGGGTAGATGGATTCATAGATGGGTAAGTAGATGGACAGGTGGGTGCTTGGATGAATATTAGGAGGATGAATGAGCAGGTGGATAGAATGCTTAAGAGAGATGGAGGGAAGGAAGAAAAGCGAAAAAATACATAAATACACATCTTCCATTTTGTACAATAGCCATGTAATTGGTTCGTGAGACCAAATAACACTTATACATAAAGTTTCATGTGATATATCTCCTATCTTTCACATATATGTATGTTTATGTATATACAAATGTATGTGTACATAATGCGTGTGTGTACACAGTGCTTTAGTGTAGCAGTACTTAAACAGGCACATACAGCAAAATCTCTTGGGAAACCTACCCTCGCCTATTTCTGACTTTCATTACCTGAAATGTGCATCCTGATTGAAAATAGCTCTGACAGAAGATACTCTATCAATGGCAACAGTCTTATTTGAGCTGTGTGTTCCTGACTGAATTTTCTCCCGCCACTAAACATTTTTTAAGTACTTATTATATCTCAGGCAATGTTGTAAGTGTCTTTTGCTTCTATAACCGCACTTAATCTTGACCACAGCCCTTTAAAGAAGGTGCCATTCGTATCTCTGCTTTTTACAGGGGATGGGGCTAAGGCATGAAGAGATTAACCAACTTGCCCAGGGTCACATGGCCAGCCAGAGGCAGAGTGGGGCTCAAACACAGTCAGTGGACACTCTATCTTACCGCCTCTCTGTCTTACTGCCTCTATGATCAACTGACTCACACTTTGGAACATGGTAGTGGTACACTGAAACTTCCTGCAATGATAAAAATGTTTTGTATCTCTGTTGGCTTAGTAACATGATAACCACTAGCCACATGTGGCTTCTAGCACTTAAAATTCAGCTAGTGTGACCAAGGAACCAAGTTTTTAATTGTATTGAATTTTAATTAATTTAAACGGCACAATTTTTTTGGGTATTTTTTTTATTAAAATATTTTAAAATTTACATATACTTGCCATTAATTGTAATCCCCATGTATTCCCCATCACCATCTCACCAGTGCACCATCAC
>JAGFMF010011681.1:8956034-8990896 GCA_019455555.1 Galemys pyrenaicus
GGGGAGCAGCGGGCACAGCAGGAGAGGTCTGCCGCACCATGTGGGTCCCCTCCCTGGCCGGCAGCAGGGATCGAACTTGTGCTGCAGTGGCTGTGGTTTCCTTCATAGTGCGTTGCTTAACCCTCTGCGCCACCAGGGAGGCCCGCCTTTTTTAGTTTTTTTGCTGTTTTTTATTTTGCTTTGTGTGTGTGTGTGTGTGTGTGTGTTGCAGAATTTTGTTGTTGTTTAGCTCTTAGTTAGGGCTGAACTGGGATTTTGGAACTTTCTTCTTTTTGGGGGACCACCCTGTTACACTATCACCAGCGCAACCTACATTTCAGAATAGTGGCAAAGCAAGAGAGTTCTGTGACCTCCACTGCATGACAGATACATGCACACACACACTTTGTAGTTGTATCTCAGTTGTCATTTCTGACTTAGTTCCTCCTGCTCTACTTTAAATATTGCTGCTTCTTCCCTTTTGCTTCAAGCACCTTGTCATCCTTGTCCATCATCAGGGGTTAAATGACCCCAGTTTCCAAGGAACTCTGAGGACCTTAAATAAGCGTTTGAAGTTGTAAGTCTGATGGACCATGTAGAAATGGCACAAAATGTGGTACTTTACGTATCTTTATCACTAACTTACTGTCCTCGTGTTAAGTGTTTTGTCATTTCCTCTGTACACCTTGCTGAAAATGTAGTTGGAAGGTTTCTTTATGCTCTGTTAAAAAATAATAGAGAGAGAGAGAAAATAATAGAGTCTCATCAAAATTTCACCTCTTTATTGTCCTGTGCTTTTCAATAGCAAGAACTGAGCTTGCTGGGCTGAAAATTGTTTGGTGTACCTTCATAAAAGGATCTTTGACTTGGTAAATGTGTGTGAGCATACTTTTCATGTTACACCAGGAGTGCCACTTAGCAACTCCACTAGACAGACCATAGGTTCAGCATGGGGTGGGGAGCCCCCTGACAGGCTTTTAAAAGCCTGGATGCCAGTGCACATTCCAGTACTGTCCATGAAAAGGAGACGGAGCAGTGCTTCTCCTGCACCAGGTGAGGAAGCTGCTCCTTTTGCCACCTCCTTGCATGCCCTGCTTTATGAGAGCTTTGGAAGTAAATACTGGAGAGGCATTGGAGGAGGGTGTTTTAATTCCTCCCCAGAGTAAGCCTTTGATGTACTGTTGCATCCTTTAAGCAAATTGTGCAAAATGGCCGCAGGGCAGGGTGGTTTGGCACTCCCTTTTAAAGCTCTCTGCCTGCCTGTGTTTATTTGTAAATATTGCATCTGTCCTGCTCAGTGCTTTAAGGCTGGATAACCAACTTCTCCTCTGCTAGGCTGGGTCAGTAGAGGAAGTATTATAAAATGATCTTTTTCTCTTAAAATTATTCTAATAAATTACCAGATTGGGCAGGGATTACAATTAGTGAAAACTGGACCTTAAAAATATAAAACCCTCACATATAACCAATTTTCAAAATATGTATTTATGTGATGGCGGTGGTGGTGGTGGTGGTGATGGCGGTGGTGTGTGAGACAAGAGGCCACCAAAATGCTATTTGGGGTAAAAGGCTGCATGAACATCAAAATAATTTTCACGGTAGATTTGATTCTGGAGAGCTGGGTTGTAATCACACTTCTGAGCTGTGTGACCTCAGGCAGATCTCAGCCTTCCTGGACTTCTGCTTCCCCAGTTGCAAAAGAGTGACTTTTAGTTATTCTGTGAGTGTTGCTCTAAGACAGGTATAAGTGCCTGACAAACACCATTTCTTTTGTTCTCACAGCAAACCACAGAGGAGAGTAGTGGTTATATTCCCATTTTACAGGCGCAGAAACTGAGGCCCAGAGAGGTTAAATGCATGTCCTAGAGGACACAGCTGCTAAGTGATAGCACTGGAGTGGGCATCTAGCTCAGTTTAACTACACATCCATGCTCCTGAGCACGATTTATGTTTTTTCAAATCAGGATCTTGAGAGAGAGTGTGTGTGTGTTTGTGGAGTAACTGATTCTCCATCACTCCATAGGCTTCATATAGACTTGAGAGATTTGTTCAAAAGTAAATGAATCCAGAAAGCTGAACTTTTACTCCAGAACAAATGCAAATCCTTCAGCCAGGACTTAGAAGAGGGAGACTAGGGAAAGACTCTCAAATGGAAAGTTTCTCAGCCCAAAGCTTCCCTGAGGGCTAGCTGTTCTCTGCTCCACAGTTTAGGGCTTGCATGTGCTTTTTCAGGGGTGGAAAAATACATAAGTTACAAGGCATTTAACAGACAGAGAGGCGCACAGAGGAATTTAAAGGGTGGGCTGGGGGTAAGGGGGTGGGAGGGAGGGAGCCGGCAAGGGGGAAACGTGCGCTTCCAAGCTAAGCCTCTGTAAATAAAAAGGCTTAAAGGCAGAGAAGTTGGCTCTCAACGTGGGCCAGGAGTGTTAAGCCAGGAGCTGGTCCTGACTCCTCCCCTGCTCGTTTTAAAAAGCACTTCTTGCATTGTTTTTAAGGTGAGAAATGGGAAAGAAAGAGCCGGCTCACGATCGCTAGCTGCCTGCCTCACTGGCTGTCTGCTTTTGCAGGGCTGCTGGGAGTTTTTAAGCTCTGTGAGAATCCTGGGAGTTGGTGATGTCAGACTCGTTGGGTCATTTGAAGGTTAGCAGCCCGGGAAGGGTTCACTGAAAGTTCACTCGCATATATTAGGCAATTCAATCTTTCATTCTGTGTGACAGAAGTAGTAGGAAGTGAGCTGTTCAGAGGCAGGAGGGTCTATTCTTTGCCAAAGGGGGGACCAGAATTCCCCCATGCAAGCTGTTTGAGGATTGGGATGCCGAGGACGCGAGCGAGCCGGGCAGGGTTTGTCTGGGCACGGTCGGGGTAGGATCCGGACTGCATTCGGAAGGCTTTTTGCAAGCATTTGTTTGGAAGAAGAACTTGGGATCTTTCTGGGAACCCCCCCGCCCTGGCTGGATTGGCCGAGCAAGCCTGGAAAATGGTAAATGATCATTTGGATCAATTACAGGCTTTTAGCTGGCTTGTCTGTCATAATTCATGATTCGGGGCTGGGAAAAAGACCAACAGCCTACGTGCCAAAAAAGGGGCAGAGTTTGATGGAGTTGGGTGGACTTTTCTATGCCATTTGCCTCCACACCTAGAGGATAAGCACTTTTGCAGACATTTGGTGCAGGGGAGATCATGTTTGACTGTATGGATGTTCTGTCAGTGAGTCCTGGGCAAATCCTGGATTTCTACACTGCGAGTCCGTCTTCCTGCATGCTCCAGGAGAAAGCTCTCAAAGCATGCTTCAGTGGATTGACCCAAACCGAATGGCAGCATCGGCACACTGCTCAATGTAGGTTTATTTTTTCCCTTCTTCTACCAAGAAAAAAAAAAAAATTGTCTCTCTTGCATGCAATAAAGACATTGGAAACAAACTGCATTGGTAGCAAGACAAAGGATTTAATGATTTAATGCTGAAAGGGTGTGATATGCTGGCTTGCATATTGATTCCCTCTGCTGAAAATTTCCTGTTAGATGTTTTCTTCCCAAAAAACCCCTCCCCACCCCTTCTCCTCTTCTTACCAACCTTCCAAGTCTTTTGAAAACAATTTTTTAAATATGCATGGAGGGAGGGGGGGGAAAGTCAAGGGTGACCACAGGACTTTGAAACACTCTTCAAGTAAGGCAGTTTGACCCGTTGTGCAGTTCTTAGTAAAATGTATGCAGAGGGGAATTTAACTTTGCTGTTCTTCGGATTAACTACTAGTTGTATATATCTCCCCCCACTCCCTTGTGTGTTCCAGCAGTCCAAAGTAATTAAAATATGACATCTTCCTAGCAAGGAATTTAGCCTAATTAAGGTGGCTGCTGCTCCTCAAGTTCATAAACCACCAGTTAGAGCTACTGCTTCCAATGTTTTCCTTACTAAGGAAAGGCAATATTTCTTAGCATTGACCCTGCTGCCACCTTTCCGAGCCACTTTGTTGCTCTAAGAAGTTGCTGTTTTGCTAGAAAACTACTGGCAACGAACACCCCTTGGGCTGAGCCATCCATTATTTCCATATCTTGCAATTCATACTGGACATTGGTGAAAGGAAAAGAACTATAAGTGAGGTAGCCCTGTTGCTGTTTTTTAATATTAACTGTTTGGTTATCTGATGCTGACATGGTGCCGAGGCAAGCATCTGGTCAACAGTAGCCTGGCATAGGTTTGAGAAATGACCAGAAGTCCCAGAAAAAATCTCACCTTCAGGTGGTTGTAGTGGGAGCCTGCAGGATGCATCACTGACCTGACAGTGATTTAGATAAATGGCTCAGCGATCTATCAAAATGTATTTAGTACTTTATTTGACAATTCATTGGAGCATTAGCCTGAAAATGACATTTTAAATCTTTGTTTTTAAAGAGGTCAAAGTTTAACTGAAAGAAATTGAGTTTTCTTAATAACCTAGGGGCTTATCTAAGGAAGGAAGAAAAAGGAGAGCAGGGACTCTGACAAGATTTAAATTGCCTTCTCTGAAACTTTTTCTTGAGAAGAAAGACTTGCTTCTTGGGCCAGGAAATCAACAGGTCTGTAGCTGAAAAATCAATAACCATTTGATGCCAACAGTCTGACTGCCTGACTTAATATTTCATAGAGCTATAACCAGGACAAAATAAAGGATATGGTTTTTACAAGGCTTCTTAATCTTCAGATGCTACCCCAAATGCCTTTTCTTTCCTGCTGCCTGTTTTCTTTCTGAGAATTCTGTTACAAAATAATTTTCCAACCCTCTAATATCCTTTGACCTAAGCACTGTGTAGCAATTAAAACAGTGTGAACCATGTCACTTGGAATCCCAGGAAACTGGGGATCTCTAAACTTTTTCTTGCAAGCGAAAGTTCTAATGAAATGTATTTTTTAATGAGGAAAAAAAATGCTCAGGAAGTTGGCAGAAAGCTCTTAGACCTAATAGAGCTTTTACCAACAGACATTCTCCTTTTTGTAATTAACCCTCAAAACATGCCTATTAAGTTGTAGGAGTAGGGGGAAAAGCTTTGTTTGTTCTTGAACAAGTTAAACAAGGGATTTGCCTTATCTGGGGAGAGCTAGTGGTGAATGTGTTATTCGCCTAGGGCCAGTCGATAAGCAAGAAGTGTTGATAACAGCAAAGTTCAGCTAATCAAAGCAACTCCCATTAGAAAGAGTAAATAAAGGCATTTGACAAAGGGATTTTAGAAATTCCAGAGTCTTATTTTTATAAGCAAGACAATTACTGCTTAATGTGGTCAATTTTACCAGGGTTTGATTCCCACATCCCAATTTCAGGTTACAGGAATAAAATGTACATAACGCTATGCCCCTGCAGAGTGGCTGTATCTTCAGTCAGTTCATGACGGGTCAGTTGGTCAGTTGTTCAAATGATTATGTTTTTAACCATAAATTAAAACTCTAACAGATGTCTGCCAGGCAGTGTTTGGTTCGGGGTAGCTCAGCTAGTTAGGGATTTTGAAATAAAAGCCTATCAGGGCTACATTGATATAAGTAAGAACATAAAAAAAAACCTTTTCCATTTTACTTAATGACTGTTTTGACGAGAAACAGATCTGTTTGTGCTCTTTTGACAGAGGAAACAGTGGGTAAGGAAGGGAAAATAGCATTAAATTCCAACTAAAACTATTTTCTGTTTTGAGATCCTTTATTTTTAATGGTGTGTGTTTGTGTTTGTAGTAATTAGAGTAAAACCTTTGAATAGCCAAACAACTCCAGAAGCTTTCTTTGAAAGGTGTTAGAACCTGCTCTTTATTTTCCTTTTTTTAATTTTAAAGATAGAAAAATGATATGCCAACCAGCTGGGTGTTTGAGTTGGGCCTATGAATTGCTTTTTATAAAAATTTGATGTTGGATTAGTGGGCCACTGAAGGAATATGGTATAAATAATATGATTTAAGACTGCCCCTGGAAGGTATCTGAGTCACTAAGTTTCTAGTACTATGCATCCTGCATTATTTTGTTTTTAGACGGTTCCACATGTTTTCAGCATTAATTGCTCAGTGGGCATAGGATTAATCCTAATATTTATGGTCTAAATATAGTTGCTTTCACTGAAATCATAAATGTGACCACTTCTTGGCTCCTTTCCCTGTCTTCTCCCTACTCAATACATCAAAAGAAAAAATTTTTGAAATAGTATTTTTCCCATTAGTAAAGAGAAATAATCTCCTTTAAAAATAAATAGTAGCGATGTGTGATGTAGGAGCCGGGGTAAAAAGTTCCCTTCTCAAAGCCCTGGGACCTGAATTTTAAGTATTAAACAGTATCTAAATCCTCTCCTAGTGAGATATAAATTGGGGTCAAAGTGGCAAAATCAAAGATACCCTCTAAAAGAGAGACTAAATAAAGACTGACAGCCACCCTATGAATTGAATAGGGTTTTGAATAAATATTTCGGTGAAAAGGCTCAATTGTTTTTCTAAAGTAGGACATAATTTTCTGCTTCTCAGCCACATGACAGTAGTAACTAATACCATCAGAAAGTAGAGATGAAAAGAAACTTTTGCTTAAATCTCTTGTGTGTGGACTATGCCGTTTGAACGTAAGTGGAAGATTTCTGGAGAAAATGAGAAATACTAAAACAGTATCAATATCCAGGTAACGTGATACGTGGGTAGGGAAGTACTGATGTGCAACTTAGAAGGAAAAATGCGTGAATTTAAATTTTATCACCAAAAAAGGTAGATTCCAAAAAGTGGAAAAGACAGCAGGAGAGGTAAACATCTGTCTATTCAAACATAAACTATGGCACTGATATGGAAGCTCCAGTTAGAATTTGATTCGCCAGCCCAGATGTAAAGCTATTGCATTGCAGTAGGCCTTTTTTTTTAATTGATAAATGATCAGAATGGTAGGCTCTGATAGGCTAGCTGACTTGAATTAGAAGTTTTCTTCTCATTTCTAGAAGCCTGGCTCGACCATATATAACCAGTTAGTATTGTCGTCACATTCTCCTTGAAGTAAAAAGTAAAGTTCTGGATATCACACACTTAGAATTTACCTTCAACATAATCTAAGTCCCTGAGATGACTAAAAAGGAGACAGTCTTACTGTTTTCTCTTTTACGTATTCCACAGATATCATTAAGCAATCTCAGGAGGAAATACATGATACATGTTAATATATTTTATGCTCTCAAGGTATTTATAACCTTTAAAATCAAAAGTGTTTTTAAAAGACTGGAAATTTTTGTAGAAAGTTACTCTCTGGGAGGAAGGTGGAGACATATAACCAAAGTACAACATATTAAACTCTTTTCAAGTCACATAGGACTTATTAAACAATACAGTAGTCAGTGTTCATTTTAGAACATCTTAAAAAGAATCTTCTATAGAGTTTGTTACATGTAAGTGCTAATAAATTTATCCTTAAATGACATTTTTATACTTTAAATGTTCTAATATAAATTCAGTTAACTATCAATTAAATAGGTTATTTTAGAAATGGGAGTTTTTGATGAAGGTTAATCAGAAAAATCTTGGCTTTAAACCTTGCCAAAAGATATTAATGTAGGATTTTGCCTTTCAAATTATAGGGCAGTTATGGCAATCATACATCTCTGATTTTCTCGAATAACCCGGCTTTCAAATATACTGCCACAGCTCTCACATAAATCATTGAAATATGCCAGATATTTCAATATTACGACATCTCCTAGGCTGCCCCTTGAACCCAGGAGTGGCACAGAAAGTCTTTGTTTGGATTCTATGGTCAATATAACTAGAACACTCACAGCTTAATTTTTCCATTATGACTGAAGATCCCCTTGTGCTTCTGGGTCATTCTTTTGAACATGAATTCCTTTTGTGGCAAATGTAAATCTGCAGCTAAAGGGTATCCCTTGCAGAATGGCCTAAAGTATTACGACTGTTCTGACTGCGGCATGTGTTCAGGCCTCTGTTCGTGTCGGAGGGGTGTGCCTATGTGTAGAATTGTTATATTGAACAACTCTGAACAAATCAGTATCAGTTCTTGGAGAGCTTCTTAAAAAGTTTGAATTGGGGGTGATGGAGAGGGGAGCACAGGGTGAACTCAGATTTCAGATTTATCAGTGCCCTGTCTGTGAGTGGCTTGGCCTAAGTACTTGTTAAATAGGAGATGAGATAACCTGCCCCATCTGTAAGATCTAATAACACAGCCTCATCAGTCAATATATTGCCCTGAATTCTCCTCTTTTCCTTCCACTCTCCCTTACTTCATCGTATGACTGCTAGCCCATTCCCTCTGAACCCATTAAAAAAATAAAAAATAAACTTGATAACATTCTATCTAAGAAGCAGTAGAAGGTGAGTTTATCGTTATAATGTTATTTAAGTTTTCAGAGCTTCTTAGATGGAAATTCAAACAGGCAGTGGAACTGCTGACTTGTTTTTTTTCCCTGGCCTTGCATGGTGGGGAGCAGAAGGCGGGGGGGGGGGGGGGGGGGGGGCATTCANGGGGGGGGGGGGGGGGGGGGGGGGGGGGGGGGGGGGGGGGGAGCATTCAGTAAGATAAGAGTCTTGGTCCCTTGCATGATAAGATGAGGATAACAGGAACTGACGTAAACCAGGCGACCCAGCCCAACATTTCCTCTTCTCAGGGCACATGGATTCCAGGAGTCTCCAGGCCTCCCAGAGCAGCTGATGAACCCAACCAGTTGCTGTGGTGGGGGTGGGGGTTAATTTTAGCAGGCGTGTGAGTAGGTAGCAGTGTTCTTCATTCCCAAAAGGAGATTTCTCTAAACAGAACAAATAGTAACTTGGGGGAAGGGAATGATGTTAATAAAAGCAGATTCTGAGACTATCATTGCAGTTTAACATTGTCACATAATAGGTGTTTGTTTCCCAGCTGTCAGTCCCCTGATGTCTCATAAGGCCTCTAGCCAGCAGTCACCAAATATTATCACACACGTATCCTGCCAGCTCTCCATGTAGAAAAGATGGAGGGAATTCATATTGTCAGAGTTAATCCCTGGTCCTCCTATTTACTTTTCTGAGGCCCATGTTCCCACCCCTATCCGCATCAGATGACAGGATGGTGCAGCCTTTTCATCTGCCACCAGCCCTGAATCTGCCTAGCAGGGTTTCTTCCCCTCTTTCCCTTTTCTCTTAAACTAAGAATTTTTTTCCTTTTTGTTAAGTATCTCTAATTTGAGGTTTGGAGAAGGAAATATTAAAAAGAAAGGTTCCTATTTTTCTTCAGATCCATAGGTTCTCCTGAGTCTACTGCATTCTTAAATATTTCTTCCCTTAAGTTTTAGTAGGAAATAAGGAAGGAGTTACTCTCCCCATTTGACTGTGACTTAGTGAAATGTTTGTCGTTGTTATTGATCCATTGCTGTTTGCCACAGATTAAAATTTGACCAAATCAGGAAAAAAGTAGCTGAATTCAAAATACTGTGGTGGAAATAATGCAGATAAGACTAGATAAGAGGAGTGCTTCAAGATAGTGGGAAAAGAAGATTGGGATCACATTTATCTTAATTTTTCTCCAATTTCTAAGAAGACCCATATAATCCCTCTTCTCAAAAATATTAAAGCTTTTAGGGTTACAGCACCTTTGTCTTGTCATCAAAGTCCATAATTATAAAAAGGCTGAGGATCTGAAGGCCATTTCAGCTTCAAAAGATTTTTTTAGGGTCTGGTCTATTGGAAAGCTTGGGGGTATAATTAACTAAAATGGAAATGGAGGCAAGCGAAATTTAGTTCCTGATGTTTTAATTTAGCTCAGTACTGCCATGTGTTATTGAAGAGAATTCTTAAAGGCAAACATAATTATTTCATTATGGCCCTCAGAATGCTTTCATTGGCTTTAATGACAAGAAGCTGTATAAAAAGGCATACATTTTAATTAGTCCTTCTCATACTTACATCAGATAAATAACAAATAATTGATGAAAAACAAGTCTTCGGAATGGATGATTTCACATAGTGCGCTGGTTACAGTTTAATGATGAAACATTTCTCTGTTACTTTGCATTTTAATTATACAGACATTACAGGAGAGGTGCAGTGGAGCTAAAACACCGTCGTTGCCATTTTATGACAAAAAAAATCACGATCGATGCCTATGAATTGGAAGCCGAAAAAGGTAGCTAGAAGCACATCTCAAAGGAAGTCAATTGCCAGTACCATTAATTTTACTACGTTTGTTACATTTTGATCACTTTTATCTTTTTATGCTTCATCATCTTTTGGGATTAAGGCTGTCAGGGCTTTACATGTGTTTTTATGGCCCCATCTTCTCTCTAGAATACCTTTCCTTCTTTCTTGATACCTGTTTTTGAAGGCAGGCCTGGAAGTGTTTTTCCAAAAGAATGCTAGAAATTCAGAGAGCCTTTCTCCACATTATAGTTCTGCTCTCACCTTTGATTTTATATGAAAACCCATTTCACGTGATTCATCCGTTTTGGTGTACAGAACACTAATTGTTATTATTGATTTTAAATTCCGTGACCATTACAAGGAACCCAGATGACTGGCAGATAAAGGGTAATAATCCATGGAGTTCTGGAACTGTTTCATGTTTGTCTGGACTACTTTATGTGATCAATATTAACTGCCCCATTGAAACTAACTGCTGTATCAAATAACAGTCAATCAAATGAATGTGCTTAGAGATTATTTATTGAAAGCTTTAATTGTTCACTGGGGCCCTGCTTATCAGAGGAAACAATAGGGATGAGCGCTCAGATGAACAGGTTGGGATTTGTGGAGAATGTTGGAGGATGCGGAGAAATGGGGAACCTCGCCGCTCCCACGGCAAGGATTTCCAGTAACCCATGTTGGGCTGCACTGGGCAGAGGTGTAGACGCTCCTGCCAAGGCTGTCCTCTCAACTGTGCCTCCAGGGCTGTCTCGTGAAGGTGAGCTGATTTTCTCGCCCTCAGACCAGAGGCTGTGAAAGTTGTTGCTCTTACAGTCTCCTCACACTCCCACTCCCCTGTGAGACCCTCCCATGCATGGCCTCCTGTGTTCCTGTCACTGCCTGGTGGGCTGAGCGGATGGAAATAGGCTGGTTTGACACAGCATCCTTTTCTACAGCTGTGAAATGGGAATAATGATACTTCCATCACAGGAGTCGTAAAAAGGTTAGAAATCGTGTCAATTAAGATTCAGTTCCAGTCCCCAAAACATACAGCAGTCACTGCGTGGAACCCCCGCTGAGTTCAGCATGACACCTGTGGCTTATGTGCCTTGGCTACAGTGAAAGTATTTTTTCAGTTGGTGTTCCTTTTCCTCAGTGAAATGGCCCATCTGTGCATGGTTCTTAACCTGGGGACAGTCCTTCCCATTTGTTACAGTTTGGACTGTAAACTGGTTCTGATTTAGCAGCATCCATTTACCAAAGACCTAGATTTAGTACAAAGATTGACTTTTATCATGAGCCTTGTCATTGGCGCAGTTGTCACAATAGACTTCACCCACGATGCTGTCAGGAACGCAGGACATCTTTATTGCTCACTGACGGATTGGATCTTGCGTGTTCCATTCAACAAAGGGCTCTTGGGTACCTGCCATGTTCCTGGCTCCCTGATCCGCTCTGTGGGGGACACCAAGATGAATCACCGGGTATGGGAGAAACTGGTAGACACTAGTAACTGTGATGCCTCCCCTTCTGTCACAAACACAATCTCCTCAGGACTTTGCGCTAAGAACCACAGCACGTGCACAACAGGACAGGCACTGCGTGTAGGTCTCACAGGTGATCTCTAAAAGTCCTAGACAGAGTGGACTGTTAAACCTACCTTGAGCACTGGAATAAGAGTACACATCCCAAGATGACTTTGAAGACTCTCAGGGACTTTTCTGGAGTGTTTGTTAAGTGATATTCTTTTGGAGTTGGCTCTGATTGAATTATGTTTATTCAAATCCGTTGCGAGTTACTGCAGTGTAAAAAACGATCCCAAAATGGAGTGACCTAACAATTTATTATTTCATTATTCTGTGGAAGGACTGGGCTCAGCTGGGCAAGTCTTCTGCTCCACATCATGCCAGCTGAGGCTACCTCACCATCCAGGGCTCAATTGGGCTAAAGCCCAAGAAAGTTCACTTCCGAGGTTGGCAGTAGATGCTGGCTGTTGGCAGAGCTGGGGTGGCGGAGAGCTTCCGCAGGTGGCTGTGCTTCTCCCAGCAGGCAGAGATATTCTGAGAGGGACTTTCCAAGAGGGAGGAGGCAGGCACTTCCAGTCCTCGTAAAGGCTGGGTCCGGTGACATATACCTTATTCCGTAGGTTAATCAGTCTCAGGGTCAACCCAGAAGCAGTAAATTCTGATCTGAATGAGCAGCAAATTTCTTTAGTCCCCGCTAACAGGCATGCCATATATGCCATATAATATAGATGCTAAATTGAATCACTAACGTGGAATCTTCATTTTGTTGAGGATTTTTTTTTTTGCTAGTTAAATAAGGTACACAATTCTTCTCTAATGACAGTACACATGTTATTATTAGTTAACCCACACAAACAATCCTCTGGGGGTGTATGATTCTCATACAAGAGGAATTGAGAGGGTGAGCAGCGTGACTGAAGTCACACAGCTAGTAAGTTGTAGAGCTGGTTTTAAGTCCCAGGAATATTTTGTCTCCATTTTTCATGTGCAGTTCCTTCCAGGGTCATCAGTGTTGGTCAGAATCAGTTTGATTATCTCTGTCAACTGAGTGAAGAATTCCTGAAATATACTGTGCTAGTAATACCAGTAAAGGATCATGGAATGTTTTGGTTTTAGGGGAAAAAATTTAAAATGGTAATGTACATAACTTCATCTGGTTACATTACTTCTCTACTATAAACCACAGCCTTAAAATTGTGGCAGGAATTCCAAGGCTGTTGTACTCTTTTACCATTTGGATTTCCATCCTGTTTGTGCTTGACATTGGCCTAGACCCTCTGTAGTTTGCAGGAGTGGGGTTCAAGGTTACTCTTGTATTTACTGAAGTATCACAAGAAGATGAGTATGCAAAATAAGGTTTCTTCTGTTAACTGTGGTTTACCCATAACCCTCAACTGGAGATGAGGCCAACAACTGGAGTCTCTTAGTTAAGCATCACTGGTATGTCTCCCATTACTTTTTTTTTTAAAGTATTTATTTATGTGTACATACAAGAGCTGAGGTACAAGTGTAAGTCACGGGAGGTGAGAGGATTCACCAAGGACAGAGTGGGGAGCAGAACAGGAAGATCGACTGAAGTCTCCCATTACTTTTTTAAAAAAGGAAAGAAAGAAATACAACGTGCTGCGAGATAATGAAGTTAAATGGGTATTTTGGTATTTGCTACCTATTTTAAGCATTTTGTTTAGCTACTAAGAATGGAACTTCCATATGATCCAGCAATCCCACTCCTAGGAATATACCCAAAAGACAAAAATACTGATTCAAAAGAATACCTGCACCCCCACGTTTCTAGAAGCACTACTTACAATAGGTAAGACCTGGAAACAACCTAAATGCCCAAAGACAGATGATTGGATCAGGAAGATGTGGTACATATACACGATGGACTACTATTCAACAATCAAAAAAGATAACTAGTCATTCATAGGAACATGGATGGAGCTGGAAGGGATTATGCTCAGCAGAATAAGTCAGAAGGCAAAAGAAAAATACTGGATGGTTTCCCCCCTAGGAGGAATATAAGGGAACCAAATAAAGATTAGGGAAAAGAATAACAATAATAATAATAATAACACAACAAAAAGGCAAGAATAAATTGGGGACACTTGGTGGGAAGGGGAGGGGGGAGGATTTAGGGCAGATAAGAGCTCAAGGGACTGAGGTGATGGTACACTGGTGAAATGATGATGGGGAATACATGGGGTTTACAATTGGTATCAAATATATATTAATAAAGGAAAAAAATAATGATTCTTAGCCTCTCATATAATGCTCTTATTTCCATGGTTTCATTTATGTTTTCAAAGCAGTATATATTTTGTATTTGGAGTTTCTATATGCCATTTTCTACCTATTTCTTTTGTTTGAATTCTGATTGTTGTTAAATTATATTGTTGTTCTGATTGTTATTAAAATAGATACATCTGGACAAATTGAAGTGCCTTGCTGGAAGTCATGTTGTGGGTTCTAGAAGGGACTAGATGCAGTGGCTTGAACTCTTCCTGCCCCACCCTTTGTGGTGCTCAGACTCCAAGTGGCCTCAGGTTTTTTTTTTAATCTACAAAATTAAAAAAATTTTAATAATCCATAAGTTTAACTTGCAAGTTTATTATAGACCTAAACAAAAGAGTGCATAAGGTATGGGATAGGTAATACTTAGTAAGTATACTCCCCTACCTTCCCCCCAATTTTTTTTTTAATGTAAACTACTTTTTTTTTTTTTTAAGTTTCAATTTTTCTATCTACTGAAATTGAGATGTTGAAGTGGTCATTGATGTCTGAATCAGTTTTTATTTTTTAAAAGATTTTATTTATTTATGCTTACAAGAGCTGGGTTACAGGCCAGAGGATTCACCAAAGACAGAGCGGAGAGCAGAACAGGCAGATGGACTGAAATACACTGCTGAGGGAAGCAGTGGGCAAGGCAGGAGAGGTCTGCTGTGCCATGTGGGTCCCATCCTTGCCCCAGTTTGCAGTGGTGGCAGAAGCTCCACAGTTCAGTGTTCAACCCCCTGCACCATTAGGGAGATCCTATGTAAACTGCTTTAAATGCAGAAATGTTGAAAGAATTTTACAGGGAATACCTGGATACTCATCATCATATCAACCACTAAAGTTACTAGTTTTGTTTTCTGTGTCGCTACTCAATTCTCCTTTTTGGTGTGTATTTAGTCTTTTGTCTTATTGATTGGGGTCTCTTACTAACCCAGAAAGTCTTTGAAATCAGACCCCTTTACTTCTCCTTTTCCAGTGCTAGGGATTATTTGGGACCTGGCTAGTACTCTCCGCACACCATTCCTTCATCTTCATACACTAAAGATCAGCACTTCCACCAGAACTTTCTACAGTGCTGGGAATGATCTGTAATTTTATGTTGTCTAGAACAGCGGTTGCTAGCCACGTACACTCTTGGGTATTTGAGATGTGAGTGAGGAACAGTTTTTTTTTTTCCCCTGTTTTAGTTAATTTAACTTTCAACAGTCACAGATGACTAATGGCTACTGTATGGAACAATGCAGTTCTATATAATTAAGCTATTCATAATTTTTCAATATTTGCTCATTCTCTTTATTTCCCTTTTCCTTTAGCCTTTATTCTTTCCTATTGCTATTAAGGAGCCCTAATTATCTCTTTATGTAGATAGTAAATAGACTGCAGGAGAATGTAAACAGTACTGGAGGGCAGTGATTTTAGTCATTGTTTAACTTGTTTTCTTTCTGGGTGGAACTATTTTTCCTCCCCAACCTAGCAAATACTTATTTTGCTAATACTTACAGAGCTACACCAAGATTCACTCCAGTCCTAGTAGATAGGACTTGTGTTAGATTCATGGTGGCAGTTTCAAGTTCTGTGTTCTGTGTTTGCTTGGTTTTCAAACAGATACAGAGCAACTTCCAACATAGTCCATCTGCCATCAACTTAGTTTCAACATCATAAACTTCAGCAAGGCAGGGAGGAGCAGGCTATACTCTCTAACAGCCACAGTGTGTGTTCTAGAAAAGGCCATGCTCTCTCCTCCCTGGGCCTTCTCGTGTGAGTGTGCTCTGCTTTGTGGCCCATGGCCTGGTACACAGTAGGTGCTCAGGAACTTTGCTGAGTATAGTTAGTGAAAACAAAGTTGAATTTAAGAATATCTCAGGTAGTCCCTGCTTTTGTTCGTTTGTCTACCTGAAGTAAACTTGAGGGCATTGTCGAACTTGGGAGATCCAAATTGACTGTTGCAGTGCGCCATTATATATGTGTTAGCTGAAAAACTGGTCTGATATTTATGAATGTGGAGTTATTTTCTTGGGTTTCTGGCACTCATTGGATTATCCTAGGAAAAGATTTTTTGGTGGTACTTCCTGTTAACCAGAACATTGCCACTCCCCACACCATTTCTTCTCTATACTTAGGCATGGCATAAAAAAAGTAAATAGAAATAAGGCCCAATCAAGAACAGCATTTGGGCCTCCCTGGTGGTGCAGTGGGTTAAGCAATGCACTATGAAGCAAAGCACAGCCACTGCAGCATGAGTTCTATCCCTGCGGCTGGCCAGGGAGGGGACCCACATGGTGAGGCAGACCTCTCCTGCCTTGCCCACTGCTCCCCTCAGCAGTGTGTTTCAGTCTGCCTGCCTGTTCTGCTCCCCGCCCTGTCTCTGGTGAGTCCTCTCACTGCCCTGGACTCTGGTCTGTACCCCAGCTCTTGTATGTATAAATTAAATAAATCTTTAAGAAAAAAAAAAAAAGAACTGCTTGAACCAAGGTTTTCTTTCCCTCTCCCCATTTCAAGTTGTGATTGATTTTTATTAAAATGAAACACTACTGTCATAATTAACATTTACTAGGAGCATGTTATCTGCTGAGTGCAGAGTGAGTTACATCATCCAATCCTCAAAACAGCCTGAAGAGGGAGGCACTGGTATCACTACGTTTTACAATGAGAGTTCCGGACAGGGAGGTTCAGGTCCCCACTTCAGATCTCCTGAGCAGGAAAAAACCAGTGGGAAGTGCCCACCTCAGCTTTGCGTGATATGGGTTTCCTGCTCTGCCAACTATGCAAAGTAAACTCCTATGTTTAACAGGGAGGGGAAATTAGAAAGGTTGGAAGCCTCAGAACCCACAGAATAATAAAAGGGTTTTCAAGTGAAAGCTGGAAACAATACATTTTTAACAAAATGGGCAGTTACTCTAATTGCTGTGCCCCTACTGTTCAATTTCTTTTTATGTCCTAATTCATTAAATTATGTGCACACACAGGCTTATTATTTACAGATGTATGCACTTTTAACTGGCTCATATGAAACAGATGTTTCACGAAAGGTAACAGAGAGCAAGTGATCTAAACCCTCCTTTAGTGGGTATCAAGTGAGCCTTATGGCCCATTACCTGCAGGCCTTTTGCTATTATTTTGAATTGCAATGTCCAGTGTGGGGAGGAGAATTCAATCTGTGCCCCAAAGGAACAAATAAAAAATACAACAACCCTAAAGCAGACATCTGTGTCTCAAAATGAAAGAGGGTGTGTGTGTAGGTGATAGGCAGGTGGTATTCACATGTGGGCTCAGGTGGATCTGAGCACATTTATGAGCAATTTGAAGAAAAAAGACCCATAGCATTACAGTCAATCTTTTTAAAAAGCCTTATTCTATGATATTTTAGTCATTACAGTCTTAGAATTCATAGCTGAACAAAATCAATTATCTTCTCTTTATCCAGAATTTCTTCATTATTTTTAGATGAAATTATTTCATTGCTCTTGTTACTTGCAGGAATGCATGCAAAGCTTGGACAAAGCTTGTGATGTCAAATTACCATCTACTGCATTCCAGAAGAGTTGAGGTCAATTCTGACCACAGTTCTCTGCTCCACAATAAATAACCTTCAGTTCAGAATAATTGTAGAATTAATTACAGTTATGTGTTGCTACATAGAGAACTACCCAAACCTTAGTGGCTTAGAGTACCATTTACTGTTAACATTCAATTGTCTCACTTCGAGACAATTTCAAATGGTTACTGTCAGGTGGTACTGGGGCTTGATTAGACTTGATGTTCAAGATGCTTGTGTGTCTAGTTCCTCAAGTGTGATTGTTGGAATAACTGGAGGCTGCCCGAGTGTCTCGTTCTCTACATGGCTCCCTCATGTGACATTGGCTTACTTGCAACATGTGGCCCCAGGACTTTTTCCACCTTATGCCAGGGAATAAGCATTCCAAGAAACTGCAAGGTTTCTTATTATCTAGTCTTATTTGTAACATAGTGTTACTTTTGCCATATTCTGTTGATCAAAAGAAATCCCAGTAGCAGCTCAGCCTACACAGTAGGGAGCCAGCCTACACAGTGGTGAGGACCCTGGAGGTGCCTCACCCAGCAGGCCAGCTTTGGAGACAAGTTACCATCCTAACTGGGTATAGAAATAAATTCACACATTTTTTTCAAAACAGAGTAATATGGCCTAAAAAACAAATTTTTTTTTGCCATAAACTGAATAGCATAGGTCAGTGGACAGTGATTTTATTGGGGTACAAAGGACTTTCATTTTCAATACTTTTTCAAAATGTTGGGTAGTGATAATAATTACCCCTTCAGGTCCATAGTGAGATTTATTGTTGATGCATTGTCAGATATTCTCTAAACAAGCACCAAAAATATAGGGCAAAAAGATGACTGAAATTGTGTCATTTTGCACATTGAAAGCTGAAAGTCCTCACAACTGAATGATAAAATGAGACATGAAATATTAAATGGCATGTCAGGTTTATTGCATACATGACCATGAGAGTACATTTTATTTTGTCTTATAGAGCTTGGGGAAAAAAAATCCTGTAATGGATTAAAGGTATTAAAACTCCCATATTCTTCCTGGCTCTAGGCCAGAGAACAAGCCATGATAAATAATCCCAATAGGCAGAATACATAGGAAGGAATTTTAAAATGTATTTATGATAGACATAGTGACCTCCCTAACTAATAAAAATGTATACATGAGGTTAGTTTTAAAGGAAATATGCAGACCTTACACATTTATAGTGTATATAAGTACACTATATACTCCATAATGTTAGCACCCTTAAAGTATTTCCCACACCTCTCTGACATCTGGCTATCATACTGAGTCTTTATTTTGGAAGCAAAGCATGACTTCTATAGTAATGTGCAGTTAACAAAAGAAAGAATAGTTTTAATTTCCTTTATCTTAAAGCAGGGGTCAGAAAACTGAACCAAATCTGACCTGAGCCTGTTTGCAAATAAAGTTTTGTTGGAGCATGCCACCTGTTCATTTATGTCCATCCACCACAGCAGAGGTAAGTCACTGCAAGAGAGTGCATGGCCCACAAAGCCTGAAGTATTTACTCTGTGGCCCTTTCTAGAAAAAGTTTGCTTGTCTTAAGACATTAAAAAAAATATAGCATGGCTAGCCTAGAATACAAATGAGTGCTTCATTTCTTATTTATACAACCCATTGTGGATCCAGCCTTTCCCTAACTGTGTCACCTTATCCACGTTATTTAATATTTCTAAACTTAAGTTTCTTCCTGGGAATAGTGGAGGCTAAATAACTGATAATGATCACAATCCCTACTCTTCTTCACACTTTTATCTCCAGGTAGCATGCAGGGGTAATGGTAATGAAAACGCATCTCATACCATCCAGAACCACAGCTTGTGTGCTGTCTGCAGATTTGGCTGAAGGGGCTGAAACCTCCTCATGTAGTTGCTAGTGCATATAAGGATTTTATGCAGATTTAATTCTTTCAGTTTTTCATCCAACAAGTGTGATGAGCTCTTGCCTTGTACAGGGCAGACTTGTAAGCACTGAGTTTTTAAAGCAGCTGAAACCTTGGTGTTTGCTGGTGATGAACATGTGCTGACAGTTCTCTGTACACTTCCTTCCTTTGGCGTCGGTGTTCATCTGGTGCTTTTAGCAGTTTGTTGCATGGGCTGAGAACAGTGTCTCCTAACTTCATTGTAAGCCAGACATTAGTAAGGCATTGGGCCTACCATGTGCTCAATAAATATTTGTCAGCAGTTGAATGTTACCAGCTGATAATCATTGCTGTGTGCAACTCTGGTCTCTGCAGAAGTTCAGAATTTTGGTTTTGAGCAGTGATAGAAGGCTCTCGAGTGAGAGATCAGTGTGGCAAAAAAAGGTGTTTGAAGAGGCTGTTTCAGAGGGTTCTAGGCACATGGATGGGGCACAGAGCAGGGAAAGGAATAATGTCAGAAAGTCTGGGAAGGAAAGGATGGTGGAAAGAGAGGAAGGAGGCAGCTCTAATAAAACTGGTTTTACTCCTATTCACTTGAAAATAACCTCCCCAAGACATCAGGGTCAAGGATTTCAAGAGGAAAATGGAAGTGAAGGTCAACCAATCAAGATGTGATACTGATGCATAGGAGGAGATGGAAGGGTACACAGAGTTGATGTTCAACAGCACAGGTGTGATCCTTTCTACACTGTTTATGACAGAGCTGCCTGGTGAAATACCACTATGTGACAGGCATTGTGTTTTACAATGATTTGTCATTAGTTGCTCACAATGATCCAGTAAGGCTTGTGCTGTCATTTCATATAAGGAGAATCTGAAGCTCAGAGAGGTAAAGTAATATCATCAAAGACACACAGCCAATAAGTGGCAGGTAGGCTGGCTCCAAAGTTCACACTTCCAACCACATGCCTCAACATGTCTGTAAAGATGGAAAGTTCCGTGAAGGAGGAGGGAACATCCCAAATGTAGCTACCTGCTCACAGTTGGAAGATGGGAAAAAATGTCTTTGAATTATCTTTTTCAAGTTTTCCTAAGTGGGTTCTTTAATAACTAAAACTAAAACACATTGAAACTCACATCCTTCTCACATCAAGAAATATTGAGAAATCAGTGACTAAAAGTCAAACAAGATTATAATATTTTTATAATTTGAATAATTCCATATAGAAATTTAAGACTCTTTTAAATAAAATATCACCAAGTGAATCCTTTTCAGATACTGTGTTATGACCATCTCCAGCACAGCAAAATCTTTGTTAGTCACCTGGAAGGAGGGTCACTATCTTTCTGCTTCTGGTTCCTCCTCCCACTGGTTCTTCTGGGAGGAGAATAATTCAGCTCATCATCTGGTGCATTCCAAATCTATAGTAATAACAAAAGAGCTATGCACACATTTGGGACTCTAGAGCTTGATTTCATTCTTGGACCACATAAAATGTGGTTAAGGGAGAGTATACAGCGCACTGGCAAGAGAGCAAAATACCAGCTGAAGGGTGGGGGGCACACTCTGCCTCATGCACTCCCCATAAAGCCCCCAAAGCTGGCAGTATTGCAAGGCCACATTTGGCTTGAGTTGCTGCTTCTGACCATGTCTAGTCAGTCACCCTTGGACCACCTCCAAGGCCCTTGGAACTTGCGTTTAGTGGCTGCCATTTTGCCTGCTGGGGCCTGGTTTCTCAGCAGGGAAGATGAAGCAGGGTGTGTGTGTGTGTGTGTATGCATGTGCATGCATGCATGTGCATGCACACTAATGCTCACGCCTCCGTGTGCACACGCTCCTTCTAATTCCTGTGTTTATTGTAGGGACTTTCCTACTTTATTGCTCTGACTGGAAAAAAGGGACTATTAGATTCTGTCCTTATGATGAGATGACTGTGCGTATGTGCTTAACATGTATGTGACTTAGACATGGTTTATGCACTCTAAAACTTGCTGCCAGGCATAGCTTCTTGTCCTAGAAGTTCTGCACTGTCAGAGAGAGAATGTCTTGTAGCACCTAGGCCACACCCAGTCCTAGAACCCAGCCCAAACCCATGTGAGTTCAAATCCTGCCTCATTGGTTCCCAGCTGTCTGGCTGTAAGCAGGTTACATAACCACTCACTGTGTCTTTGTTTTTGACTATGAAAAAAAGAGACTAGTTTCTTTTTTAAAGAGTAAAATTAAGACTAGTTATCTCATAGGATCATTATGGGGATCTAATGAATTAATCTACGTAAAATGCTTAGAATGGGGTGGCAGCGAACCCATAGTACGTGCTCCATAAATGTTAGCTATTAATAATGTTGTAATGTTATTGTTTGACTGGACTCTGGAGATATTTTTGTCAGGTTACATGCCAATCATATTCACCACATTGTTAAGATGTAGACTTACAAGCCTCTCTCCAAACTCTAATAATGAAGTGTCAGCCATTATTTTTATGAGTTTTTAATAGAGTTTTGTAGTTTACAAAATGTCATCCTGCAATGTAGTAAGCATGTTGGTCCTCTCCATTTTCCAGTTAGGAAACTGAGGGAAAGTGCCTGCTAGTAAGAGCAGAGTTAGGAACTGAGCTCACCCCTTTGCCTGCCCTCCAGGGCTGACCAGGACTCTCTTCCCCAGTACCATGGATTGTTTGCTTTGCTGTCCCTACTCCTCTGTCCTAGAGCTTCCCCACTAGTATCTTTACTCTGGATCAGAGTTTTTAAGTTCTAGTTACTATTTTGTATTGTTTGGGGGTGGTTTCTGTCTTATGCATTATGAGGTGTTTTGTAACATTTCTGACCTCTACCCAACAAATGCCAGTAGCAATCAAAATGACAATCAAAATGTCTGGGGAGGGGTTAGGGTGGTAGAATCAGTGTTAAGGA
The DNA here is from genome assembly GCA_019455555.1 of Galemys pyrenaicus. Classification (NCBI taxonomy): domain Eukaryota; kingdom Metazoa; phylum Chordata; class Mammalia; order Eulipotyphla; family Talpidae; genus Galemys; species Galemys pyrenaicus. The sequence continues at coordinate 8,978,224 of JAGFMF010011681.1, forward strand.
CTGCTTTAGCTTAAGGAAGGCAGGGAGAAAATAATTGTGGTGGAGGTGGGAGGACAAGATGGGCTATCATTTATGAAGCACTTGCTGTGTACTAGGCAGGTTGCAACAGGCAAATCCACCAAAAAGAATTGTAGGGTTATCTGCATTTTCATGAAGGGGAGATCCTGGGGCTCAGAGAAAGAAAGAAAACCCTATGGTCATGAAATTAGTAAGTAGCAGAAGGAGACAAGTACTCAAGTACAGGTCCATCCAGCAGCAAAGCCTATGTCCTTGACATCATACCCACACAATTTCCTATAAACTTCTGGTGTTCTTTTCACAACCCAAGAAGCATTGAAGATTAAGTTATAAAAGTTTTTTTGAGACTGCTAATAAGGTGTATGTAGGTAAAGAACAAAATAAAATCAGGTTTGTAGCAGACTTATAACTGAGCAAGCAGAGCATTTATTTTTCGTGAGAGGTTTAGCTCAATTCCTTTGTGAACACTCTTAGGTTTTCTCAGATCTCAGAAGAGTGGCAAAGACCCCACCATGTGACAAAGCATAATTTCATCATCATCTTCTTTAAATATCCTCCAAGCATCCCCTTATTATATTTCTGCAAGGTAGGTACCAAAATGGTTTACAAAGACGTTTAAAGAACTTAAGCCAGGAATTTTGTACCTGAGGTGATAATGCATCTTAATGTTCTTATTTTAATCCACTTGTGTGCAGGAAACTTGAACAGGTAATAGAATGTCATTTATTTGTGCAATAATTGCTTTTTTTAAATTATGGGACTCCTGATTGGAAGTAGGATATGGGGTTGAATCATTGGGTGTTAAGATAAACTCTTCAGGGGGACCTTAATATTGCAATGCAATTAGCTTCATCTACACACTGCTCCTGAGACCTGCTCCAGCATTTGTTCAGTTAATGCAGTCCCACCTCTGGTGCCTCTCACTTCAGATCATTAATAAGTGGTTAGATGTGTCGGCCCAGGAAGTGATTTTAAGGGACAATTTATTCGAATCCTGTCATACACTTAGTGTGTCCTAGAAAATAGTGATATAAAGCATTGTCTGTTAAAAATGTCACCCAAAACAACCTATGAGATAATTTTCAACTATGTTCCTTGAAGCAAGAAAGCATATTATAAAAATGAAATGTAGGTGTTGAACGTGTCATGGTCCCTTATGAAAATATGACAGTGCTTCCCATGGTAAAGTGAGCCTCAGGAATAATTTGTGCTACTGGCTGGAAGCCCAGGCAGGTGCAGCTACATTACAGAATGATGAGTGGATCCTGAGCCTCGCTTTGGCTCTTTTTGAGGCCCATACTATCTTGTCAAATTTAACTGGGTCTGGAATCAAGTCAGCATTTAGAAATTTATAACCATAAATTGAAGGGAGGCATACAATTTTGCATTTCTCAAATCTGAATCAGTCCACCTAGCCAGACCACACACAATGATGTTTCTAGCAAAAGAAATGAATGAAAGGAATAGAAAATGAGTACATTAACTGTGGGTTTCAGTGAAGACATAGTAATGTACAGTAAGTCCTTAAAAATTTTAAAGGGTGTGAAAATGGTAGTATATTTTTAAATTTCTAAATTCTAAGATACAGAGTTCTGGGGACCTCCTTTCCAGGAGGTTGGGGAGAAGTAAATGAATTACTATTAAACTTAGTACACCTCCCTCCCGCCTCCACCCCCTCTCCATCCACCACTATAGTAAGTGCTCAGTAAAGAGAAGGTGCTATTAGTTCAGTGTCTTCCAGTGCAACTTTGAACCTGCTGCCAACTAAAATCCACTGCCAAAATTCCAAGGGAGAGAAGGCAGGCTCTGGCTTCTGGTGAGCATAAACACACACACAGTCTGAGACCTTAATGTATTAAGTACTTAACAAGGTAGAGTGTTTAGTAAGGACCTGTGCAAAGGGAAGCTGACAGAGTTCCTGCCGCCAAATTGACTCACCAAACCATTTGGGGTTCCAGGGAGGTTAGAACAATAGCAAGGCATTTTTATGTCAGGGTGTCTCACAGGTTGTTAATGTGTATAGGAATTATCTAGGGGTCTGGTTTAAATGCTTATTCTGATTGGTATTTCTTGGGTGAAACAGAGTCTGCATTTTAATAAGTTCCCAGGTGATGCTGCCTGTCAGACAGCAAGGCTTTCTTTTAAGGGCTAGAAAATCAAAGTCTTTCCCCAGTTGCGGCTTTTGTCCCTTGCCTGTGTTCAGCACCTGTTGCATGTGTGGTCAGAATAGCAGGGATTCTCATAACCCAGCTCCAGCCCTCGGCCAGGATCCCGGGTGACCCGGGCAAACACACACTCCTTCAGGGTCACGGGCAGGTTACTGAGTCAAGACTGCCAAAGCCCCTTACCGCAATGAAGTTTTCCTTCTCTCCCCACCCCCTCCTTCCTTTCCTCCCCGGGACTAATCTTGGAGCTGCTTTATAATAACAAAGCCAGCGGCCGAATGAAGCAAGACCATTTCAGAGCAGAGGTTTTCTTATTTGGCAATTACTTAATTTCAGAATGCGTTTCACAGATTTGCAAAACCTCTGTGTGTGGAAACAAACCACTTCTCCTGAAAGATTAAAAGCAGATCTCCCTCGAAGAGGAGACAGGAAAATTAAACAAGCGACAGACAGTACGGAGTTGCCCCCACACACACACACAGACACCCGCTCCCCACCTCTAAAGTTTGGAAGCATGTAAATTATATTTTAATAAAATGTCTACACACGCGCTCACATACGCATGCGCACATAGACTCAGCGGAGAATCTGGTTCTAATTACTTGTACTTTAGTTGAACTTTGGCGTTTCCTTTGACTTTCTCCCTAATGTATGTGAGCTGTGGGCTTGCAATCCTGCCGTGAATCCACAGAAAACCGGGGTAAAAATCCAGACCGGCTGTCTTTGGTGCCAACAAAAATGAAGCCCAACTGAATGTTTTGACCAAATGCAACACTTTGCTGTTCTCCCTTAATTAGCTGAAATTACTCCCTCCCACCGGGTGGGAGCTCTGGGCTCAAAATTCCCCTGGGGCCGTGCAGGAAATGCCTTTTGCTTTACAACTCCTTTTTCTTTTAAGGCTCAGCTGCCCGGAGAGTGCATTAAAATACTGTCTTAATCATGGAAGGTTTAGTAAAAAGGCAGAGCCTTCATAATGCATGGTGCCCACCTGCCTCTAATCTTGCCCAACATAAAATCCTGAGATCTGTCAACATGGTTTAGCTAGCCGTAAATTAGTTCTCACAAAGGAAAAAAGTAGTGTGCTGGGGTCTCTCTTGAAAATGTTATCTGCTACTTCATCTAACCTTTAGAAAAATGCCAAGCATGTTAGGAATTGTGAAGGGAGCTTTTGTTGGAGACTTGCTGTGTGTTTAAATGACACTCAGGTGTGTTATAACAACAAGGACATTTATACTGTGTTTTCTCAGGTGAGTTAGGTTTGTGAGCGCCAAGTCCTCTTAAGAGGCAATAGCATTCTTTTTTGGGGAGTTGGAGGGTGGGGGGTGGCACAGAAGGGGTATAGAGGCCAGTGTTTAAGAAAGCTTTAGCCCTAGTATTCTGCTTTCGCACCATCTCAGTCAGTGGAACTGTCCTTGGGTTTGTTTTTGTTTTGTCTGCAAACACTCTGAGCTTTGAAGTCCTTGAGGGTAGTACTACTCAAAGTGCCAGTTGCAGACCAGTGCCCATTCCTAGACCGCCTGTTGTCTGTCCACAAGGAGATAAGTGTGAAAGTTAAGAGCAGGTATTTTGAAACTTTTTACTAGAAATTTGACAGTAATTCATTCATGTCTGGTAAATCTTTTCTGTAAAGTTGTAACTTGTAGTTTAGACATCTTTTTCTTAATTCCCTTTTTTTCTAGAGAGTCATTATATACATTTCTTATTTTTTTCTAGAAATTCATCATATATATCTAAGATACATTAGGAAAAGTACATAGTCATACAAAATGAATTCCTAAGTAAAAATCTATAATGTTATTGAATATTATTAAATCATAAGGAAGAAACAGAAATAGTCCTTTACTGTAGTCTGGAAATCACTAATTTAAAGCAATGCCTACCTCCCTACCTTACGCCAGGAATTCTGCTGGATGGTGGTCTGGATCCCATTTTGAAGTACATTGTTTTAAATGCTCTTCATACAGACCACAGTATCTGTACTGAACTTTATGAGGAATGTGACACTAGCTTTGTTTTCTTCAGTGGCAGCCATCTCTACACTGGGGGTTGGAAAGGTTTAAAGTAAAGACGAGAAGCTTCTGTTCATGCAGATTTGGTTCTGGTCTCCCAGACCAGAGAAGCCCCCTCAGCATCTTGGGTGCTGACTCTGCTCTGGGCAAGTACCCAGGAAGCCAAACATCCATTTCACCCAAGGAACAGGCGTTCCTCTGACACGGCCATTCCCTGACCAAGAAAGGCAGCCCATCTGGCTAGCGGTTGGGATGCCACAGTGAGGCTGCTGCTTGTTGGGGATGTAATCATCAAACAGAACAGAATAAATCAATAAGTAAGCAAGGAAATAAATAAAAGCAGGAGGCAAAAACGCAGATCCGAATTAGTCCTCAAAGACTGCTTCTCCAAACTGAAATCACATCAGGATAGTTTGAGTGCAGTTGTTTTATTGAATGACACAGCCTCTTTTCCCCCTGGGAAGTCTAAAAACTGCTTTTTTTGGCCTGCCTGAGACCGCTGAATGAGCTAATACAGGATGCGTTGTCTGCTGAGCCTGCAGAGTTTTCGAACAAAAATTTTATCATTCCATAGACTGATTATGCTAGCCCAGAATAAGGAACAAAATGTTTGAGGCCTCTCAAGGGCATTTGATGAATTTAACTCTAATTTAAAGGAACTAATAGATTATTGATTTAAGCAGGATGACAGTAAACAGATCAATGTCCAAGTATTCTGTAACTACCCTAAATACCAAAATGACTAGTGAAATGGGAGCATAGACTGTATCTCTCCCTTGTCTCTCATTGGGAGACAAAAGTGAGAAAGGGCCACTAATAAACTTTGGCAAAGTCTAGTTTTGCTACATTACGGAAAAAAAACAAAACAAAACCCACTAGAGTGGTAACATTGAAGTAGGAATCTGCTTTTCTATTGATGTCATTCTAGTTGTAATTCTAGCTATAACTTACTGTGATTTACTTAAAACTGGTTTTGGCAGTCTATCATTGAGATTTTCTTACCCCTTTTTTGGTGTGTATTTTTTCTTAGTGTTATAGGCCACACAGAGGAATGAAAGGACTGTAGGTTATCAATTTCAAGGGGATATTTAAATAGACATAGTCAAATATTCTTCTTCCAATAGGAAAACTTTCCTAAAGATGATGATTTCTTGTTATTTATAAGCCTTTGCAATTTATGTTTGTGTGGGATTTTTTTTCACAAGGTTCATAGGATTCAAATTACAAACCAGGTAGAATCATTTCATCCTTCAAAAGACAGCCTGGTCACCTCCTCTGAGAAGTCTCTCTTGATTTCTCCTTGGTTGACTAAGGCATGTAGCTTTTTCAATCAGTGGTTCCCAAACTGTTATGATTTAGATCCACCTGGGAGATTTCTTTCTAAAAACATGGATACCTGGTTTCTATTCACATAGAATGGCATAGTAGGATTTAGATACAATATGGGCATTAGAATATTTAAAAATATTTAGGTAGTTGTAATACACAGCCAAGTTGGACAAACCACTATATTTTCATTGCTGCCATGCTCTCTGTGAGTTCAAACTTAGCATACACAGTCCATAGCACAGTACCTGGCATGTGAAATAAGTGATTGTACACATAAGCATCATTGTACAAATATAGGGAAGTTCAGAGCCCTACTGGTGAAATCACCACAGCCTTAATAAGTAAAAATCCAGAGCCCTTACCATTGATTGCTCATAATAGAACAGTTTCATTCATAGAAACTATACAGGGAAAGCCTTCTGGATTCATTCATTTATTATAAATGATTCTCACCCATAGAAAAAGTCTTTAATCGACTTCTATAAAATAGTTTTGGGATTTTGGAGTCCTCCCCTTTTGTGTATGATGCTCCATGTTTCTTGGGTATTAAATGGTCCAGGGTTCTGTTTCCTCTCTTTGGGAGATGGAAATGCTGGACTCCCTTTAGTGCGTGTATTTGAAATGGCATATTTATGGAAATCACCACCCATTTTTGAAATTCAGGGCATAGTTCTGACAGCTGAATCCAGCCCGAAAAGATTTCTATTTACAGTTTCCTAGACAAGCCAGATTAGCTGTTCTACAAGAGTGAGTAGAACATTAAAACACACATGCCACACGTTATGGCAGTGGAGAGCACAGCGCAGCATTGATTATAGTGGTGAGGGCAGGACTCTGTCAGAGTTGCTGAAACAGTTGGGTGGAAGTTGAGGCACACAAATAAAAGTATCCAGAAAATGGGAGAGACTTCTAAGGAGAGGTCTTACTAGCCAGCTTATGTTGATATTTGGAGTATAAATTGCTGTAGTCTTTCTGGAAGCCAATTTACCACCATGAATTTAAAATTAACAAAGTTTTTTGATTTCTTTTTTAAATAACCATAGCTTTTGAAAGAGTGTTTCCACTTCTGAGAATTTATTCTAAGGAAATAGCCAGAGATTAGCTACAAAGATGCTCGTCACAGTGGAATGTTTTGCAAGAAAAATATTTATTGACAAGGAAATAAACTCATGACATAATAAGTTAAACAAACAAAGTCTCAAATAAACTCTACAGTATAATTCTACTCCAGTAAACAAGCAAACAAACTAAAACTTTTTTCTGTATAGAAAAGTGGAAGGATGCGTGCCAACATGACAGCAGTGGTTTTCTCTGAGTGAAAAGACACTGACTGATGCTGTGTGTTTATTTTCTTAGGTCTTTAACAAAAAGCAATATATTACTTTGTACTTTAAACAGCTATTGTTTTCTTGATGTCATGATTACTCATGTTCTCTCTGAGAAGCTGATTAGCTTAGTTTGAGGCATGCTTTTGCATTTACGACTTGATCCTGACCTGGTAAGTTCTAGTGACATCTCAAATGCTAGACTTTCCACAGTGGTGCCAAGCTCTCTAGAGCAAAGGTTGTCATTGTCCCAGATACCTCAGTTCTAAGCAGTAAAGTCTAACAGACTAACAGATTTATCTGCTAGACCTGCACTGTTCTGATGAGTTTGTTGCAGGATTTTTCTGTATTACAAAATTATTATAATTATAGTTGGTTCTATTCCAAAGGGATAAATAATTCTTTAAGGAAGCAAATGAGTGTATGAAAGCTATTTGGTTTCTAATTCTATCATTTAGCAACTTAGAAGGGCACTTAGTGGTTAATATAAGGGGAGAAAAGGAAAAGGAAAACGCTCATGCCAACTATTTGCCAGTACCTCTTCTAAGCCTAAAAAACAGTTGTAAATAATGCAGGTAGGTTCCTTGGCCTCATAAAACCCATCTTTGGGGACTGGCAGAGATAGAATATAAAATTATATACATGTTTTTATGAACTTAGATATATAGAAAATAAAAGAAAGTAAATTAAAGAAAGTAATGTGATATGATGACCAGGAGTGGGAAGAGGCATTTTCTTTAAAGAACTCACTTCTGAGGAGGTGATATTACTCTGAGATCTAAGAGGGTGAAAAGGAACCAGAGATATGAAAGTCAGGATTTCCAGGTTGGGCAAATGTTAGTGCTGTAACCTTAATTTGGTATCAGAGCTTGACCTACTAAAGAGATGGAATGGAAGCTAAGTGTAGAACTCAATAAATGAGGCGCATCATTGAAAAAAAAAAAACATCAGTGATGTAACTAAGGGGATACACCATGAAGAGCCTTATATTACTATAGTAAGGAGTCTGATATCTTTTGTGACTATGGGAAGATTTAAGAAGGTCAAGATGGATTGGTTTTAACTTTTTGAACAGTTATCTTGACTGTATTTTTAAAGAATAGACCATGGGATAGGGGTGGGAAACAGGAAGACCAGTATAGAGCTATTGCAGTAGTCAAGGCAAACTACTAGCCTAATGTGGTAGCAGAATTATGAGCTAGCGATAGGTTCTGATGGTTAAGAGGTAGAGTTGACCCACCTTATTGAAAGAGTGTCTAGAGGACAATCCAGTTAGTGGGATTCCTAGTCTGGAGATTATAGGAAATGCAACAACTAGAATATTATTTTCAAGGAAATATACTACAAATTGTAAATTGAATTGAAAATGCTAGATTGTGGAACATTATTTGATGACTTCCAATTACCGTCTCCATTTACATTATACTTTGTGACTTCTCCTGTGATGGGATTAGGAACCGATCCTGCTTTGACGTTGAACATAAATGTGGGCAGTTAAGAGTGGGACAATAGTTCGGTCTTAAATTATGTGAATTCCCATTCCACATGGAATTTGAATGGTTAGAAAATAAGATGGGGAATTGTACATTTTAAATCTGGAGTACAGAACAATGTGATTCTGTGTCATTCTACATCATTAATATAATCCAGTGCTTCTCAAGCATTAATTGTACATTTGTTGCACATCTGGGAATTTGGTGAAAATGTGGGTCTAAATTGGGGCCTGTATTGTATTTTCTATGTGACTTTCCCATAGTCACCAACGATCTCAAAGTCTTACTGATTTCATTGTTAGTGGAGAGCAGTCTGGTCACAAGCTAGCGATAGCATAGACATATTGAGTGACTGCTTTGGGCATTTTCTTCATTTGTTTTAAGGACATCTTCTTTTGGCTAAGTGAGCAACAGATCAAAAAAGTCATGTTAGGGACACTACGTGCTTCAGAAGTGGGGTGTTGGGGAGTGAGAATAAGGAGAAACCTGGACTTTCAGTGTGGAGAAATGACACTGACCCTGTTGATCTTGACAAGGCCCTGCCCTCCTCTGACTTTGTTTCTTTTGAGGTTAAAATGGTGATCAAAATCATCTCACCCAGTGCCCAGTGTAGAGAGCACCATACCAATGGCATGTCCCTGCTGTCATGCCTCCAATGACAAATTTCTGTGGCCTGTCCCAGCAACTGTCATTGCTGAATGGAGCAGAATGCACTGGTGGAAAACAAATGAACTGAATGTGTTTTCTCTTTTTTTTCTCCTCCTGCCCCTTCTCCATTGTAGCCATTGAAACCCAGAGCACCAGCTCTGAGGAACTGGTCCCGAGCCCTCCATCTCCACTGCCTCCCCCTCGAGTGTACAAACCCTGCTTCGTCTGCCAGGACAAATCATCAGGGTACCACTATGGGGTCAGCGCCTGTGAGGGCTGCAAGGTGAGTACCCATACCCCTGTGGCCAATATGCTCACGTTTCTTGTGTCCTCAGGGGGTGACCTGCCCAACTCTAGAAATGGGTCACTTAATGTCACCCCCAGTCAGTGTGGTCACCCAGGTTGTATTCAGTGGTTTTCATGTCTTACCTATATGTCATTAATTTAAAATTCAGAAACTCCTGCAAGTAACTCATTGGGGTCAAATGTTCTAGAGCCCTTAAACTACTCTATATAACAGTTTCTTTCAGGCAACAAGAGCCCTTTGAAGGAGTCCTGAAAAGCATCATTCTGTTTCTCTTTAGAACATGCTGTGTGATGTCTTTGTAGTTTTATTTTATTTTTAAGTATGACTGACAATCCACTGAATCAACTTGCAGAGAATCCAAGGTTGAAATTGGGATTTATCTTCTAGCTGTTTCCTCAGCCCTGTGGCCTTTGAATTACAGTTTGATTTCCAGCCTGTAGGGACTTGCTACTGTGTGTATGTCATAAATTCAGGGGAGCTGGATTTAAAATTCCAACCTACAAAGTAGTGGAGGTTGAACATGTGTCAGAGAGGATATGGCTGCTTTGAATCAAGTTAGACAATTGTAACCGAGTCCAATAGGCTTAATTGAGTGAAAGTGCTTCTTATTTTTTTAAAGAGAGCAAAGAAACAAAGAATGACTTCATAGACAAATACTACTCATCCATGGAAAATTTTTCAAAGGCGCCATGACTGTCTTGAGCCAACCCTACCTTAAATATACAGACCCCTTAAGTTCTTTTGGGGTGATGGTTCAGCTCTGCTATTCATGTACCTAAATTGCTTATTTGTTTGGTAATTGTAAAACGTGTTGGAATAATATTACAGGTGTGCCAGGGCATTTATATTTGGCTTATCAGATTTAGCAATTGTTGTTATCCTATGATCAGTTAGCCAGTCTTTGTAACAAATTGTCTTTCAATTGAGTGGCTTAAAACAATAACCTTTTAATTAGCTTCCAATTCTCTGGTTAACGCCTTGGGCCAGACTCCTCTGAGGGTGCCTCTGGTCTTAGCTATGCTGCATGTGCATCTCTGGTCACTGCAGGTTAGCTAGTATTTGCTTCTGGGCATGCTCCCTGTTGGTGGGGAGCTTTTGTCCTTTTTCTAGGGGGGTATCATCCCCACCAGGCTGACCCTAGCTCATTCACAGGGGCAGGGTTCCAGATGAGAGAACAGGGATGCCCAAGATCTCTGGAGGCATAGCTCACAAGTGACATACTGTCGCTTTGGCCATATTCTTGTCAAAACAAATCAGGTGGTGGCAGGTCATGTATCCCCGCCCCGAGTAATGGAACTTTGTAGCTCCTCTCAGTAAGAAATTGAGTTTATACTCCAACCTTTTGAAATTTGAGGTCATTTTTGTGTTCACTCACACTCACGCCAGGTCTGTTTTCCTATGAACACAAAGTGGAGCCCAACTCTGCTGGCCAGTACCTCACACACAGTAGGTCTGCAGTGAATGCTTAAAGATGGAGCCTGAATAGATTCATAAATGTCACTTAGCCCCTCACAGAAGTTCTGTGTCTCTCCTTTTAAAATCATTTGAATAAACAAGTTTAATTTAAGACCAGTTTGGGAAATTAATTCAAGACTTAGGAATAAGTTTCTGACTCTGGGATTTTATTAGTTCTTTTCTTTTTTTTTAAATTAAAATTTTTTTTTATTTTTTAACATTTATTTATGCATACAAGAACTGGGGTACAGTCCAGCAGTGTTTGTGGGGGCTGGTGAAAGGATCCACCAGAGACAAAGTGGGGAACAGAACAGGCAGATTAACTGAAATACACTGCTGAGGGGAGCAGCCGGCAAGGCAGGAGAGGTCTGCTGCATCACGTGGATCCCCTCCCTGGCCAGCCATCCAACTCGTGCTGCTGTGCCTGCGTTTTGCTTCATAGCACGCTGCTTAACCCATTGTGCCACCAAGAAGGCCCCTTATTAGCGATTTTCAAGGGTTACTCTTTCTTTGAGTAGCTACAGATATGGTGGTCAGGAAAGGGAGCAGTGACCAATTGGTAGCTAAATAAAAAGCAAAACATTTGTTCATCTATCTGTTGTTTTATTATTAGTAACCCCTACCTGAATCTACTGAAATTTATCCTTAGATTTAAGATGGCTTCAGCGTAATGCCAATTCACTTTTTCCATTTGTTGTGCAATATATAAATAAATCATTTTTTAATGCTCATTTGAAAGTTACATGAAAAGATGCTTCTTTATTTCAGAAAACTTTTCAGTCACCTCATGTTCAGAAATCTTAATGAGGTATGTTGTAACTCAGCTTACCTGCTCCCATTATGTCCAGGGAGCAGATATTATCCAGCGTGTCTCTTCTCGTGGCAGATTCCAGACCCTACATATTAAACTGTTTCACAATCGGTACAGTACAAACTGTTTTAATCAGCTCTTAGTCAGCTAATTCCTCTGGCCTTTTATTTTAATTTGGGACTCAGGACTCTTTTTAGGAAAAACCCAAACAAAAGTAGAACCCATACCGGCCCAAGCAGCTTTGGTCAATTCAGTTAAATGGTCAAGAATCAGTGTTGTGACATGTCTTTTTAACAGAGCTATTAACCCAGGTAGGTCAGAGGGGCTTGCCAACCAGTTGTCAGATTTGGGAATTTTTGTATTGCCAGTGTGCCTCTGAAAATGTGGACTGTCTTTCCTCCTGGTTTTTGAGAAAAACTGGTCTGCATTTAGCTTACTGAGAAAATATAATTACAAAATTCACAGAATTGAAAAACATGAGCTGGTAAAAAATTATGATGCATTAGCCAAAGGAATAATGTAACCAAAAAATTAATACTTTTGTTACCATTTTAAAAGTTACTAATATAAAGCAGAATTTGTTGTATAAAAAAATAGAAAACTGAAGCAGCCAATTTTTCAGTTTCTCCAATAGTTCAATCATTGGAGAAATACCCTTGTTCACCCTATTTTTCTCTGAGTTTATACATGTTGTTGTTTCTGTTTTTATTAAAAAATAGAATTTGTTGTTTACTTGTTTTAACCTGCTTTTAAATTTAATGATCTTTCAATAACCAAAATGTAGGCCACTGCATAGTTTTTATGGTTATAACATTAATGAAGTGGGTTTGGTTATATCATAATTTAATGAATTCCCCTATTGTACAGCTAGTGTGTTTCCAATGATTTTTTTAAATAAATTTTTAAAATTTACATATATTTTGACATCAATTGTAATCCCCATGTATTCCCCATCACCATATCACCAGTGCACCATCACCTCAGTCCCCCGTGCTCCCGTCTGTCCTCCACCCATCCCCTCTTCCCTCCCCACCAAGTGTCCCCAGTTTGTCCTTGTCTTTTCATTTTTGGTTTTTGTTTCTTTCTTGTTATTATTATTATTATTGTTCTTAT
>JAGFMF010011681.1:8991007-9041698 GCA_019455555.1 Galemys pyrenaicus
TGTTTTTGGGCATTTAGGTTGTTTCCAGGTCTTACCTATTGTAAAGAGTGCTGCTATAAACATAGGGGTGCAGGTATTCTTTTGAATCAGAGTTTTTGTTTCTTTTGGGTTCCAATGATTTTTTTATTATAAATTTAATGTATAGTCTTTGGGACTATCTCTCATAATTTCCTTAGAATATATTAGTAGTAGAATATCTAGGTCAATGACTTTTGTACATTTTTAAGGCCATTGATACAAATTGCCAAAATATCCTCTAGAAGAGGTATATCAAATTAAGCTCTATGAGTTTGTAAGGAGTTAATCTCATTAGAGACTATCTATTAGATATGTTTCTCTTGTGCTTATAAGGTAGTGAATGAAGAAGCAACTTCTCTTCTGAAAGTCTACTTACATTTAACTTAGTTGTTTATGACAGGCCCTGTGCAGGGTACATTTTGGGTTACCAGCAGGTACCACATGGGTACTGGTTGGCCAATAAGTACTGACTCACCCTCTTGACTACAGATCAAAGGTCACTAATATAGGAGCCTCTGCTCTAAAGTAGGACTTCCAAAAAGAACCCAGTTTGTAGCTTTAAGAAGTAATGCCTACAGTGACTTCTTCCTTTCACGACCAGGTGACCCTATTGACTGTCCATAGGGGGTGAGAATCTTTTGTATTCTTAGGAACCAGGCGGCACTCTCAACCTCAGAATTTCAGGAATGGATTGTGGTCCACCTCTGGGAATGACCTGTTGCTACTGTGTTGACACAACACTATGGCAACAGAACCACCAGCTACATCATAGGGATGCCCGATTAGGGGATTTCCAGCTGAGTAATATCAATTTTTTTTTTGTAGGCAACAAGTACACAAAAACATGTAGTGTGGTTAACCAAGAAGGTTTACCAATATAAAGTAGTAACAATGATTTCATCCGTCTTTAAGAAACAGTTTCATTCCTCATAGCTCGAATTTATGCACAATTTTGACTGTTGTATTTCATATTTACATTATTGACTTTCAAAGCGTGTGGAGTCTAGAGTGAGACTACAAGGATTTGAATTCTGGCTAAGCTTCTTGACAGCTTTGTGAGCTTGGGCTAATATCTACAATTCCTTGTATCTTTGTTCTCATGTGGAAAAGGGAGAGAATACTACTACCTACCTCTACTTACTACCACATTATTACTGTGAGGATAAAATAAGTTATTATGAAGTGTGTAGAAAAGTACCTGGCACATAGTAAGTCATATATATCTTAGTTATTTGGTTTATCATTAACGTACTACAATGACTTTTGCTCACAAAGATATAATAATAATTATAATTCCAATATTCTTTATCATAATGTTCTTTCAGCAATTCTTCCTTTCTTTATATCAGAGTAAACACTATCTTTTCAGTAAGATGCAGACATTCCATGAAGTCTCTCCTAATGCTGAGGTTGACTAATTGTTTCTGTGAAGAACCAGATAGTAAATATTTTAGATTTTGAGGGTCATATGGTCTCTGTTGAAACTATTCAGTTATGCCTTGTAGCATAAAAGGAGCCATAGAGAATATGTAAAAGAAGACTGGGTCTGCCCATGTTCGAATAAAACTTTATTTACAAAAACAAGCCGAGAACCAGGCTTGGCCCTTGCATCGTAGTTTCCAGACATTTGCCATCATACAAGGTGAATATGTCCCTTCTCACAGTTTCAAAAACTCAGAAGCTGATGGCCAAAAAAACTCATGCCCAAGGTAGTCAACCAGCTGGTTTTGGTAGACTGTGGACCTGGGACTGCTGCTCCCCCTCCCAGTGCCCACTCACTGTGAGGAATCAATGCCCACTCACTCAGGGTACTTGGCGCTTAGGAGCATCAAGACGTCTCTCCTTGTCTGCTGTTCTTATACCTCCTCATTTACAATCAGCTCCCACTTCTGCATCAGTCAATGGGAGAGAAATTAGCAATTTCCTTATCAGTAAAACTTCAAGAAGCACCTGGCATCTTACTAGGGAGAAGTTTGTGGAGTGTATATGAGTTGCTGCATCACTTCACTTATCCTGCTTAACAAATGAGCCAAATGTGTGTTGGTTTAACATAATAGACTTTCATTATTTGTTACAATTCTGTGTAGTCTTGCCTGGACTGATTTGGCTTAGTCCATGTGACCAAGGATGGCTCACTCACATGATGAGGGCCTGGGCATTATGACTAAACCATCTTCCCCTGTTGCTACTCACCCATTAGCCTCGCCAGGACTTGTTCAGATGGTGGTGGATCCTTTTCCTTGAGTAGGAGAGGATGAGCACCAACATGCAGACTTCTGTGATTAGCGTCACATTTGCTAATGTCCCATTGGTCAAACAAGTTAGGTGGTCATGCCTAGATCAGTGGGTGAAGAAGTCAGACTGCCTTCTGAGGGAAGTGGCAGTCTCCTTGCAAGAGGGTTGAGCATAGCAGAGCAGGCATTCAATTATCTACTGTCTCCTGATATTCCCTGGTTTCATCTGTAAGTCTCTTCTGACAACTGTATTCACCCTTCTGTAACTATAGCCATCCTTCAGGATATATTTGCTGAACCCCTTCTAAGGTTCAGCCTTATGCCAGGCACTGAGGCTAAAGCAGTGAACTTGATAGACAAGTTGCACCTAGAACAAGGGGCAGGGGATGAACAATTTAAAGTTAGAAGAAGGTGGACAACGGGTATGATTAAGGATGACTGAGGGGTACCTGATTTAAATGGAATCAGGTGAGCGCTCATGGCCAAGGAGGAACTGTGTAAGTAATAGGAAAAAGCATTTTAGATCAGAATCTGAACACTTGGATTCTGGAACCATTTCTTCCTCTCTGCTGTGCCCATTAATTTCTCTGAATTTCAGCAGACCTACAAAATGACAGCAAATCCATGAGCTTAAATCCGCTCCTAAGCCAAATATAAATTCTAAAAGAGTGAATGCGGTAATTGCACTGATCTCTGGCTAGGGATGGCTTATGTGTTTGCAAGGAGGGGGATATGAAATCTACCCTAGTTGGATACCTTCTCTATACCATGCATTTTGGCATTTTATGTTCATATCTCACTTAGTTCTTAGAACAGTTCTGAGGATAAGCTTTTTAAAAGTTTTATATATATTTTAATTATTTTTCATTTTTGTACAACGTCTTTCTCATTTCTGTGAAATTTCCATCACCAGTTCACCCATGTACTGTTACCATAGTCCCTTGTGCTCTTCCTACCCGTTTTGTTCCTTTTCCCCTCTCCTCCCCTAGGGAATGTCTCAGGTTTATGGTTGTCTGTTTATTTTGATTTTTAATTTATTGTAATTAATTTTTCCCTTAATCCCTTATTTGTTTCTTCTACATTCCTCCTATAAGTGAAACCATCCAATATTTTTCCTTTACTTTGTGGCTTATTTCACTGAGCATCATCCCTTCTAGCTCCATCCATGTTGTTGTGAATTGCATGAGTTTATCTTTTTTGATTGCTGTGTAATATTCCAGTGTGTGCATGTGTGTGTGTGTGTGTGTGAATATATATTCCCTGAAATGGTTTCAAATTTAATCTTATTTAACAGAATAGAAATGGAGGTTCTGAGAGGTTAAGGAACTTGGCCAGAGTCACACAGTTCACATTTTCTAGAAATCCCAGACCTGTTAAAAAACATGCCACTGCTTCCACCACATTTAAACAGAAGGGGGGAAGCAATGATGTGTTATGATCTCAACTGGGGTTGCAAATTAAAAATAAAAACAGGTGGAAGCCTGCTTAACAAGAAAAGCAAACCTATTGTCTTGATCTTTCAGAAAAGAAAGGAAATTTTTACAGCAAAACATAGAAGAAAAGTACTTTCAAGGTGGTCTTTCTCAAAAAGAGACAGTTGGTAACAGGATGAACCTCATGCTCCCAAATGGGGCTTTGTTTTGTCTCTCTGCTCTGCCATTAATGGTTAGAAACTTCCCATCCAGAAACCAGATTCTGGAGGTACTGTCCAGCCAACTGCCAATGCCCAGGGCGAGGCCAGAGGCAGCCATGATGGCGTATCTTCTCCAGCAGGGCACAGAGGAAATGCTTGCTCAGGGTCACATGGGTAGCTTTCTATTTAAAACTAGCCTTTAGGAGTTTAAACTCCACTAACCACCCTCAGTCCCACAGGACTAATTTTGTCCATTTCTCAAACTTCTTTGTATTCTTTGCTTCTGAAGAAGGGAGGCCCTCATCTCCCCGACAGTGTTGAGCTGCTGGACTGAGTTTTTTTCCTGGCAGACAGCAAGTAGGATGTTTAGTCACAAAAAGTTTTGCAATCAGGAAGATGGATGCCTGCACTTAATTTTAGAACTTCTATTAAATACTATAAATGTGCCTAGTGATTTTATTTGACCAAAGCCATCTAAAACGACATTGTTTTCTGTTTTTAATTGGCATGGATGAACATGAACATTATGCTCTCTTTGGAGAACATTTGGGTCCTGCCCACCCTGACAGTTGCTTCTGTTCAGGGATTTGCTGCAGTTTCAAGCCCTACGAACACTATTAACTTAATAAAAACACTGTAACAAAAACAGGACAACGCTAGCTTACTATAGTAGCTAGAACTGAGTTATGAAGTCTACCATCAAGATCACTTTATAGTTCTTGAACCATGGAATAAGTCTCCTCCAAGACCCAAAGAACCACTCTTATTAAAACTGGCCAACAATGGAGAGTTTCTTCTTTTATTCATCAGACCTTTTAAAACACCTATGAGACAAGCTCTAGGTATAGAAATCAATGGTTTGTGTGTACTTTGTCTCACTGTCCAGAAAGCACATAGAACAGTATCTGTTAGGGAACAGGGACCTAGTAAATCATTACTGGGTAGATGAAGGGGCGGGCAAGAGCCCAAACATGCCTGTATCATGTGCTGTGACATTTGCCATGAGGGGCCTGGGTGGACACAGACAGCATCTCGGATGCGATTTTACAGATTTATTAGCACTTGCCACATGAACGAAGAAGGCAAAGAGAGTGTTCCAGACAAAAACTGGAGGTGGGACTGCAAGGGAACTTGAAATAACTGAGGAAGAATTTTTTTCGGAAAATGGAGATATCCGTTCTGCCCAAACTTGTGTTTTACATAGTACAATGTAAGCAACTGTGGGTCAGCCAGGCCTTAAGGACTCATTATGGGTAATTCCTCAGAGAAGTGTTCTTCAGAACCCCCAGATTAGGTCCCTCACATTTTCTTTTTCTGTTTCTCCTTTATCATATTTTAACATGACTCTAATAACGTACTACGTTTGGAATCGTTTGTTTTATGTCAGCGTTTTCTGTCAGACCATAAACTTCAGGAGGGCCGAGGCTGGTCTTTTGTCACAGCTTTGTCACCAATGCTTCCCATGGTGCTCTATGTATAGTAGGACCTCAGTGAGTAAGATTTTTCCCAAATATAAGGTCTCATTAATATAGTAATATCGTGAAAAATGACATCTAATAAAGCAACTGTAATGCGCATAGTGTGGTAATACAAATAGTATCATTTGACAATTTTTTTTTCTGTAGTACTAATTACAACTTACTATATAGGATTTGTGATGATACATGCATGTAGAATTTTATGAAATTTTATAAACAGGACAGGCCCTTTGGTGGCCAAAGTCTAGGTCATTTTCTTAGTAATTTCTGCCTTCACCACAGAGTTAACCCTTTACTACAAAAGATGTGTGCTTTTTGATACCGTCTTTGACTAAGCTCTTAATAACTAGCAACTCAAATGATATATTTAAGAACACAGTGGGATCTTAGTGCTTTAATAAAAAAAAATAATAAATATCTTAACATCTAGAATCTACCTTCACATCTGGAAACATCACAGTTTGACTTAATGACAGTAATTATTCCTACAGAAAAGGTACTTTTCTTCTTCTGGACAAATGTTCTAAATTGAGAAATTCATTTTGGGTTGAAAAAGCGGGATAATATATCTTTTCCCTATGTTGGTATATGAATGAACAGGAAGTAGAGGAGGGATTCTGAATTAACCTGCAACCCTATTTGTGTGTGTGTGTGTGTGTGTGTGTGTGTGTGTTGACTGGGTGGAAATGGTTCATTTTATTTGGTGGCTTAGTGAGTTATCTTTTCAGTTGTTAAACCTTCCCAAATACTTGTTTAATTGCTTACTTTGTTTTTTTGTTTTAAATATCTATAACATTCTTATCTGCGGTTCTGTTAAATTGTTAGTAAAGGTTTTTGCCTGTATCATACAATAGGGAAACAGTTTCCAGTTTTCATAGTTAATCTGCTGATTTGAAAATGACTTGCTGCCCAATGATGTCTCAAGTGTATGTTTCATGAAATTTTGTTTAGTGAAACAAAATTAGCAAAAATCTACATACTCTGATTTAAAGCAAATGCCAAGGTGGGGGAGAGGGGGGAATGTGGGGAACAAATTAAGTTGCTTTCACCAAATTCCTAGGGGCCATCATCTAAAAATGAATCATGACACTGTATTATAGTTACACCAAACAAAAACAAAATTGTATTTTTGTCAGAAAAGTAAAAGTATACTTATGGGGTTTCCTGAGGCTAATATAAATTATGGCTGAAAATCATTTCTGTTTAAATAAAATTTACACCATCATAAGTAATGATTTAGTTACTTTAGGGAAATGAGTGTTTTAGCTTTTTCCTTTTCTAAACCTTTCACTAGAAAGGTGAAATAGGGAGCTTTCAGTTTTATAGTTCCTTCTCCTTCTGTGCAAACTCTTAGAAAGAAGTAATGAGAGTAAAATCATCTGGGAAAGACATTGGTATATCAGCACCGTTATTTCCTTCACCAGGACATGGCTAGAAGCCCCTGGCCTTCCCACTCAGCATGGTTGTCTCCCAACCTGCGATATATAGGACATCCCAGAAACAGTAAAAACATCTTATTTATATTGCCTCTTAGTGCAAATATGTTCACATATGAAATTAAATTAGACCAAGTTTAGCTGCAGTTAAAAATTAAAAAAAAAAAAAAAAACTACAGTAAGGGTGAGGATAAAATTTCTCTCTACCCCTCTGGGTTGTTCTTGGTTGGTTGAGTAATCAAATTCACATCAGACACATTAGTAGAGAAAAATGACAGATTCAATTAGAAATGTTTGGAAAATCTACACAGGTGTAGAGTCTAAAGCAAAATGAGGGGATATATTCTGAATGCAGGGATAGGATAGGGATCTGGGACTTCAAGGAGACAGAGAGGATTCATACGATGAGGAGAAGGTGACTCATAAACCAGACTTCAGAATTATGTGTTTGTTCTGCCCTGTCAATAGATTTCTCTGATAGAAAGGTTATTTCTAAATAAAGTAAAAATCCCACTTCTGGGTAATACCATCAATTTCCATTCTTGGTAGTTAGGGGAGTGGTAAAAGTTTCTTTTGAACCTAAGAGTCTCAGTTGACCTCAACTCAAAATAATCCACATGTCAAAGGGACACATCTGGGGAAGGCCTATTTTGGAAAGCTTGGGGAGACAGGTCCTTCACTCCAAAATGTGCAGTTCACATACAAAATTTCTTTGTCACATAACAGTAATACATGGCATGTATTCCTGCTTGCCCCCTTCTCTCTTACATACAGTAAAAGTTAGGCTCCCGCATAACATGAGAACTTAGAGTTCCCTAGGTCACTAACATCAGCATATCCTCACATTTGGAATGGGAAAGAGCATGGAGGAAGCAGTGTGCTTGCTTCTTAAATCCAGGGACTTGAGCGCCATACTTCATTGGCAAGAACTGGACACATGACCTAAACCATTGCACAAGATGTGTACTAGCCTGTGCCTGGTTCCAGACCTATTATTAAGGTGTTTGTTTGCTTGTTTTAATTCAAACCTCATCATTAGAGATGTATTTAGAATAGGATTTTTCCCATTCATTTTACAAATGAGGAAACTGAGGTGGAGTTTATAGGACCATGTTCTTGATCTGTAATTGATTTTCTAAGTCAAGTATTTACCATGGAAACCTCTGTGGCTGTATCTCTATTGATTTTCCCTGAATCTTCTCAAACTCTCTTCTAAGACTGATTTGAAATATGTCCCTATCTCTATTATATTCTGAGAGACTGGGAAAGTCTTACTCAGTAGAGTTAGACTTTATCAGGGGTTAGATTCTGGTGTCAGCTCCAAAGGGAAAAACCACGTTTAGCCAGAGTGACCCTAGAAAAATCCCTTCAGAAAATAAACTGCTGGAAATTGACATATGTCTCTCATTAAGGCCTACAAAGCCAGTTCTTCCTCCAGCTTTGAAAACAGATTGCTGTCCCTTTTCTGGTTCACCAGATGAAATGGTTGTTTTTTTATTTTCACATTATACCAAAAATATGTGTCCTTGAGTGCAAGAATCATACTAGCACAACACAGTGCTCATGTTATGGAAATCACACATCTTTCTTGATAATTCCTTGTTACTGAGATTCTCTTACAGAAATGTTTCTGTGAAATTGAAACTCCACTTGTATCTTTTATGCCCTTTTGGGGGGTAGAGGGACTTAAGGGGGAATTCAGTATTTTCTGTGTCAGAAAGACAACTAGATGTGTCATCTGACTAAGCAGTGCCAAAGTAGGAGCTATTTTGTTCTGTGGACCCTCGAACTCATCCCTGGGGAAAAAAAAAAAGAGAGCAGAAAATAAACATCTGTGCGATCTGTGTGTCTCCTGCCTGGACAATGCTGTCATTGTCTGGGCTGAGGGGGGAGAGCTGGGTGCTGGCAGGTCTGTCCCATTAGAGCCTTGTTCCTTGTTCCATATTGAAAAGATGACATTCCTTTGCTAGCAAAGTCCTGCCCAAATTTCTGGCACCAGTTCTGTGACCAGCACTATGGCCTGGGGCATTTTAGTTTGGGTTGGTTTTGTTTTATTTCAAAAGTAGCAAAGTGCAGACTGTGTACAAGGTAGAGCTGTTTTTACAAAGCTTACCTTCAAACTTGTCAGCACAGTCAAGGCTGCGCCTGCCGGGGCTTCTGCTTCCTAGTCACTCGTGTCAGAATGCAAGAACATACACAGTGAATTTAACTGATGAACTTGTTTTCAAGTGGTGCTGAGGCAGCCCTTGGATTTTCACATGGGCCCCTATTCTCCCTCAGGATTTCATGTGATGCTTCATTTATAACACAGATCGGTGGATTTGCAAAGTAAATATTCCTGTAAAGAAAAGCAAAATCTTCAGTGACCCTCTCAGTTCTGCTTCTGTGGAGGCCTTTTCTGTGTCTGGAAAAAAAAAATAATCCTTTATATTGGCTGCAGCTCTGAACTGGGGCATGTAAAATGCACTTCTCAGGTTCTCTGAGCCTTAAAATAATGAGCAGTAGAAATCTCTGAGGTAGGTCAGCAAGGTGGAGAATACTCGGGTTTTATAAAGCATTTTCATGGTTAAACAAATTTGGAGAAACTAGAACATTCAAGCAACATTAGTTCTCTTCTGTGCTTTTGAGTCTGAAAATAGCAGCATTCTAAGTACACAACACCACCATTCATGTGGGCCTGGAAAGTCCCCCAAATCATGAAAATTATCCTTATTACTCAAACCCAGTGGGGATCATCTGACTACTCCTTGGGGAAATGAGAATTTTAGTTTGGATCTCACTTCTGTATGTTGGACTCAAATAGGAGATGAGCTATGGTGTATCTGGGGACGTGGGGAGTAGGGACATACTTTTAGCCAAGAAATACTTCTGAAATCTGCTGACCTAATTCATATTTCTCTTCATTAACATAAAGAATTAGATTCAGAATAATAGAATTTTTTTTGGGGGGGGTCATCTTTTTTAATACTTGTCAGTTTCCAGAAGCAAGTCCTACTGCATGAGATGCCTCTTCCATTGTTCGGCACCCTGAATCAGCAATTTATAGATTCGGTACTTGATAAGATAGCTTTCAGTGGCATCCATTCTATTTGAATACACAGTAAATAGTATTTATGATTTAATCTAAAATATAGTAAAGTGCAGACATAGCTGTTAGTATATTTGTTGTGTCATTATAAGACAAGTATGAAGTTTAGCAGTCCAATGCCAGAAATTGTGAGCAAGGCTATTAGAAATTGAGCCTGCCAATTCTGGATATTTTTCAAAAATGGAATTAAATATAAAATCCCCCATGCAATTGTATTTTGCACCTAAATTATTATTTTCTGCTATAAGAGTTAGGTGTGAAATGGTTTCTACTTAAATGAATGTTTGGTGTGAATTCTTGCTGTTAAATAAACATTTGAATCTCATGAATATAGCATACATACAAGTATCTACAGATATGAGGAGCTGCACAAAATTATGAGTTTTTTAATACAACTAAATGGGTCTAATTGTCACCAATGGAGATATTTGACTTTAAGCTCAGGCTTATGCTAAGGTCATTTCCATGTGTGGTATGTTTGCTATGAGAATCCACAGGATTGATATCAGGGACCTGGTGGTTTAAGAAGCCTAAAGAATTATTTTTGAATCAGTGAGGTAATCCTTTGTGTCTTGATTGGGTTTCACTCATCTTTTCTGAGTCCTGGACTTCAGAAATAGTGTACCTGTTCTCTATTATGCATACCAATTGAAATAAAAGCACAGGGATAGGAGATGATAACTGTGGCCTCAAGCAACTAATCATCGCTGGGTTTGGTCAGGGTGGGTGAACCATTTTTACTTACTTCAGGCATGTACACATAAGGGAGGTAAAAGCTGAAGATAATTTACATGTAAGAATTTTAGTCACTCTGAAATAATTAAGCTGTAATTCCTACAAGGTCATAGAAAACAATTTAAATTGCATAGAAAAAAATGATGTAGGTAATTTTCTATAACTTGATATCTTCTTAAACACTTGATTTTTTTCATTAAGTTGTTTGGGTGCACACTTAAAAGGGAATTGGATAATTCCTGAATTCTGAAGACTTGCTGGGATGTATGCCTCCTCTCTTCTCCCCATCATTAAGGTCCTCTCTTTGTTGGAGCTTCTGTCACCTCTAACTCCAGTTCATTGACTAAAGCAATTCAATAGCCCCATCTAATCCAAATGGCATAGAAAAAATCATATTTTATGTCCAGAAGAACAGGCAATATTGGTAAACCTCACTAATGTTTACCCCTCTGCTTTAAGAAAAACCACAAATTGTTTCTTTTTGTATAACCACATGGTCCATCATGCAGTTGTCTCTCATGAATATAAAGCATGGCTGGGCCCTTAGCAAAAAATTTATGTAAAACCCCTTGGGCAAAACTCTATTTGTGCCTTCTATTTCATATATGATTTTTCTCTGCTGAAAATTGTTACAAGTTCCAAACGCATAGTTCACAGGATAGATTTAGGAAATATGTTCACCTATAATTGCCTCTTTAAAGTGAATTTGATCATGACATAGCTCTCATTTTATTTTCCATTAATCTCCCCAGTCTCTCTGGAGAATCCCCCAAATGTTGAAAGGCAGCTGTTACCTCTGTCTTTCTGCAAGACACCCATTAGAGGCCTGCAACCGTCCTTTCCTGTGTAATCTATTGTGGTCTGTTGTATCTTTATTGAAGTGAAAGTGCTGAAAACTATCTTGAATGCCAAAGTTTCTTATTCTTTTCACTATTTACTAACAGGTAAAAGGCATACTGGAGTTTACAAATACAGTATCTTCTTTCTAATATATTCATATCTTGAAAATAGGGACTTAGTAAGTCTTGCTCACTTCTTTATTTTTAGTGAGAACATCAAGACTGGCAAGATTAGGTATTCAATCGTGTTTGTTGAATGAATCTATAATAAATAAATGTGGGAGAGATAGAGAAAAAACAAAGAGAATTAGAGCACATTTGTGCCAATGATTGTGTTAGGTCTATGAAGTGAGAGAGCAAAGGCTAAGGGGCAGATGGGGGAAATGTTGTTTATGGTAATGTTGGCTGAGAACATCCTAACAGGCAGGAAACAGAAAAGGACAATTTCAATGGCATCGTCATCCATGACACTTTTGTTTTTAGGAAACAAATTTTCCTATGTGAATGGAGAAGTGTTCAGGGCCACTCACCCATCTGCCTTGCTACCCATTGCTCTTGGACTTGGGATAGATGTTGCAAGAATATTTGGCTCAGTTTGCCACCTGATAAGATGGCTTATTAGTGTCTGCCAAGGGTGACTGTTTTCTTATCAATTATTAAGCTCGGTTCTTAGCCTCAAGTTGAACTGGTTTTGAATTTCAAATATTGGTTTTTCCCTATATGTTATATACACCAGTGAAATAACAGATGCTTTCTTTTCATTGCAAAATGATAAATCCTAGAATTACTAACAGATAAAAGGCATACTGGAGTTTACTGAAGAGTACAAATACAGTATCTTCTGTCTTTTTTAACTTTATTATGTAGGTAAGATAGAGTAGAATACCTTCTTCCTTAGGGTTTAACTTCTAAAATACGCATATAAGGTAACAATTATATAGCATTAAAATGATCCTTAATTATCCAAACATCTAAATCATCTTTCAGTTATCATTGGAGAATTATAAACCATTGCAAATCTTAGCATAAAGCAACTTTTTTTTTTCCTCATCTAATCCGTGGATTAGGTAACTTGTCTGGGTCCTTAGCTAGAAAGACTCACCATCGGCAGTGGCTCCATAACTAGGAGGTAGAATCACTTAAAAGTGTCTGCAGTTATACATCTGCTGCCTGTTGACCAGACCCTCAGCTGGGGCTGCTGATTAGTGTCACATAGAACTGTGCATTCTGGTTTGTTTGTGCCTCCTTACAATATGGCAGCTCATGCTCATCAGACTTACTGCATGGTGACTAAGAGGTCCAAAAGTAGAAAACAAGGTAGAGAACATGGTCTTTTGTTGCCTAACATTGGACGTCCCATTGTGTCCCTTCTGTCCTTTTCTGTTGGTAAAAGTAACAGATCCACCCAGATTCAAGGGAAGGAAGCATAGACTTTCCTTCCATGGGGACAGAGCCAAGATTACTTTAAATGTCTGGGATGGGAGATGACCTTGTGCCCTTCCTTGGAAAATCCAAATCTGCTGCAAACAGGATTTTGCTTTTCAGAGTCTTCAGTTAGGTTTCAGATGAAGTAATTGATTAGATATAAGTGTCCATTATAGGAAAAATAGGCATCTTTGTGCACTGAGATGTTTTGTCATTCACTTTGTAAAATAAATGGGAAATAAGGACTGATGGAACTGTGGGTTTCCACTCTGATCTTGGCCTGGTTTAGGTCATACACTCACAGAGTTAAATGGAGGGATGGGGAGCTTTGGTTAGTATCTACCCTTAAGGTGCTGTGAAAGGTAACTCAGAAAAATTAAGTACACTTTGGGTGTAATTAATATCTATGACAAGAGAAAGGGGAATATATAAACCTGAAGACTTAAGGAAGATCCAGCTTGCCTGGCTTCAATAAAGTAGCCTCTTAGGTCATCTCCAGAAGAGGGGCCCCAAGTTCAGGCCTCCCTGACTTCTCCTGGTCAGATCATTCCATTATATTGATTCTAGGCCATGGAGTGAATTTTTATTTTTACTCAGTGTGGGTTCTAATGTGAGATGTTCTTGTCTCTGTGTTTCCTTGTGTTTCCGCCAAGATTTATTCCTTTCTGGACAAGCTATTCCTGTGCATGGTGAGGGTCCTGAACTCTAATTGACTTACATCAAAATTCTTTTTGGCTTCAGTTTGGAAGTTGTCTATGGACCTTTAATTATACCCTCTGGCAAAGGAGAAAGAGCACTTGAAACATGCATAAATTCTGTACATATTTCCAAGGCTGAGCTGTTTTTAAAAACGCTGCCTGTCTTTCTTTGTTTTATTTTTTCTTTTCTCTTTGAACTTGGACATGAATTTTTGTAAAGTACAGCATGTCAAGGGAAGGGCAATGAGAAAATATGCATGAGTATTTACTTAAAAATTACTCACGGAGTTCATCATAATGTGTTCATTGGCTTTATCATGCTATACGGTGCTATGAGATGGAGAGCTATGTTATTATATTTGAAATGGTTGATTTAAGAATATCTCGGCCTGACTATATATAGTGTTATGCAACCCATGCCCATATAATAAATTTTATTTCCATTCTTTACATCTCAAATTAGGTTAAAACCCAAAAACAAGTTATTAATCTGTTTATATTTAAATTTTGAAATAACACCCATGTGAAATGAGCTGAATTTATATAGTTCACGTCCTTCTAAGTAAATAAAAGCTGAGAAGTGACTTTTGGAAGTACTGAATTTTGTGGATTTTAAGAATTTCAGAACATTGGAAGTCTGTTAATGGCTTGTAATTGTTACTTGATTAGGCAGTATGGTGAAGTCTTGGGATTCTTCTAATCTCTTACTCAGATAAGATACTTCATCAGTTACCTACCCATTCTCCTCTATCTGTTGTAAAGTTGCCTGGATTGTCACTGTTGCCTGAATCCACAGGTGAGATTAATTCCATTGTATGTTTCAACATCGAGTGGGTATTTTAAAAACATCCAAACAAGTAAAGGTGAAAGACAGATTTGACTTCCTTTCCCTTCCCCCTTCATGCATTGCTGATGGTGTGATGACCAGAGAGCTGGAAAAGAACTTATTTGTGCTGCAAACTGACCATTATCCCTGAGTAACAAACAATTGGTTGTAATTTTTGGAAAAGTGAGGTGGGCGTACTTCCCAGCAGGCTCAGTCTTAGTGAGATGGGATACTGCAGTGGCATGGTTCTGCTTTTCTTATCATGGGTCAGTGTCGCCTCAGCCTGAACTAATGATCTCCATTGAACTGGAATTGGAGAGCTCAGATGCTGGCTTCTCCTCTTTCTTGGACAAGCCGCTGAAACCTAGTTTATCTTTTGTAGAATGAGGATAGTAACATCTGAGTGTCAGCATTTTGAGAAATAAACATTGTAGGATATACGCAGTGTTTCTTTAGTGAGAAGAACACTCATCTAGCACTTACTGTATGCCAGACACATATTTTAATTCAGTTAATCCTCACAACAGCTCTACAAAGCAAGTATAGTTATTGCCACATTTACTAAGTGAGGTGTAATTCCTGAGCCAAGTCAGTGGACCAAGCTTACTTCATTTACTCTCATCTTGAACATTCTCTGATTAATCACCCTGCAAAGTGTGGCAAGGATGTATTTTGGTCATGTTTCATGTAATTCTAAATGCAAAAGTCACTACATATTCTACTTCATTTCATTGGCTTTAGGGTAAAAGGATATATACCTGATCATTTTTCTGAACAAAATAAGTGTGTTGTTTTCTTTTTCAAAAGATTGATTTACTTGTGCATACAAGAACTGGGGTACAGGCCAGAGGTGTGGGGTGAGAAGATCCACCCAAGACAGCGGGGAGCAGAACAGAAGGTCTACCAAAGTACACTGCTGAGGGGAGCAGCAGGCGAGGCAGTAGAGGTCACTGTGTCATGTGGGTCACCTCCCTGGCCAGAGGTAGGGGTTCGACTTGTGCTGCGGTGGATGCGGTTTGCCTCATAGTGTGTTGCTTAACCCATTGTGCCACCAGGGAGGCCCCTCTCTACGTTTCCTTATTGGAGTTAGTTTTACTACTGAAGTCATGAGTTGAGATGCTTATCCAGAAGACCACAGGCTGATTGAGGCCATTTACCCAGTAAGTTAGACAATCGTGGAGAGCATGAGAAACAGCAGATACCTCCTCATTGATTGCTACAGTGGACCAGTGAAATTCAAGCTTGAAAGCATGAATCACATTCACCAGAAAGACGTGTTAAACCATATATTGCTAGCTTTCACCCCCAGAGTTTCAGTCTGAGGTGGTCTAGAGGGTAGCCTGAGAACTTACTCTCAGATAATGAAGGCTCTTGGTCCTGGGACCACGCTGCACAACCATGGCCACGGTGGGACAGGCATCACCAGGTTGTCTTTATGTGGCTGACTAATCCTCTATTACTGAGGATCAGTGTCTCTGCTGGTTCTCCTGACATTTCACTACTAAAAACATTCAGAACATACGTTGATGAGTCAAGGAACATTAGGCAAAAACATCAGGTCAATTTCTTGCAGTTGAAATCTTGTACTATTTGAAATGTTGGCAGTGAATTTAAAAGTTTCTAAAAGACTTTGCTAGCCACCTCCATCTGAGTTGAAATAAGTGCAGCTGTTGGCACAATTCACCTTGCAGATTAGCAATTTGCAACTTCTGGAGATACTAGGAGATAGTGGAGGAGAATGAAAGATGTCAGTTATAAAATTTCTTTTCTGTGACTAAAAATATCACCAAAAAAATTTAGCAGAGTAAGAGAAAAGCTAGTCCAGAAGCTCACAGCATGTAATTTTGTTTTAGAACTTGAAATGGAAATCTGTAAACTATTAAAATGAACAGATAATGCCCAAGCAGGGTTTGCACAGGTCCTGGGGGTGATGTTTCTCTAAACCCTCACCGTGCTCTACCTGGGCTGTCTCCCAGGCTCTTCCCTCTTTCCACCGACAGCCTACTGACTCGCTTTCTGATCTCAGCTTAGTTTTTGCTTCATTTTTTACCATTGTCATTTCCATTTGCATTGTGAATGTTTGTATTTTTAAAGGTAGATAAGTAGTACTAATACTACTAACAGCTACAATTTTTTGAGTACTTACACTATTTTTAAATCTTCAAATATGTTAACTCACAATCTTGACAACAGCCTTATGAGATAGAAAAGTTATGTGATTTATCCCAGGTAATAATTTGTCACAGGTATTAACAAGCAGACATGAGGCTTGAACCCAGACTGTGCAGTAGTGGGGCCCACACCTGCAACCACTGGACTGCCTCGCAGTGAAAGCTGCTGACCTCTCCTCTTTCCTGTAGGATTATGCAGGTGGGAAGACAACACACCACAGCCCACAGGATTGTTTCCACCTTGTCTCCATCTCCCAATAAGCATCTGTCTCAAACCTTTATCTCAATCGTAATATGACTTGTAGGCTAAGACCAGGCTTATGTCTGGAGTTGCCAGGACTTATGCAGGATTTGTTTGATCAAAAGCTTTACTTGGCTTTAGCCGTCTAATAGCCATCATTTTGGTTAATAGCAGAGCATGTGCTCAAATTATTTCAGGCATCATTGCATTTAGGACTCACTGGACCAGCACTGTCAATCAAAATATACAATACTGGCTATACCTGTGTGTTACATATATAATTAAAAATTTTCTGGTAGTCAACTATTTGAAAACATTAAAACAAGTGACGTTAATTTCAGTAATGTTATAAGCTCAAAATCTAAAGTATTATCAATTCAACAACCGATATGAAACTAGTACAACAGTGTATCTTATCTTTCATACTTAAAAATTTAATGTAGCATTTATACTCATAATACATGTTAATTTAGACCAATCATGTTTCAGATGCTCAAGAGCCACATAAGGGTGGTGGTTAGTGTGTTAACTAGAACCACACTGGACCAAAGAGATGAGGGAATATACCAGGGCCAAGCAACCTAGTGTGAAACCCTCAAAATGTCAAGTAAAACCAGGGAGGATCCTAGGGCAGAAAAGCGTCAAAGTATCTGATCCATTGTTTTAAAGAAATATAATAGGAAAATTCAAGGAAATTTTGCTCATAGGTAGCCAGAAAATCTGGTTGAGAAAATACACATAAATATATATTTATTCCTTACCGACTTACCTGGGCAAGTTAAATTTATTTGCAATTAGGAAAAAAATTGCACCTACCACAGTTAAGGATGGCAGATTATCATGAGGGAGAACTTTAGAATGAACTACTTGAGGACCTGAGTTATCCCATCTGAATGATTTAAGCTTCTTGATCCCCAAGCCCTTTTGGTTTCTAGATCAGAGGAACATAATAAATTTTTAAATGGTATTTCTTTTTTCCTACTGGTAAAAGAATGTGAGTCTTTAGCTCTCATAGGACTTCAGATTCGGGTGGTGCAAGTAAAGCATTGACTTTCTGGCCCTGTTTTGTTTTTTTCCATACTACCAAAACAACGAAAACCAGAGATAAAAGCCAGGGAGTCTGGAAGATGTGACAACTGGTGAAACTTCTCTGATTGCGTCAAGTCAGCGACTCAAACTGTTTTCATTCTCCATGTTAGTTAATGGCTAATCTCGAGATTGCACTGCCGTTTGCTGATAGAGCAGAGTTTAAAATATTTTATCATTAATGTGACAGGGAGTTGGATAAAGAAAATGAAGCGTGATTATAAAATGCTAATTATCGTTCTCAAGTGCATATTGGGCACTCGCGAATATTTGCAGCGTAATTTGCTTTATTTATTATTTCAGTTTGGTTATAAATGTTAATTCAATTGCAGATGGTATGTTGGCAATTTACAGAGCTATAAAGTTATTTGGAAATCCTAATATTTTCTACCAAAATGTTCTGTGAGTGATGGATGAGCTAAATTAAAAAGCCCCTGCTCTTTAGAGTTAAGTACATTAATTGGCAAGTAGGCTGTAGGGATTTCCAGATCTGTGCTAGCTATGCTAACTCCTAGAAGGAGGGAGAAGGTGTGATTTCTATTTTAGGGTGGGAATTCTCTTGCTGAGACAGAGAGAGGAAGTAGGTCTCTGTTCCCTACCACCCTTGTAATGTTTCTTCAAGGTTATGATTTTCTTCATGTTCTGGGTCATGGCACTAAAGAGACAGACTGAAAGTCATATTTTTCCTGTATTACATCAACAGCTTCAGAGAGCATGATGTTGGCAATTAGGGTATATTTGCATGTAACCGTGTGTGCATGCATGTGTGTGTCTGAGAGGGTGTTTTCTCAAACTTCACTGATTACTTAAAAATATACATATGCGTTAGACCTGAGGTTGCCAAACTACAGCCCACAGTCTAAATCTGGTTAACCACCTGTTTTTTTGCAACGAAAGCTAAGAATATTTTTTTCACATTTTAAATGCTTGTAAAAAAATTGTAAGCATAGCTATGACATGTGAAAATTATGTGAAATCCAAATTCAGTAGTTATGAAGAAAGTTTTCTTGGAATACAGCCTTTCCCATTCATTTAGGAAATGTCTACAATGCTTTCACCCTACAAAAGCAGTGTTGAGCATTTGTGGCAAAGACAGTTAAGTCCACAGCCTAGAAAACTTACTTCTGGTCCTTAACAGAAGTCCTTGAAGCCTTGTATTAACTACCTAAGATGTGGTTTACAAAATGGAAGCCATAACTTATTATTTTTAACCTCAATTTCAAAATGTTGCAACCCTAAGAACTTTAGGGAACAAATAGGCTCAAATCACAACTCTATTTTTTGAAAGCTAGGAAGGAGATTATAAATATGAGCCCCAGCTTCCTCCTTTTGTGGTGAGGTTGATAATTCAAAGAAGTGATATTACATTACTAATGTAAATAATTTTGTGCTCACATACGCACAACATGCTCAAAACATTGTGTGCTACCCCCAAATAAGGATAAAAGTACAGCTTGTCTTTTTTTATTGTCAAATTAAAAACATAAACTAAACTGTGTTAACAATTAAGGATGGTACATGAAAGCACAGTAATATCAGGAAAAATGGCTACCTTATAGAACGCTTCTGGAAAAATGTCATTCCTTGCTAAGAAATACTGTGCTTAATTAATTCTTGTTCCTAGGAGGTCAACTTGGGGCACTCATTATGGCCTTAATTGGTGGTATAAATCCTGAGACCCTGGTGGAGAAGACATTGCTTGGTTAGTGGTCTCTGGCCCTTTGGGTGAGTGTGCACGGGCGCCGGCCCTGTCTCCAAGAGTGACAGCTTCTGCTTTTGATGGCTGGGGGTCTGGCTGCACTGATATTAGGTTTAAAGGCCAATGTGCAATAAGAAAAGAAATGCACTGACTTGTCCCGGTGTTTTGCATTAAACAGTGTGAGACAACCCACTACTTTCTGACTTGGAAAAATGTGTTTCTCTGAACTCCGGTTTTTCGTATTAAATTATATTCATTATACAGCCCATCTGGAGTCTCCTGCCAGGCCAAAAATCATCTTACAGACATTAGCAAAAGGAAGTTAAGTGTAATTTTTTTTAATTGTATACTTTTCATTTCCATTTATTTTTTCCCCTTTTATTGGAGAGACCAGATGGAATGGAAGGCAGGAGCCTCTCCCGCACTCCCTTCCCTTTGGGAACAGGCAGAACATTCCTGGCTGCTGTTCCTCTCACACATTGACTTGAGGTGATGATGGGGCTGTTGAGATGCCAGGGAAATTGCCAGAAAGGTCAGGAGTTCAATTCAAAGCTCACACTAGACAGGGGTGTTGGGGGTTTGGAGCATTTGTGTGTTGGTTAACTTTGGGCTTTCACTGAAGGGATTGCCACAAATTATATTTGACAGTGTGGAAATGAAACTCCCATGTTTCCCATATGATGCAGCTCACGTTTATATCCTGGTGTTGACTTGCGTTGTTTTCTTTGGCTGGGAGTTGGCTTTTTGCTGTATTTTGACTTACTGGGAAAAGGATCCATATTTTGGAGACTCTGGGCTCTCTTCATCTCTTTGCATCTTATCAAACCAGACACATCACACAAAAGGCACAGAACCAAGCTTGGTACAGGGGGTAGGAGGTATGTACACTTCCATATCAGACCATGGATATCTCAAGCGCTGGAGGGATTATCTCCTGCGTGTGGAGTGGACCAGCAGGACCAGTTCAAAGCAGAGCATACACTTGCCCCACAGCTCTTTGAACTTCCATCTGGGTGTTCATCCTCTTCAGCAGTCCCACTGCCCTTGACCTAAGATGTTTGGCAAACTGAATCACTCCCCCAGGGCAACCCTCCACTTGTCTGTGTGAGCAAATTCATACCGAAAGTGGGCAAGGTACTCAGCTGGGTGCCAAGGATACAAAAGCTAAAGAATTATGGCAAGCCTTTGACTTAATCTACACCAGAATTGTTCTGCAGTCATTATCTACCTGCAGTTGACCCTTGAACAACACAGGGACTCAGGGTGTCAACCACCTCCACCCTACAGTTGAAAAACTGAGTATAATTTCAACTCCCCAAATATTCGCTTAATAACCTGCTCTTGACTGGAATCCTTACTGATAACATAATCAGTTTAGCAACACATTTTTTAAAATGTCCTATGTATTATCTACCATATTCTTACAACAAAGGGTAGAAAGTGGGGTCTTAATAAAATCATAAGGAAGAGAAAATAGGGTTACAGCACTCCACTATACTTCTCAGTACTATGAGTTAATGTTATCTGCTTATGAGAAAATCTGCATCTGAATGCAGCCACCTAGCTCAAACCCATGTTGCAATCCACCCCTCATCCTCACCCTGAGTTGCTATGTTTGGAAGAGATACTTAAAATTCAGATAATGTCGAAGTATTTTTTGGCAACCTACTGACATAGCCAGTACCTATGGGCATTCTAGGTGACAGTCTTGGGGGTTGAAGAGACAAGGTGCATTAGGGCTCATTTTGAACTGATGGTAATGAATCTTTGTATCCTAGGTATGGTTTCCATCACATTTTTATCTCAGATGATTAGTAATTTTATTATCTAAATATGCTGTCATTGCTGTAAATATTTTCTTTGGATTAAGGCTTGTCAAGCACACCTAAAGATGGTCTCATGTGATATATGTTGCTTTACCGCACCTGGGATTTGGGGGGCAGAAGGAGGGTAATCTAGGAAAGCACCCTTGTCAGCCACACTCAATGGAGAGTCTCCTTTGTGCCTGCATGGGGATGTGAAGTGTCTGCTGTCATGAATTCTCTTGGCTAAGAGCCTTTTTAGGGAACCACCTCTGTCTTACCTCTTTTGTTTTTGACACAGGAATGGACACACATGACAAGCATAACTAGCAACTCCAAGTTTTCCCTTCGTTAGCTGTGTGTTAAAGTTACATCCACTAAATGGGTTACTTTGACCTTAAATAATGACTCCATAGCTTCTCTGTCCATCAGCGTGTGATGTGGTTTCACATACCACTCTCTACTTTCAACAAAGCAGATAGGGTATCAACACAATTAAAAATGAAAAATAATCTGTCTGCTTTGCCGGTAGTGAATGCTTACAGAACACACACTGATACAATAGATTTTAAATAATTTATGTCTGGCACTTCTTTTTTTTTTTTTTTTTTCAATCTGTAAATGAGGACACCTAATGCGGAATGGCCAGCATGATACTCTATCCTTCCCGCATTAAGATAACAAGATGAGGGGCAATGATTCAGATCTGTATATTTTTGGAGCACAGGGTGGATAAAAATTAAAAATTAAAAGATGTGCTATTCAGAAATACTTTGGGTAAGCAAGTTCATAAAAGTCATTTGGAACCTGAAATTATGTATTAATTCAGAATCTCCTTCCAGGGGCTCCTAAAAGCCCCGTCCGTTTTGTTGGCGGCATTAAAGCATTACTTTAGTGTCACTGCCTGGAGCTCTCACTCGATCTGTTCTAATGCTCACCAAGGTGTAATACTCAGCCCTAATGTGTCTCTTGCAGCCCTCTTTGGTGTGAACCAAGTAAACTTCAATTGACGCCAAAAACAAATAGGAATTAATTTATGATGCATTATGTCTTCTACCTCCAGACACATTAAATCTCAAATTACCAGGATCATGTGATTCAGAGCTTATTTCCCAGCCCTCACGGGGTGGTTGTCTGTCCAATCTGGATTTATACAGCTGCCATATCTCCTGTTGGCAGTAAAGGGAAGTGCCCCCCACATTCTCAAAGTCTAGAGATAGTGTTGTCCCAAGGAAGCAGCACTGTTAAACTGTTTACAAGAAGCCTATCTGTCCCCTAGTGGTTAAATGTAGTTTGATCATGATTTATAGGACCCCAGCTCTCCCTCTGACACCTGCCTGTGGATATCTGCTAATTACTCATTTGAGAAAACTGGAGAAAAACATCAATTCTGAAGCATGTGTACTGCAAAGAGGAAGGCAAATGCTGGCCAAGGA
This sequence comes from Galemys pyrenaicus, assembly GCA_019455555.1. Taxonomy (NCBI): domain Eukaryota; kingdom Metazoa; phylum Chordata; class Mammalia; order Eulipotyphla; family Talpidae; genus Galemys; species Galemys pyrenaicus. Next base: position 9,013,853 of record JAGFMF010011681.1, read on the forward strand.
AATTTTCAGTCCAGTTTCATCTAAGGAAATAATCCCCCCAATTCCTTACAGAGGCAGATACTTAGAAGAAATTATGCTTTTAGATGTGTTCAAAATAAACACACCCTCCTAAGCTATCATTTTTGTCCTTCTGGAAAAAAATAGAGAGTAAATGAAGTTCCATGGCATGGTCATCTGAAAACCAAAATTGTTGAAACACCCTCAAGGACCCCAGGTGAGCATTCCTGGCCCTCAGGGACAGATCTGACACCCTATTTTCTGGAACAGGGTGTAATTTCAGGGACTGTGGTCCATGAACAAGTCAGTCCTGGGCAGCAGGAAGCTTTGTGAAGCCAAATAGGAAGTAACCACCGAGGAAAAAAAATGTAATTTTGGCACAGGAAATAGAAGAACATAGAGCTTTTCACTGAAGATACATGTTTCTTCTGTCTAAAGCCCGCAATTTTGGGAAATGAAGCTACGAGTTTAAAAATAAGAGCTCTGTCAGGAAAAATAAAACAGGTCCCCCTTCATTCATTAGGTTGCCTTTTAATTGAAAACAGAAGAACAGTCTAATTAATTGGCAGGTAACTTTTATTAGTCGGGCTATTTTCCCTCCTCTCTCGTGTAATCAAAGGCTGCTCCTCTTTATCACTTAAAGTCAGGTATGAGATGGCAAAGCAGAGAAATAGCACTTAAAAAATTAATGGTATGTATTTTGCCAGTTTTATTTCCCTTATACATTAGATATAGAAAGCACAAAAGTTAAGGTACTCAGAACAGCAGTAGCTCCAAAAATATACTTTTATATGATATGGTACTCAGGTGGAAATTACAATGTGCTAACTGCAGGCAAATTCATGTTGCTTAAAAGAACTCTATAGTTTGCATTGGGGACATATTTAATTTCATTTCTTAGCACTCTGCTGACATAATATAGCCACTTTAATTTTAAAGATAAAGACAGAGGAATTATGAGTGTAATTTGAGTATTTCTTGCTAATGTGGAATAAGAAATAAGGGAGGTTAGGATAAATCATGAAGTTTGTATTGTCTGAATTTATGAAAGTGGAGTTTCACTATTGAAAAATATAACTGTCTTTTTCCTTATATCTAAATAATGTCAGTAGTGTTTTTTTTTTTATTTATTGAATTTAGGTTTCTCTGCTGAGCTTTCTTTCTCTCCCTTTCCTTTCATGTAGAATTTCTGTATGCTATTCAAAAAACAAAATAATTTGCAACTAGTTATTTTTTATTATAAAGTGGCAGAGGCTCCATCTCAAGAGGAGAAGGATACTACCTCCAGCCTCTGTTTGGAGGTAAAAAGAGGTTCAGAAATCACTCATGGCAATGTTGTATGATGCGTGTTACAACAGTAGGGGATTCACAGGTGCCTGGCCACTCTTGGGAGCTAGATATTAGAACACAAGCCAGGTATGAACCCAAGAACATAGAGAAAGAACTCTGAGTCATAAGGAACAACATGTGGAAAGGCACAGAGGACAGAGTACTCGGTTTGGGGAGCATGGATAAGCATGACTGGATAAAGAACAGGTGCCATTGACCTTCAGGCAGCCTCCAAACCATTTTGTTGATCATCTTAGTGTTTACAGGCTGTAGATATAGGATAATGCTCAGTATCAGGTCTTATCTTAGGATTGACTCCTTTTTGAGAACAGGCTCATGTAGTGTATTCTCAATTGTTAATGAGAGTTTTATGCTCTCAGTGCAGGGATTTTGGTGAGAAAAGCCTAGGTGACATACAATACAGTTGTTGAGCTGAAACACTTAAGTGTAAATGCCGAACTGGCTTCCCTTATCCTGCTCCTTCATCCTCTGACTCTTTCCTTGTCCCTTAAGATTGTGCCTGTGACCACATGTAAAATAAATGAGAAAAAGTCCACTGGCCCTGAAAATTAAATTGACTTGGAAAAAGTACAATGAATTGTAGACAACTTTTTTACCCTTCTAATTTAGGTCCTTCTTAACATCATAAAACAATTCAAGTACATCATAATTATTGGTGTCTGCGAAAAAAGCCTTTGAATTCTGTGATGTGCAGAGTTGCCATGGTGATGTACATTGTCATCAGCCAGCATGTTATGACAGAGCCAAGTCCTGGCTTTGTTGATGGTGAAGTGTTGCATACCAAACTTGTGAAAAAGAGATTTAGGAATCCATGCTCCTCTACAGAGTTTAAGTATATTTGATTATGTTTTGATTCTTGTCTCCTTCTTGCTTACCTTTTCTCCCCCTCTTCAGTGCACATGAGGATCTTTCATTTGCGTCCAGATGAGATTTAGTAATTAATGTGCAAAACAGCTGGGACCTGCTAACTCCTGGGCTGTAGCTGAGGAGCTATTTTGGTATATTTTCCTCAGCAAAATAATTGAGGATTTAAAAATTGTAAATGCATTGGCTCCTTGCCCTGTTATGTTTAGAGTAATCCTGATAATAAATTGGTAACTATGGGTTTCACTGTGGAAGGGCACAAAATAACTGACCCAAGTAATCTAGAAAACAGATGTCTTTAGTTGTTTTAAAATAAATTTTCAAGACTAGATTTAAAGAAAGCTCTGTGGAGCCCAGTGAAATAGTCCATTTTAGAGTAGTTTTTTTCCTATCTTACATTTTGTCTCCCATAACTCAAATTTTTGAAAATAGGGGAAGTAGTCCTCAAGATACTGTATAGATGATATTTAACCTAATACACAGAAATTCCTTGGATAACAGATTAACTGGCCAACCTCATTTGTTTCACCCTCTTACTAATTCATTATTTATGCAGCTCCTAAGTGAGGCTCAGAGATACCTTAGAGATAGATGAATGGGCACCCATCTTAATAATATACCTAAAAATATATGGTATTTGAGAGGAAATTTTATCCAATTCTGAAAAAGTTATTTGTATTCTCTCTGTTCCTACCAATTGCTTCCAAAACCCCCAAATGTGAGAAGTAAAGCCCATTAGTAAATCATAAAATACCTCTGATGGTTTTCCTTTCTGGTACTTGTTGGGGTAACAGAATTTCATCTCCAAGATGAAATCAACAGATGCATCTCCAAGGGGCCCTTGGGGAAAGTAGTGGGATTACGGTGGACTTGCTTAGTTCAGTCTGACCTGTAATCTTAAAACTAGATTTAAACAGGAACAAAAGAGATACTGACTCCCCAAGCCTTTCACATCCTCACGAGGAAAGAGATTGGAAACCTTTGCTATAGATTGGGGGCCTTTGCTATAAATGGGTCAGAACTGACTACTTAAACTGCAGGGTCCAAAACAAGATGAAAATGTTTACCTCTTGTTTAAGTAATTGAGAATTTCAAGAAAAAGACTTGCAGGAAGCCAAGGTCAGGGTCTATGTGGCCTGTGTGGACGTCTGGGTCATATGCCCACGAAGCTGCTCCTGCCCAAAACAGATTCTGTCCTTTATGAAAACACACAGTTGAACTAGTAGTGTGTCTTGCCTTAGGAAACCTTCTTCTCTAAATTGTGGTTTTGATATTATTGGCGGAAAGCCAATTAGAATGGGATTATAATAATCATGAAACCCTATAGGATAGGTGGTCCCTTTAAAAAATTTATTATTTATCTAAGGCCATGTTTTAGAATTATAAAAAGGCCTCTTTTTTTCCACCTAAATTAAAAGATATTTCATCCAATCCATTAATCTCTCTTTACTGTTGGTTTTCAGTTTATATTACCCAGTAGCATTTCTAACCTGGATCATGTTCCTCTAAAATAAAGGACATTGTGAACTGAATACATTGGCTCACTGCCCTTTCTAGGACATTGAAAACTTTGGAAGTTTAGACCTTGATCTGATGTTGTGAGTTCAGGTTCTCAGTTAAGAACCTTGGCTGCCTTTTCATTGGTATTCCCAGGGAATTTTAATTTATTGGGGATTAAAAGAATTGAGAGAATTGGCCTCTGGGTCTCTCAGGGGTTCACCTGACCAAATCCAGGGAAATGTCATAATCACACTCTTCCGGAAAAATTTGTTCCCACAGAGACAGTGCTTTTTTTTTTCTGAATCTGTAGTTGTTTCCTCCTTTAGAACCATTTCTTTAGGTTTTGGAAGATCCCAACACATCGTCTTGCCTTTCTCACCTACACAAGAGTGCCAATCTTTTGACCAGGGAAGTTCAGAGAAGATAATTCCCCAGTATGGTCAGCTTCCAAATGAGAATATGGAGGCACTGTCTTGGCTGGCTGGCAAGGGACACTGAGGATTCAGGGGCCTTGTAGTGCCATGGCTAGGGAACATCAGTCGCATTTACTAAACTCCCAGCCGCAGTCCCCATGATTTTTTTTTTTAACAAAAAATAACTTTTAAGCTTTTCCCCCTTGGGATGATTCAACTTTCTTGTCAGAATCTTACCTTGTTTTCTTTTTTGTGGCTTATTCAGGGCTCTTCCCTAACTTGACTTGTTCAGAATTCTTCAAGTTCTACTCATCCTCCCTGCTTAGAAGGGAACTCTCTTTGTCATCAAAACAGTGAGCTGTTTTTCTACTTTCTCCCTCCCTCTCACCCATTGTCTTTCAGTGAGGTGAAAAGGTCTTCACTTTTCTTTTTCTCCCCTCCTAATCTTGCTATTAATAACTTTTCCGACTTTGTCACGCATAGACTTCCACACACTCCAGAGGGTGTTGTTTGTTTAAGCAACGTGTTTCCTGGTCTAAAAACCATGTTTCCCAAGTGACTATGATGGGATTATTCCATTCTCACCTCTCCTGGCAGCATCTCTTCTGCCTGGATATGGGACTGCAGCTCCATGCTGGTCTTGGGCCCCCTTCCCAACCTGTCTTTTTTTTTTAATATCCAAAACTGCAGGTCTACTATAAGAAAGGAAAGGAAGGATACTTGCACAGACAAACGTGGGCAGAAAGAGCTGAAAGGGACAGATTTGTGAAAAGAAACACCTAAATAGTCATGGTGGAAGTCTTAAGAGGAGAGCTGCTATCCCAGTTTTTCTGACTAGGTGGGGGTCTACCTAGGCAACCAGAGCTACCTGCTAACTTTTTAAAAAAAATTTTCCCTTTATTTATATATATTTGACATCAATTGCAATCCCTATGTATTCCCCATCACCATATCACCAGTCACCATCACCTCAGTCCCCCATGCTCCCATCTGCCCTCAACCCTCCCCCTCTCCCTCCCCCACCAAGTGTCCCCAATTTGTCCTTGTCATTTCATTTTTGGTTTTTGTTGTATAACTTTTTTAATAGGATGAGGCTAAATTTTTTTTTACCCTTTAAGTGACAGAAGAAAAATAAGTAACTCCTCCCTGTCTTTCTCCTTTCATTCTGGAAGGAAAAATTACCCTTTGAACTTTGCATGGGAGAGAAATGAATGCTGCAAAAGCCCACTGAAAACAGATGTTTTTCCAACACTGCTTTTTGGGTAACTGTCTCCTGACCCATCACAACTGATATGGTGCCAAGTTGCCTTTTTGTAAAAAAGAAGACTTTTTTATTTCATGCCTTTCTTCAAATGAGAATGACACATTCCATACATGTTAAATCTGATGTATGTGGCTCTGAGGCTGAAAAATAACTTTCATACTTCCATTTAGAAGACTGCAGTGTGGATCCTCACAAGCAACCTATGATTGAATATGAATCAGTGATTGCATCATTGCATAAATCAAGGGTTCATGGGCTTACATTCTTGCCCAGACCTAAGGACAGGCTCAGGATTTTCTGTGGTTATATGGATAACCAAAGCTCACAATATATTATGTATTAAAGAAATGCATAAAGAAATCAGTGATTCAGCTTTCTGAATAATCCTGTTAGAATATAATTCTGACCTAAGCTTTTTCTTGCATAGTAGAATAGTCTGACTCTATTTAAACTAGTAAGTGTCTAGTGTGGCCTTCAAGATCTTCCCCAGTCTGAACATCAGCCCAGTCCTTCAACTGTGCCTTATACTCACGTACATACTCCCATCACTCATGTCTCTGCCAGCCTGGACCACTGACTAGCCCTTTCTGGCACTTGCTCATCCCTGACTTCTGCTACTTACCCATAAAGGTAAAAACCTGTTGTAAAGATTCCACCCCTGTGTTAGAGCTGGGATCAAGTACTATTATTTTGAATTCCTGTGGTCCTTATCCAATCAATTTTTGTGTCTTTCTATACACCAGGCACTATACTGGACACTTTTCACATTTTCCTTCCACAGCTCCCTCTGTGGCATCTGTTATGTGATGTTAGCTTACGGTTCATGTTAGATTGAGAAAAGGCAAGAACTATACCCTATATTCTTAGTGTGCCCCCAGAGATTGCTCCACATCCACTCCAGTTAATTGGTGTTGAATGAATCAGTCAGTATATGAATAATTATAGAGATGGCTTTTGGAGTCAGGAGGTTGTCCAACCACAACAGCCTATATTGCTCAGAGATTCATAATTATGTTCTGTCCTAGTCAGAAATCTTTATTTTAAATACAAAATGTGTACTGGAAATTGTTCAGAATGCTTTGGAAAGAAAGAGGTTTTCATCTATACTAACTAACAATATTTGCATGCATGAAGTACTTACTATGTGCTAGGCATATGGTAATGCTTTATATGCATTCTCTATTTGGATACAGTCATGTACTCAGTGAGTAATACAATGAAGTGTAGGTAATTTTACTATCCCCATTACAGGTGAGGAAACTAAGATCTGTGGGACTCGTTCAACATGTCACAGACAGTAAGTGACACAGAGTTCAAACCCACATCGAACTATGCCAGGTCTAACTAAAACCTACTTCCTTATCACTAGGTCATTATCCAACCCAAGAAAATCACCCTCTGTGTGAGAAGATATCTGAAAACTAGAAGGTGAAACAGAATTAGAGCAATGGTTTGAAGCTATCAGGGGGAGGAAAGTGGCCCAAGTTAACCTCTTATAAAAATGTGAAGGCAGAAAAATAAGCCATTTTTCGTTGTTATCCATAAATCTGGAATTTAAAGCTAGTCCATCAAGGGCATTAAAAATTTTAGGTATTTATGTATAAGAGAATATTTAAGTTTAAAGAGGCAGGTACCTTTCCTTATCATTTAGAATTGTTTCTGTAGATAATAGGAGATTAGTTAGAACACTTATGTCTCATACCTCCAAGGGAAGAGAGAAATGATTTGTCGTTGGTGTTCTATAATTATTGTTAACACATGAAGCAAATGGCTCTCACACATATGTAGCCTCTTGTATATTACTTTTCCTTTTTGGTTGAATGCCGTTCTCTGATAGCAAGTACAGATGATCACGAGGTAAAAAAGATTGAAAAAAAATCTTGGTTAGAAGACATTTGACTGTGTGGCAAATTGGCCTTCTTCATGTATGCACTCAGTATTGTGTTAGTGACTTTGACTTTCACAACCAGGAGAGGTATAGCTAATCTATAGAAGCCATGCTTAGACAACAGAGGTCATGGTTAACCAACAGAAGTTATGATTAACACAGAAGTCATAGTCACTCATGGTTAATCAATGGAAGTCCTGACTGACTAACCTTATTGCAACTCAAATTAGTGACTCTTCTACTACCTTCACAGAAATCTGGTTTTTCAAATTCAGAAAACATCATCTTCAAGAGACACATTAATATTTGAGAGTATTTTATGGAATTAAAGTATAATACATCCAAGATTTTGGTTCTGGCTATAAGTAAGGACCATAAACTTCATTCATTTAATCAACAAATTATTGAGTATCTACTATGTATCACATTCTGTCCTAGTCTTGGGGGTATTGAATGGTATGTGCCAACATAGTTTTATTAAGTGTTGAAATATTGGAATTCTTTTCCAATCAGTTATTATTTGGTAGCCATTGCCTTGAATTTGGTCTTTTCTTCCTTTGTCTTCAAATACCACCTCTTCCTTAGCCATTTTCTTTGTCTGCAGAGACTCCCTCCTCCCCATTCCGAACCACCCCATTCTGAGACCACTCCAACTCTCCTCTCCCTGGTATATAATGACACATTTGTAATCTCAGAAATTTGCAGCCGGAAAGGGTCTTGGAAATAGGACACCCAGTCCTTCACTTAGATGAGAGAGATTAGTACCACAGGGCTGCATTTACCCAAGGCCATACAATGGTGATAATGAGGCTGAAGCTCACCACCTCAACTTCCAATCCAGGCTCTTCCTCAACTACCTCTTATTCTTCTTGTTCCTTGAGTTGCTTCTCCTGACTGTCCCAAATCCTTGCTATTTATAGGCTCAGCTTTCTGGTATTTTTGCCTCCAGATGTGTCTCTACCCACCTGCTGCTTCCAGAACTATCATCCTTGAATCCAATACTCTAAAACTCATTTTTACCTGTGACAAGTCTAGAGTAAGAGTTTGATTCCCTAGAGCATGAAGCTCTCGATTTTAGGTTCATGGCCTTTGATTCACATTAAACCACATAAATGAGAAACTCCTATATTTTCTCTAAATTCCTCAAAGAGAAAGTCTCAAGCCAGTATTGATCTGGTTCCAATGTCTGCTTAGCTCCCTTTTCAATGAGGAGTGAAGAGTGCTGGGGTTACGAGCCTCTAGCAGATTCAGTATCTAGTGAGAGTGAAATAACATCTAATGATTGTTTTGCTTGACTTTCACATTATTTTTTTTTTAATGAGTGCCTTCTAATATTGGCCATTGGTGCTGGTTTCCCATTTAAACCAGAGAGGCAAGATTTCTATTTAAGTAATGTTAAAAATGAAAAGGAAGAGTGAACTAAAATGAAAAGATTAAGTAAAATTGAGGGGGTGGGGGCCGTGGTGGCGCACACACACACACATACTCACACTCACTCAGTCACTCCCAAAGGCTCCTCAAAGCAGTGGCTTTTGCGATAATTCAGTCTTTACAGGGGAAACAAGGAATCTGTACCATGAAAACTCTCTGGCCCTGGAGGGCACTTCTGTTTACCCAACCCATGTATAAAAATACCTAACAGCATATATTCTAGTCAGCAAATATTCTACTGTGGTGGAAATGATTTGCTGAAATTCAGACCTTCTGAAATCCAGCCAAAAATCTGATTGGGAAAGCCAAGAAGTCCTATTTAGTTTCTGCCGTCACTGTCACTGAACCACACTGACTGGATAATGAGTGACATATAAAGTTCCTTAATTCTCTCTTTTCCTTTCATTTGAGCACCATGAGATTGTTTTTCTGTCCTCCACAGTCACTCACTAAGAATTTGCTGAACTGAAAATTCAGGTTTGAATAAACGGAGGTCACCTTTGTCCATTCCTCACTTGCTTCCCACATGCAGAAAAGAGTGGCTGTTCCATCAGGAGAGCAGGGAAGTTTCTGTAAATTGAGTTTGTCCAGCTGGCAGCCCAAAGTGGCCTGTAGGAAGAGATGTTTTGAGGTAACCACTCTGCACAGACTCTGTTAGGGCTTCAGCGTATTTGTAACCTATTATTTTAGACTCTGAGCATATTTGTAGCTCCAGAGGTACAAAAATAAACTTGAATTTTCTTGGAAAATGTGTGTGTCTGGGATGTAACAGGAGTTGCAATATTAAATAAGGTTTCCAGGCATTTATAGTTGAACCATGCCAGTAAAAACATGTTTGTTTAGACATTAAAATCCTAGGGTGGCCACATAGATATTCTAAACAAAATGTGTTACGTGAGCTTTCCTTGCTAATATGTTTTAGCTTTGATTGTTCTTAGTTCTGGTTCCTGGAGTGTTAATGTACTGCAGGGAAAGTTGAACTTAGAGAATGAATCTTGTGGACTGTTCACCACCTTGCTGGGGGTTGCAGGGGGGTGGGGGAATGTTTCTTACATTCAAGAGAATTGTTTCTAATGTAGATAAGTCATTTCACAATTGATCAGGTCTTACTCCTTGCTTTTAATCATAGCCACATAGAGGGTTTTCTCAGGAAATTACAAGAGAGAAAAGACAGCAGGTATGCTGTTCATTCACTCTCACATTTAACAAGCCTCACTTGGATAGTCATCATCTGCAAAGCTGTGCGTAGAAATGGTAAGACAAAAAAGATGCAGCTCCTGGAGCCTCAACTCTACTGTATTTCCTTGATGTTTCATAAAAGTCAGGATGACTTGCTCCATTTGTGAACATATAATTTTCAAAAAGTTACATAGTCAAATATTCAATAAGTACATGTTGTTTTATTTAACTCATTGAGGAAAACGGATGACAAAGCTGGTTCGAAGATATGAGAAAATTATCTAAGTAGGTTGATAGTAAATAGATTGATAAAATTGATCAGTAGATATGGTGAAAGGAAAAAACTGCTGATATAAGATTGCAGAGTTATATACAAAACCGGTTAATGTCCTACAAGGCCATAAAACAATAATCTTAGGTTGTATTTCAACCAGACAGAAATCCTTTGCACCTAAACTAGACAAATATTATTTGTGATTTACCAGTCTTCTACAATCTTTACCAAGACGAGCTCCAATCAATAGTAAATAGTAAGTCAAACAAAGTTACCTTTCCCAAGAGCACTAGGTGACTCTTAGTTGGTGGTGAGTTGGGGCTGTAACACAGCAGGCCGGGCGGAACTTCCCTCAGAGAAAAGAACCGGCGGCCTCTATGTAGCTACTAGCCATGTGCAGCCCTTCAGTGTTTGAAGCGTGACTGGTGAAACTGAGGAATTTCAGTTTTTACTTTTAAAATTTTTCATCCATTTTGACTTAAAAGCTTCAAGTGCCTAGCAAGTACCCTTAGGACAGCATAGCTTTAATATGCCTGTACACTGGCAGCTACTGATCCTTCTGCCTTGTTTCTGTCCTCAGATAGTTATTTTCTCAACAACTTGTAAATAAAATCATATTTTAAATTTTGTAGCAGGAGCTAAATATGTAAAAAGATTTCCAAGAAGAGTCCTTTGAAAAGACCTAATTCTTTCCTGAGTCTAATTTCTTTTGCAAATACGGTGCCTGTTATATTGGATTTCTGGAGAGTGGACTCACCTGCAATCATTCTGTCCAGCAAGGAAGCTGAAACAAAGTCTATTTGGAGGGAGTCCAACTCTGCTTTATGTTTCCCAAGTAAATCAGCTTGGTATTAATTTTCATTTAGCAAGATAATAAACAGTATGTCTAGTTTTGATTAAAAGGGGTTTTTTGGATTGCAACAATGGGAGAGCTGCTTATTAATACTTCACAAGGGTTTTAAGGCTTAACTAAGTTAACTTTTCGGCTGCCATCACTTCATTCCTCAGAATGAGCCATCCATGCATTGATAATGTCAGTTTTGATTTCTCACATAGCCCAGTTGACTTACTCAGTTTTCTCATCTTACTTGCTTGCAGGGTTTTTTTCGCAGAAGCATTCAGAAGAACATGATTTACACTTGTCACCGAGATAAGAACTGTGTTATTAATAAAGTCACCAGGAATCGATGCCAGTACTGTCGACTCCAGAAGTGCTTTGAAGTGGGAATGTCCAAAGAATGTAAGTGGAGACTCAAAAATGTTTTCTTCCTCTTTGCCATATCTATAAATATGATTTGCTCAGCTTCCAAAATCCTTCTATGGAGGATGTCAGCATGTGGAATTCAGACGTGACTCTAATGATAGATTGCTAAGGGTAGGTGTAAATAGAGAATGACATGAAAATAGAATAACTGGGGATTTTCAGATAAAACTTGAATGGCAGTTGGTGCAAGGCAGGAGTTGGGTGTCCTGGAGGGCGGCCGTGTATTCCAGAGCAGCTTCTAACTCACGTGTGTTCCAGAGTCACTAGTAACTCAAGCACACAGTTACTCGGTGACTCCATTTCCCCATTTGATGATAGGAGTAAAGAGTTTGCCTTTAATAGTGAGTATAAAATGAGACAAGAGATTGAATATTAACAGTGGTGATGATTTGCCCCCTTCTTGAGAGGGAATACCAACTTAACAAAAGTTAATAAGTGGAAGAAACATGTAAAAAGTGGTGTAGTGACATTTTTCTAAACTTGATTTAACTTTTTTTCCTTTCAGTCACCCTTTCCCCTAAACAATCATTCAGTTTATTAATATACAAGAGAACATTTCAGAAAATTTAAAATTACTGGTCTGTAAACAGCTGACTGCGGGGATTTGAAATGCCTGGTTTTTTATAGGCAGAGTACACCATGGAAGACTTTTATTGCTTACATTCTTTGGTCCTTTCAAATATAGGAGACAGGAATGTGACAGGTAGAGGACTGGGCTTGGGCAGGCCTCGGGAAGATGTGGGAGTATGTGCATGCACTGATGGACTTACTGCGCTTCCTTCATCCCTTTCCTTGGGGGTTTGGTAAAGGCAAACTATAAGGGAAGCACTGGTCTGAGTGCTGTGGAAATGCCAGAGACAGGGCCTCTGCCCTTTAATTGTGTGGGACAAAACACCAGGTACGTCAGCCAGAGCTTCACAGTGGGGCTTGAGTACAGTATTTAGGTTCTTGGATACTGGGGCTGGGAAAGGTGGCGCTTGGAAGGCGTCTGTGAGAAGGGAAGACCCCACTGCCAACAGCACTGCTCTGAGGGTGCTCAGCCAGAGGTGGGCCTTCTGCTGGGAGCAGCTACATATGGGTGTTTCTTGGTAGCTGCCCAACATAGAATCTCCCCCTTCTCCTTTCCTAACTATGTCCAAGGTTTAACCTGCTTTTCTATCTCTTGGGCCCTGTGAATGGAAGAATAGAAAGATAAGATAGAAATCAGCTCTGAACGGCAACATTGATTTGCTAAACTAATTGACCCTGAAGTCTCTGCGTCTATATCTGACTGTTATAAATGTATGGGAGTGCCCTGTGAGGCAGCTGGGGATGGAGCTCTGTGTATATTTAGGGTCCCGGTGAACAGTGGCGTCTGGGGTCATCAGCTGTGGAGGCAGTGCTCGTAGTACACATGACGCAATTCTTCTGGGAATGTCTTTTTCCTCTAGATAGTTCTATCTGCAGATGATGTGTCAGTTGACTGCATTTTAGCCGGTTCCTTTTGATCTCTGTAAAGTTTAGAGATTTTGAAATATTTATCATCAGTAACTGTGAGGATATGAAGCTAATATTCTCTTAGCTCAGATCCCAGACCCTACCACTGTAGAGAAAAACATGATGTCGACCTGACATAACTAGATTATTTATATGTATACATGAGACGCACAGGGTGATCACCCAACTTTCCACTTTTAGTCTGACAGTCTGTGACATTCATGTCATGCTGCAGTTTTGTGGGAGAATTTCGGTTCAGGCTGAAATTATAAATGAGTAAGCCAGATGTGGACTCAGGGAAAATCAGTACTTCTGCATTTATTTTGTGTGGGCTGGAGACCCATTTCCTGCTTACATTACTTAAAACCCATATCCTGCTGCTCTGTAAAAACTGGCAGCTTGGTTGGCAATTAAAAAAAATAATGTTTACACCCACAGGAAAACTCTAGTTCCAACCCTCAAGGAACTTATCACCTTAATTAGATTTAAAAATATAGAAATGAGAAGAAAATGGGATCATTATGTCCAAATATATTTTAAAATGTATTTTTCTTAGAAGGAGATTGAAGGGGAAGAAATAAACAGTTGGAGTTTAAGGACTTATGGTCTAATAGGATATTTTTAAAGCTGAAACAGAAGGAAGCAGGAAAACATGAGAATCGGTAACCAATTATACCACAGTATACACAACTGAAATGGACCTAAGAATAATAGACCCAGAATGTTAGAACTGAAAAGGGATCTTAGAGATTGATTTTCAACTCACCTCTCTCATTTGACATACAAGTACACTAGGACCAGAAAGATGAAACGATTTTCCCAGCAACCCCTGATTTGTCTAAAGACAGAATGAAGATTACAATTCATGTCTGCCACCTCACCTTGCTGTGCATTCTCTGCAATACCAAGACTAGCAAGACTTGCATGCAGTTCTAGCCTTAGGTCATGTCAGTTCATCAGTGTGTATCAGAATTCCATGGATGCAAGTGAGAGTCCAGCCCAAGCTGGCATGAGTTAGAAAAAAATGGGCACATGTAACTGTGCAGTCCAAAGTAACACAGGACTCACTTTGGTTTTCAGGCAATTGTTCCTCTTTGTTTCACAGCTGTTTTTTGTTGTATTGGTTTAGTTTCTGGGAAGAATTTCTCCATGGCTTGTAGTGATGGCTCCAAAATCTCCAAGTTTGTTTTCTGCCCTATAGAAAGAGACTCAGGTTCAGAAGGCCATTCTGGTGCTGAGGGACCAGTTCTTATTGGCCTGATTGGGGTCACGTACTCCTCTGTGACCATGTTGTTTCTCATGGAGAGAGCATGCTGTGATTAGCTAGGTGTGGATCATGTGCCAATCTTGGAACCCAGGATTGAGGTCAACCCCACCAAACCACATGGGCCAGGAGTATGGGACAAAATGTTCCTTAGTGGAAGTCAAAAAGACAAAGCAGAACCTACTTCCTGTTCACCATGATATAGCAAATCTAAGAGGGCTACTATTAGTACATTCTTCTTTGTGCTCTTAGGGGGTAAAGGAAACATAAGACTAATGACTCACACAGGGTATTTTCTGTGTGCCAAGCACTGCATTAACCACTTTTATACTTCATTCCATTTGTTCTTCACACAATCTTAAGAGCTGGGTTTGTTGTAATCTCTCTCACTGCATTTTGAGTAGACGCGGGAGCTGAAACAGAGAGGTAAATCAGCTTAAAGTAACACAGTGGTGCTGGATTTTGGATCCTCATAATTCGACTGTAAAGTAGTTGAAACTATAACATGAATTGCATGCCATAAAAAGCAGTTTTTAAGGCTCTGAGTACTATTTTCAGTTCTACTTTATTGCTAGTTATTAATAAAACAATAATCATGCTCTTTGCCCTGTATTAGAGATGTAGAAAATCATGTATGAATTTAATTTTTATACATCAAATTTGTTTTAAAATGTATAAAGAGACTTCCTAGTAAAAGAGATTCTTTAATGTGGCTCATGAGAAAAGCGTGACTGTTCCTTCGTTTTTGTATTTTATAAATGCTCAGTGATATACCTTATATTTTCCAAGGACTTTGTACAACGAGGGGAGCCTTTTTGCACAGGAATAGCTATTTGTCAGAGCTACGAATTTGAAAGCAGCAACAGCAACTGAGAAAAAATCGATTTTCAGCACCATTCTAAAAGTAGTACCAAAATTTATGAAGAACTTGGGAAGGAGGCAAAGGAAGCAAGATGACTCCAAGTTGAGTGATGAGCTTCTGCTGGTTGGGTGAGAGGCTGGTAACGATGTCAGCAAAAGAAAGTATGTGGCAAAGCCCTAAAATAAAAACAAGAAATAAAACAGAACCGATAAATGAAGTCATAAAATTGGGGTTTGTGAAGGAGATGTCTGGAGAAGCTTATGATGCAGATAAACAACTAATTGTTCATGATGCCAAAGGAGAAGGTTTAGGATGCTGCAACTTAGAGACTCTGGATGAGAAGCCTGATCGTGCAGCGACAGAAATTCAAATAAATGGTCCAAATCTTTAAGCCAGCAGTCAGCAAACTTTTAAACTGGAAAACAGAAATTTTTTTTGATGTTGTGAGCCATAGGATCTCTGTCTTAATTACTCAGGCCTGTCATTGTAGCACAACAGCAGCCACTGAAAGTACCTAAACAAACAGGCATGGCCATTTTCCAATGAAATTTTATTTACAAAAGCAGGTGCATGGTGGTGTTTGGCCAGAAGACCATAGTTGGCCTACTTCAGCTTTGAGGGGTTCACCCATTGGCCAGATGTGCCTCTTAGGGCTGCTCTGTGATCTCGATTCCAGCTCATCTCCCACTCCCATCTGCTCATCTCCTACCAGTAGATACCCTAGCTTCTAGCCACACTGGGCCCCACTGACCCACAAATCTTACATCGTCCTGTTTCTATCAAAGTTGCATCTAGGAATTGGGTTTCCACCTCCTTTTTCAGTTGAACACCAAGAGCCTGTTAAAATGTCCCTTCCTCTTTGAAGCCCCAATTCTAGAAACTCTAGCTGGGGTTGCTCATTCTTTCCCCTGTGTTGCCGAAGTGCTTGGAACATCTCCACATGAGCCACAGACTTTCTCATGTGTGATTCTTCACACACCAATAAGGCTCCCTGGGTGGATTGTAAACTCCTGAAAGGCAGGCATCATCATTGTAGCCCAGAAGGTAACACGATGTTTTGCTCAATGAAGCAAAATTGGTCAGGTGGTTACACATGGCTATTTCAATAGATTTCCACACCTAGCATCTCTCAGCTTTACACCCTGAGAAGCTGTCAGACATGAAACAATTCTGGGTGCATATCTGTTTAACTCTCAGTCTTTCACTTACCTGCTATGGGCCCAGACAAAGTTACTCAACTTGTTTGGGGTGGTATTTTCTACTTGGATAAGAAGAAGAATAGTATTGACTAAAAGCCAAGGCGTGATGTGGGAATTGATGCTTTTAATCCTGTTTAGACAACAGTGTTTCTACAACCTGCTTTCACTTGCCAATTCCCTCCCCTGAAGACATTCAATCTTCTAGTGTGTGCGCTGGTGAAACCACTGGACTGAGCGGGCATCTTGTGTAACTGTGCATGGCAAAAGCCCAGTTAAGGTGGAGTGGCTCAAATGAACAAATGATGGGCTTGGGGGCCTACTTTTGGCAAACTTAGGCTAGTGAGTTATCCATTAAGAAAAGGAGAGGATCCAAGACTAGGCTAAGCATTGGGGTCAGGAGGCCAAAAGGAAAATGAGAGAAGTAAGCCAGAATTAAGACTTGTATGCCCCAATAAAAGGAAAAGAGCAGATCCTGTGTGCCTCTAGTACAGAACATGTTCCTATGGGCTCTGGACTTCTCCCCTGAGTGCGCCCCACCCTTGTCTGTACCAGACAGTAGGGGACAGTACTGAGGGTGCTCCCCCTTTCCATTCCTACTCTTCTTTTGAAAACCATTGCTAACCAATTCACGAAGGAATGTCTTTGTATTTCTCTTTAAGCTTATGTTTGTGTGCCATGCCTGTGAGTGGTAGGAAAACATGTCTCGGAGTTTGTTTGAGAACACTGCTTAGTGTTTATTTCATAGCATTTTTTCCTATGACAGTTTCTTAAGTGTATTTGTAGAATAGAGCAATTGAATAATCTCTGAATTTAAGAGTCCCTAAGCACTCGTTGACACCTCCTCATTTGGGGCATATTGAGCTTAAAAACAGCTTTTTATAAAGTCTCTAAATTCCGATTTACACTTTAGACTTGAAAGTCCCCATGGGTCCTTTGGCTGCAATCAGTGTGCTTTGTATGGACACTTAGATATTTCCACCAGAGGTTTTTGTTGTTCTGTGTTTCTTTCGTCTCCCCTCCCCCCCCCCTTTAATGTTAAACTTACATTAAAATAAACCTTTTGGATTAAAGGCACTTAACCTCAGTTAAAATCACTTTTGTTGGTGCACAAATTATATTGATGTGCTCATTGGTTCTCTAGCTGGATTTTACTGGCTTAATAACAAGGAAATTCATATTGTAGGTTGCCCTGTGTACTTGGAAAATTACATAAAAATCATCATCAGGGCACTTAATGTCTTTCTAATTTTAGTTTATTTCTTCATTTGTTCTTGTGTTACATCCTAGCCCGTTACTAGGTTTCCAAGGTTCACTGGGATCAGTTTGTTCTGTTCAACAGAGATGTGACATTAACCCCCCGCCTTCCAATTTTGTCCCACCATGCACAAATCCCCAAAGAGACCCTCCCCTAAAGTAAATGAAAGGCGAGAAACTTCATATTTTTGTAGCTAAAAATGTCATAGAAGCCGGAAAATGAAAATCAACTACTCTTTCTTCTTGCCAAATGCTAATGTTTTCCTGTGTCTGTCCAGGAGACTTACAACACAACAACAACAAAAAGGCCAAATGCCGTTGGGGCACCAGCAGCCTAGTGATGTCAGTGCCACTGTGGGACCTGGAGCCCATTAACACTTGGACTGCGGAGGAAGCGTTCGCATTCCTTCAGCTTTCCTAACACATTTCTCCCTGCAGCCTGTCTCCTGGAAAGGGACACTAGGCACATTCTCACCTCCGTAAAAGGAGAAATTTCCATACACAAAGGGACAAAGCAGAGGAAGCAACAAAGAACTTAGAAGTTAGCCTGAGTTGGGTTCAAGAGCAGCCCGCTCTCTGGTTGTTTCCTCTTGGGCAAATGTGCCCTTTTACTTCTGAGAAATGAGGTGACCTCCAAACAACAGGATGAGCTGGACCTCCTCATTGAATCCCTCAATGACTTGCTTAGCACACAGTAGGTGCTGACTACACATTGCTGTTCTCCGGGCCTTCCCCTAGTGGTAACACAGCCTCCATTCTGTTCTGCAGGTGCTGCTACCACAGCTGTTTTTCATTTTAATAACTCTGGCCTTGACCCTCCTTCAGGAGAAAAGTAAAGGGCGGAGGCTGTACTCATTTTGAATTGTTTATAACACCCCAGAGTAGATGTACAGCCCCAAATACTATGTCACCAGCATTCAAAATAAAGCTTGCAGGCATAGTTACTAAAATAAATATCCGCCTTCCTCGGCTACTAGAAACTGAGAGGCAGATGGCTCATTTGCCTGGAGATGCTGGGACGTGTGTAATCAGAGAATAGGAGAAGATCCTGGTGTCATGGAACCCAACTCCATGGGGAAACCAAACTGGGGTGTCAAAGGATGCCTGGCCCTGTTCTTGCATCACTCAGCTCACAGTGAAGCTTTGCGGTCTCCAGGGCAGTGCTGAGCCCAAGCTAAGGAGGCAGAGTCTTGCCCCACCCCTGCCCTGCAGCCTCCTCTCTACGTCCATGTGGCACCCTCCATCTCTTTCCCTTTAGCTAGGGCTCTGCCACCTGCCCTTCTTTGGACCCATCATTTCCCTGATCCTGACCTTATCTTATACCCTTGGCCTCCTCACTGGCACTGCGTTTGCAGTAATTTATGTGGGAGGAGAGATGGGAAGGACATTGGTGATAACATGACAGATGATGGTCACCAAGTGCTCTACCAACCAAGGAGTCACCCAAGACTTCGGGTTGTCCTGTGTGGCATGTAGGACAAGAGTGCTATTCTGACCTCCAGTGTCCCGAGATTCAGACAGGCTAAGAGGCCTGCTGAACTCACACTGCCAGCTTCAACCTAGGGGTCCTCACTCCAGTTCTGAGTATCCTTGCAACTACACTTGGCTTCACTAACAATAGTGTTCTGCGTGCATTTAATGCAGCAAAGTTTTCAATAGCTTAACTCATCTGTACTCCCAAATCACATAGCCTATCATTTAATATATGATTTGCTTTGCTGTATGTGCTAGTTTAATGTACTGTTTCCCCAAGTGTAAACTCTACACAATGATATGAAATGTAACTTTAGAATGTATTGAGCTTAGCAGAAATAAAATCAAATCATACAGTGATAAAGATATTCCCTTTTCAATGTTCATTCAGTATTTTTTTTAAAACTACCAGTGGGGGGGCAAAAAAATCACAGTTTAATGCCAGTACATCCTTGATTAACACAGTGTGGACCTTTGCCAAACCCCCTTTTAACAGTGAGGAGACAGACAATTGTACCTAGTTAGGACTGAAATGTAGCTCTGAAGTCTGCAACTATTTTGTAAATGGGAAGGAAATAAATATTTTAGACTTTGTAAGCCATTTGGTGTTCATTGCAGCTACCTGTGACTCTACCATCGCAGCACCAGGGCTTCACGAATACACCTGCTTTGGTCCAATAAAACTATTTATAAGAACAGGCCATGGCCCTGAAAACTCTGCTTATTATTCACCCTAACCTCCTACTTAGGGCAAATGATATTATTTCCCCTTTAAAGTAGTAACTAAAATTCTAATTTTTTAAAGGAAAACAAAGCTAAGCTAAATTGAAACCAGTTGAGATATATGTATTTATAGCAGCCTGTATGTGAGAAATGTCCAAGGTAGTACTAGAAAGACTAGAGATTGAAAATCTTGGTCTTCTCTGTTAGTAAGGGAGTGTTCTTATGTTTTAAGAAGAATAGAACAGAATCCGGGGACACCCAGCCCTCTTCAGAGCCCCCTTGAAGCGTGTCAGTTGTCGGTCAGTCCCCCACTACCCTCTCTGACTTGATCATGCCCCCTTCTGTGTGTAAGTTGAGGAATGTCAGCTGAGTCTTACTTTCCTGGCATCCTGGTTTCGTCCTGTCCTGATAAAAAGATAAGTGGGTGTTTCTGTGGGGAGTCCAGGTGAACTGAGAGAAGGAGTAAGAGGAGTAGGGGAGAGCTCTGGTGGTTCTGTTCACCCACCTTCTGAGGAGCGCATGGAGGCCTGCAGGGGCAGCCTGCATTCAAATCCAACCCATTGCTGACTCTGCTCTGTGTGATCTTAGGCAGTTTACTTCATACCTCTGTCCCTCCAGTTCCATGTCTTTAACACAGAGATGACAATAGTCCTTACCTCACATGGCTGTTGTGAGGAATAAATGAATGAATAGATGGCAGAAACTAGAAATAGTACCTCATTGTGTGTTAGCGCTTGTTACTCTTCTTCCTCCCAAGGTAATTGCCCACCTTGGCTTCCAAAGAATGACCTATTTGACCATCAGTGTGGTCTAGAGTGACTGCATGGAACAGCTAATGCTCCTCCTGGTCCAGTTATCCATTTACTCAAAACATGAGGTACTTTTACACTTGACGTTCATCCTTGGAGACTCTGACCCATAAAGTGTCACCACTGAAGCAGATGGTCCCATGTTGCATGGTCCCTCACTGCTTTTGGAATGAGCACCAAGTGTGTCCATGTGGGCCCTTGCAGCCAGCTCAGACTGCCAAGGATGCTATCTCTTGTCATTCTCCCCAAAATGCCTCACGCATGTCGGCTGCCACTCACCATCAGCACATTCATCCTGGGATGTAGCCTCAGGGTCTCCATGCATTTCTGTCTGCCCCATCATACCCGAAGCTTCCTCTTCCTCCCAGCTGATCCTTCAAGCCACCTCCCTCCTAATCTGACAAGCACTCTTCTCTAACAGCAGGGAGCTGGTGTGGGTGGCTCTCACCTCCCTTTTGTGTGATGTGTTAGTAGTGCTTGTGCTGAGTAACTTTCTAAGTCAGACTTGCTTTTTGAAGGTAGGGTTGTGTTTATGTACCTGGGTTGGGTGGGGGTGTGGGGGAGAAAGAGAGAGAACGAGAGAAAGCTCAAGAGAGAGCGAGATCACAAATGTTGCATTATACTAGCTGTGAGTTTCTTGAGGGCAAGCATGGAGTCCCATTCTTATTTGGGTCCTCAAGTATAGGTCCAATACCTTATACTTACTGGGTCTTTCTGAGATGGATGGGAGGCAGCGAGTACTTAAGAAGTAGATTCTGAAACAGAAACTTTCATCTGATCTTTGCAAGAGTTGGAGATTTGAACTGGAACCCATTGATCAATGAACCTGTTCTTACCTTTGCCATTTTGCCTTTTCCCCTAATTTGTATTATACAAATATGAGCACTCTATCCCTTTCAAACTTCAGTTAAAGTTTCAGTATTGTTTAGGCATGGTGGACAAAACCATTAGGCTTGTCAACAGATCCTAACAGAGAAGATTTGCTTCCTCTTAAAACTGTAAACATACAGTATTTTACCAGATCTATAATTTATTAAGACACACTATTATATACCACTAAAAAGAAGACACATTGAAGGTTGTTAAGACAATTTCAGAGAGGGAAAGACCAGATATCCCTGTAAGAATAGGAAGCATCTCACATTCTAGGCTAGAAATACTCTGTTTTCATCTTGAGCTATTTTTCATTCTGCTTTAAATAGGCATTGATAAAACCTCAGTGCCCAAAAACAATCTCCAGTACAGGGAGTTGGCTGAATAAATATGCAAGTGCTTTTAAAATAGCTGGCAGAGAGCCCTTTGTTTGGAAACATGCAAATAGCAACCCGAAATTCTTCTGCAGACCCTGTGTTCTGGGGGCGATGAACATGGTCCTTTAAGTACCTTCTCCCGTGACAGCATTTCTCTGCAGAGTGGCTACCTAAATTGCTCAATAAATTCAAGCATCGAGAACAATCAGGAATTTTCTCTTCCTGGAGTGGTATCGAGCACTTAAACCTGTCTCTTCTCCCCCTGCCATCACAGAATATTAACTAGCATAGTTAGGTTATTTCTCTCATCCTTCTCCCTTCAAAGCTGGGAAGCAGAGTTGCTCAATCATCTGATGAGCTAGATTAATGGTGTCGGGCATCTTTTGAGTACCAGGACCAAGGTCCTCAGGAGAATGCTTTTTCCAACTGCACAGTTAATTATTCCCACACTCATGTCACCAACAAAAAAATACCTCTATAACTTAACAAATTTTTAAACAAAATTTCAGATTGTTTTATTTTCAAAATGACTTTAGGATAGAGCTGTTCTGTTTTGATGTTGGAGAACACAAGTCACCTATTATTTGTTTTATGGCGGGAGTGGGGGGTTGTGCCGAGGGGTTATTTTATCGCATCACTTTGTCAGACTTGTAAGATATTGTTTTGATTCAACAACATTGTTTAAATCCTAAAATAGAAGAATTTCACTGGTGTTTCAGAATGGACCCACTCTGAAGCCAGTTATGATATGGCCCTTCCAAAGGAAAAGATAGAAGTTGCAGCTAGTAGACTCTGTTGACGCAGGGGATTTAGTGAGGACATGATGAGAATCAAGAAGCAAGTGCAATTGAGGGTTCCCACTCTGTGTCCTGGCAGTAGCTTGGAAAAGTGTTTGAACATTTTGAAGTCAAATGGAAACTTGGCTATGGTGTCCTTGTCCTTGGACCTGTACTCTCAGAAATCTGGAGATGTTCAGACTCAGATTGTACTTCCAACCTCCACTCATGGATGCTCCCCAGTGGAGGATTTCTGAGAGAGGGATGTCAAGACTTCCTCCTGCCTCCTAGGGCTGAGCAACACTTGGGGGTGATTTTCTTACACTTCCCGAAGTTATGACGGGATCCGGGTATGCAGAAAGCAAAGCCCCATTCGTTCTTGTGAATAGTGCCCTTGCATGACTTTATGTTCTGGAATAATAGAATTGTGCCCTTTATATTGAAATGGAGTGCTTGACTCCACCAGAATGGCTGACATTGAAAGGACTGACAGTACCAAGTGTGAAGCAAGTGGGACTCTCATCATGGCAGTGAGAAGTATCAATCAACCAAAGGGTGAAAACTGTTTGGCGATACCTCCTAAAGCTAAACATGACAGTGAGACCCAGAAATTCTACTCCTAGGGACATCCTCAAGAGAAATGAGTTCACAGACCCACCAAAACTACATGCAGGAACACTCAGCAGCTGTGTATGTGACAGTCGACACTGGAACCACCCAGGTGCCCATCAGCGATAGAACATGTCGATAACTTGTGATATAGTTCCATAGTGGGGTGTGCAGCGCGATGGAAAGGGAACTCTATGCAGGTAAACACAACAGCATGAGTGGTAAATGCAGCAGCACAAATGAATCTCACAGATATGATGCTCAAAGAACTCAGGGTAAGGAAGAATTCTCTATGATTACATTTGTATAATAATTTAAACGAGCAAAACTAATCTGTGTGGTATTTGTGAGTGTGGTGGTTACCCCCAGGGAGGGGATTGTGACTTGAAGAAGCATGTCATTATCCTGTGGAGCGCCGGATGTTCCAAACTTAATTGAATGAATATATGACTACATGAATGTTATGTCTCAGAAAAGAAAGAAGATTGAAACGTGGAAGAAGTGTTGTAGGAGCCCGGGCATGGCTGCTCCTTCCTATGTATAAAGAAACTCTTAGATGAGAGATGAAATTCTTCTCATTAGAGGAATTGCTCTTCCTTTTTGCACTTCAAAATTTCTTCAAAAGGTGTTTTCACCTTTCTGCCCTTTGCCTTTTCTCTCTGAATTGGAACCTTTTTCACTTGTAGCTTTAGATGCTTAAGGGACAACAGAGATGGGATATTATCCCTGATTTATTCTGCGTTCTCTGGGGATGGTTATGTAATACCTGTAATCGCATCAAGGCACCTAACGAGCTTTCCCTTCGGTGCCATGCACTGCAAATTAATAGCCCGTGGATCCATTTACAGCTTGTTGTGGAAAACTATTTCAACCATCAAATAATAAACAGTTTTAAAAAAACAGTGCTAGAAAAATTAGGTCTTTTTTGATGTTAAATTATGGATAGTGTCAGTAAATTCCTCTCAGCTATGTGAGGTCATCAAAATGTGAGTTATGAACCTGTGTATATTCTTATTTCATAATTAGTTGACCATCTTTTTGTATAATTTAAAAAAGCAAAATAGTATGTCCTTTCATTTGTATTCATTCATTAACAGAAAATGGAACTCATTAATAAGTGGTAAAATTGATCCTGGTTTAGAGAAGATAACAAATGTTTGGTTTGACTGGTAGAATAGACATCTACATCTTTTTTTGTAGCCATCACTGTATTCTCTGTGAGATTATTAGCATTTAAAGAAAAAGCTCTGGATCTTAATTTCATTGGCCTTTTAGTATTTATTCCAAATGCCTAATGTATATTGATGACAGAAGAGAAAGCAGTAAAAATGGCAGGTCTCTTTGTAATTCCAGCTGGCATAATATGAACTTTGAATGCAGCATCTGAATTTAGACATAGAGACATAGAACTTGTGGATTAGTGGAATGTATATTAAAAGGTTGACTTGGGGTATGGAATCACTTTAAATGCACCAAAACTAAAGGAAAAGCTGTTTATTTCTACAGAAAGATAAATCCCACCCTTTTTATAGAGACATATTTATCTCTTGATACTGTCTTCAAAGAATACAAGGTAACTTGCAAAAGTATTGTTTCAAAAAAATTACAACACAATAAAAAGATAACAGTTTAAAAATGGGCAATGGATTTGAATGGATCTATCACTAAAATTATGCAAATCACCAATAAACACATGAAATGATGCTCAGTGTCTTTAGTCATTGGGAAACACAAGTCAAAACTATATTAAAATACTGCTTCATACCCATATCAAGAAAGCAAGATACTAAGAAACATTGGCCAAGATTTGTAGAAATTTGAATCCTCACACTTTGTTGGTGAGAATATAAAATGGTATAGCCATTTTGGAAAATACTTTGGAAGTTTCTCAAAAATCAAACATAGAATTTAGCTGTAAGACCCATCAAGTCTACTCCTAAGTGTATGCCTAAGAGAAATGAAAATGTGCCCACACAAGAGTTGACAGAATTATTCATATCAGCATTGTCCACAATAATGAAAAAAATGGAATGGTATATCCACATGATGAAGTACCGGTCAGCCAGAAGAGGGGCGAAATACTGATACATGGCAGAGTATAGAGTGTGCTTGATGACAATGTGCTAAATGAAAGGAATGAGACACAAAAACCCACATGCTGTATATGGATTTTCCTCTGTGAGCACATTAGGGTTACCAGGAGCTGGTGGGACAGGGCATGGAGTGTGACTGCTAGTGAATTTCTTCATGTGGATTTCTGCATCTATTGAAATGTACCAAATACAGTTTTTAAAGGGTGTATTTTTTATGTGGATCATAGTTCAGTTTTAAAAAAAACAATGGGTTAAAATATTGTTAGGCTAGTTGACTTTAAGGGCAAGTAGAGAAGTCAGCTTGAGGTGCATGTATGCTGCACAAGGACGCCCATTTATTTGGTGTTCCCGGGAGAGCAAAAAAGGGACAATGTCATTGACAGCATGCTTGGTGTCCACAAGATGGAAACAGCTCCATTGTTGAGAAGAATCGCACATTTTCCAGAAACAGATGTTTGAGATGAATGTCTCCCATGGGTCCTTATAAAGAGAGTACTGGGAGATGTCATTTAGGATGTCCTTGACATTTTTCATTGCCTTTCCTTAGGACATCCCTCTGCACGGTTAAATCTCATCTGTTTTCCAAAATGGAATAAAATGGGCATAGAAAAGCAAGGCAATCTTTATGTCCCTAGACCCCAAAAGAAGTAACTATGGACTTGAAATTGGAGAGCACATAAACGTTATCTAAAACAATTGGCAAGGTTTTTTGCTTATTGTAATAAAGCAAATGTAAATTTTTAACAGTTTAAAACCGAGCATCAGAATATTTTTTTCAGTGAAACAAAAAGAAAATTTTAAAATGAACAGGAACAAATTAAAATGGAGACTGTCAGTTCCAAATAAGATCCTACAGATTCTGATTGTCCCACCTGGTGAGATGGAGGAGCTATTTTATTTTTAAAGTGTCATCTTAAACTTCAAGGATGTCCACTAAACATCACAATATAACATGCCCGAGAAGAATCCATATTGTTAAAGTGCCCACCTACCCCCCCGCCACAAAAGACACCTCAAACCTGACCATCCTCCATATTCCATTTCCAATGACACATCATAAGGAAATGTATTGGTAGATCTAAAGTATGAAAAATAGCCAGTTTTCCAAAGTGGCTTTATCTACCATTTTACTCTCCTATAACATTGTATGAGAATTCCCATTGCCCCACATCTTTGCCAAACCTTGACATTTCATTCTTTTTATTTTTAGAAATCCTACTGGGTATAAAAATGAGAGTTTGTACTTTCATGATGACTGATTTTACTACATTTCTCAATTTAGCAAAAACTTGATCTGTTAACTTAGGAAACAGAAAACAAAACTATGCACAGCTTGATCTCATATTTATAAAAAATGAAATTGTAAAGGTATAACTCAAAATATTAAAGCCTATTTGTTGTTTTATATTCTTTTTGGAACTTACCTGGTATTTTTGTTATTATTTAACCTTAGTACACATTTGTTGTATGATTATGAAAATAAAAGAGGTTAGCTCTCAGATTCATAAAGGTAGAACTTTGTCTTGCAAATGGTCTAACAGTTTAGACTAAGTACTGTTGAATATTAACAATGCTTCAGATAGAAATAGTTGAGAACATAAATGCCAATATCGCTTTGCATTTGTCTGTCTCATTCTCCAGGGAAAAGTCAATTCATTCCTTTACCTTCAGGCACCTTGGTATCTGAGGATACCTTTCATTTATGCCTCCATTTAATAGACTATAAACCAGGGGTCAGCAAACTTATCCCTATAAGCCAAATCTGGCCCACTGCCTGTTTTTATCAATAAAATTTTATTGGACACAGCCATGTGCTTTTACTTACATATTGTCCATGACTGCTTTCCTGCTATAACAGCAGAGCTAGGTCATTGTGACAGAGATCATACAGCCTGACAAGCCTAAAATATTTACCATCCAGACCATTACAAAATGGGGGATTTGCTAATCCCTGCTGTAGTGCATTCCCTCTCTGTACATTTTCTATTTGGTTATGAGAATTCAGTTCCATGGCAAACATGTGGTTTATAAATGTACTTTAATTTTCTGTTCAATTTGTATAAACTTTTTGTGTCTTGATAATTGAGTAGCTACAAAATCTAATTTTAACTTTGAACTAAAAATTCATGAATTCATTCTCTCCTAGCCCTTGTCATTTTAGATGCAGGAAAAAAAGGATTTTGTTCTGGATAGAGATACAGCTAGCTGTAAAGTCATGCCACTTTGCTAAATCTACACAGATGAGAACTTCAATAGCCACCCAATAAGTCCCTTTTAGATAGAAGTACTGACTGTGTCTATATGAGGTAGCAGGTTGGAAATGCATCCCAGAATGGGTGTTCTTTGTCTAAATGGTGTTAGATGTTAATTGTTAGATGAACACTCACATTTCTGCAGCAGATCCTTGAATGACATGGGTTTGAACTGCATGTGGATTTTCTTGTAAACAGGAAATATACAACTTCCAGTATTGAAAAACAGTAGCATATTTTCCTTGTGGTTTTCTTTTTTTTATTAATATAAATTTTTTTAATCTACATATACTTGCCATCAATTGTAATCCCCATGTATTCCCCATCACCATCTCACCAGTGCACCATCACCTCAGTCCCTCGTGCTCCCATCTTCCCTCAA
>JAGFMF010011681.1:9041805-9053516 GCA_019455555.1 Galemys pyrenaicus
AATCCCCTCTAGATCCATCCATGTTCCCATGAATGAGTCTAGTTTTTCATTTCTGATTGCTGAGTAGTATTCCATCGTGTATATGTACCACAGCTTCCCTTGTGGTTTTCTTAATATATTTTTCTACCTTGTTCTATTGTAAGAATATAGTATATAATCTAATAATACAAGATATGTACTAATCAACTGATCGTGCTGTTGCTAAGACTGGTCAACACTAGGGTTGGTAGTGAAGGTCTGGGGGATTAGTAATATCTGTGAGCTTTCTACTGCTCTAGGGGTTGGTGCTGCTAATTGCCACATTATCCAGAGGTCAGCTATATATCATGAAACGCTTTAACATTTACATCCTGCTTATGACAAACTAATTACCCTTTACTGACGCCTTTAATAACCTACCAAGTAAGAACTTAAAACAAATAAGCTAGCACTATATCCTGACCCTTGTAAAGATGGACTCCAAGGCTGGAGAATGCCCCTGGCTGCCATTTTGTAACTTGTAATGTGAAGATACACATTCTTACCCTTTCCACATCTAAGGGAGCTTGTGAGAACAAAATCTCAGGCGTTTCCCCAAACTGAGAGTTCTTTGACAAATCAACATGCTTTAGAAACAGAAGATATGATTGTGGTTAATTTTATTGACCCGAAGTCTACAGGGGAAACTTTGTCTAAGACTGCCCCATTGGACAAAGGACTTTACTCCTGAAATCCACAGCACCCAAACCTTTCCAGCTGGACCATGCAGAGCCTCTCTCCAGTGAAGAAATGTATCATGCATGTTCTTGTTCCAGTAGAACTTCCCCGACCTACTTAGCTTTCAAACTTTGCTCATCTAAAAGATACAACCATCTTTCTTAGAACTTCCTCCCAGAATCTAATTATATGAAACTGGGGGTGTGCCAAACATCACCTCACATCGGAACTCATCACAGAAGTGCCTGCTTCAACGGTGAATCAAAATGTGCACTTTACTGCTGCAGTGAGCTGACAGTTTCTTCCAAGTTATCCCAGGTATCGCTGACAATTTGTAGGATATCTGAAAAAGTAAGAAATGAGATCCACTGGGGCTTTGGTTCTTGACTATGAGTCACTTCATAAATGAAGAAGGCATCCGTATGATGAACATGAATATGGAATAGTCTAATGGAATAGCAGTCCAATAAAAAGTGTCCAGTGAGAGTCCTGAAAGGAAGATCTAAGGTCTGGCCATGCCCCTAGCTGGCTGGGTGACTATGTGCTAGTCACTCAACCTCTCTGGGTATTACTTATCTGTTAAATAAGGGGCTTGAGGCAGTGATTGGTAGGAGATCTACCAGATATCACACTCTGAGACAAGAGACTGTAACATCCCTTTAATTAGAGTTAGTAAGACCTCTTCATTGGAAATCATGTTTGCTTCCAGGACACAATTACAGTGAAACTTAATTCATACTGTGCTCTGCTCCTAATAAAGAAGACAGAGAGTTGTTAAGTGGTTTTGGAACATAATGATGTGCCAAGATTGACTTTTCTTGCTGCTTTTTCTTCATCTGTCACCTTTTTATGTGAGGCTCTCTGAACATTCCTGTCACGGCATGCTATAAAAGAGAATCTCCATTTTAGAGATGAAATACCTGAGACACAAAGAGGTTAATTACCTTGCCCAAGAAAACGTAAAACAAAATACTTAAAGCAAAAGTAGTTGAGAGGAGAGCTGTGTACTTGGCATGGGCGATAAGAGAAGTAAAAGTTGTAATTATTCATTGCAGTTTTCAGTGGATTTAGCATGAATATGGAGATTTAACAGTCCCTGGTAAGATTGGCACTTGTTCTCTTACTCATAACTAAACTCTAGTTGAGAAAAGAGAAACTTAAGAGAATGGATGTAAACTACCCTAAGGAGACATGTCCATGAATAGATGACAATTTACACACGTTCCCACATCCCAAATTCCAAGCAAAACCCACTCACCACTGACTTGTCATCCTTGATATTAAAGGTTTCTTCACACAGCAATGAGAACTACAATGAATAAAGTTCTCATTGTAATCCCATGGAAATAGACATTCCACAGGGAGACATGGCAAGTTAAATCACTTCTTGGTACTTGAGAGGAAATAAGTGTTGGCTCCTTTCTCTGAGAGCACTTTTGGATGAGTAAAGAAAGGAGAAGGGGGGCTTAAGAGTACTTTGGGGGAGGAACAAAGGTAGCGAATGCTGGGGA
Source organism: Galemys pyrenaicus (assembly GCA_019455555.1). NCBI lineage: Eukaryota > Metazoa > Chordata > Mammalia > Eulipotyphla > Talpidae > Galemys > Galemys pyrenaicus. The sequence continues at coordinate 9,044,013 of JAGFMF010011681.1, forward strand.
GGTCTGGCCCACAGTCAGCCAGGCACAGACTTCCAGCCTGGAATTACTGAGTGTGTGAGAAGTCTTCAGGTCCTCTCAGAGACTCCACGTCTCCATTCCCGAGGTGCCCATGTGTAGCCCTCCTTGCCCACCCCTTAGTAGACCCTGAGGTATGTTGGTATCATGTATGAGGGCACTGGATTCTTGGCTCAGAGTTCTGTTTACAAAACAGGAGATCCATCCAGCTTGTGACCTCAGTTATTAGAGAAGGAACAAAACAAATACATAATTGGAATCCAGCTTAAATGTGCTACAGTTTTATAGCACTGTCTAGAAAGTTCTCTTGGTTACCAGAACTCAGATTTTATACATGTAAATATTTCATTTGTGACATCTTTAAAAAATATATATATTAAGTGGGTAGTGGCACCACATCAATGAACACAGGCCTGTCTGCACTGAGCATGTCACTGGTTTCCTGTAAGCTCTGCTGGCATATCAGAAGCATTCTGTGTTTACATATGAGAACTTATGGGGTGTCTTCCCAGGGGTATGGTCCCTGCCTTTGTTTCTACTTAATTTCTGGTCTCGTGAGGGATAAATCCAGCCTTGTAAGTAGGAAGACTTTCTCGAGATCCAGAGTGAGGGGTGGTGATTTTTGCAAAATGAATGACCCTTTTATAACTTGAGAAGTCGCCCTCAGGTAGTTGGATTGTGACAGACAAGTATTATGTCTGAAAATAAGGGAAACACTGAAAATCAAATTAAAGACTCAGAATATTTATTACACTAAAATGTCAATGGCTGATACTGGTTTCGCAAGTAGAAGCTAGGTGTTCTGATTCTGAGCAGGGCGCTTTTTTTTTTTTTTTAATCATAGCATCCATATCTTGGGGGAACATTTTCACCACCTGAATAAAACTACAAATTAGAAGTATCTAGGGCCCATGCCTGCTTCATGTGCTTTATGCTGTTCCCTCAAAAACTGCTTGACAAATGCTTGTTGAAATGATGAGAAAATAGCTTGCCTATCACTTCCCTTATTTGAATAAAGAATCAGCTTCCACTCACATTTTAAGAATTATAAAAGAGAAAGAATAACTATAACACATGTGCAGGGATTTTTGGAAACTTTTTTCTCTTTGCATAATTTTTGAAATGGGCCATTTTTAGTAATAGAGGTAAGAAAAATAATCTCTTCTTTCCGTCCCCATATCAAGTACAATTTGAAAACTGCCTCATGAAAAGGTATAGCATGGCATCCTGTGGGCAACGCCTAAGGCTTATAGATGTTTAATTTTCTTGGGGTTTTGCGCTGTGCTCTCAATACAGAATATGTTGGTCGTTGTTCCTTGCAACTGGGAGGGAATTTTTTTCTAAGTAAAAGGAATTCTTACCTAAGAAGCATGTCGAGGTTTCGGAGCTAACTAGAATGCTGCATTTTCTTCCACACCATGTGAGGCTAGTGCACACTCGCTTTCCGAGGAGCTGGAGCTCCTTGTCACCTGACAGTCTAATGGAGTCAGAGAGACTAGCAGCCAAATCAGGACGACCTACTTTTGTTACCAAGGCACCGGCATAAGCGCTCATTTTAAACTAACTCCTTGGGAAATCACATTGAACAAAAGGTAAAATGCATTAGTAATTCAAGGTCTCTTTAAGTCAAGGTGTTGACCAGAAAAAGAAGATCAAAAGATAATTTAATCAAAACCTTTTTTTTCCAAAAAGAATTAAGGTTAAATTTGAAAAGTACTAGCAGGTAATAGGGATTACCACCATCTTCTCCATCTTGGTTACAAAAAAAGAGGCTCCTAAGTAACAGGGTTCAAATCTTTTTCATCTCATAAATGTGAGGATTAAAAATCACAGATTAACAAGCCTCCCTCCCTCCCTTTCCCTCATCTCTCTCTCTCTCTCTCTCTCTCTCTCTCTCTCTCTCTCTCTCTCTCTCTCTCACACACACACACACATAAGCCAGCCTCCCTCCCTCCCTCCTTCCCTCTCTCTCTCTCTCTCTCTCACATAAGCCAGCCTCCCTCCCTCCCTCCTTCCCTTGCTCTCTCTCCTCTCTCTCTTCCCTCCCTCTTCCCTCCCTCTCTCCCCCCTTTCTCTTCTCCCTTCCCCCTCCCCTTCTCCCCCTCCCTCCCATCCTATTCTTTCCTCCCCTCCCCTTTTCCCTCCCCCTCCTTCCAGCCCTCCCTCTCTCCCCTCCCTATCCTTCTTCCCCAACCCCTCCCTTCCTCCCTCCCTTCTTCCCCTCTGCCTTCCTCCCTTCCCATTTTGAAAAGGTTTGTTTTGAAGGCTCCAGGATACAATCAGAAATTGCATTTTCACATGGAGGTTTTTCAGTTTGTTTCATAACCTCGTAAATTGTTCTGACATATCTCTTCAAAATCCACATACTTGTGCTGTTAAATGGATGCCCCATAAAAGCCACTCAAAGATCTTTGTCATAAAAACAGAACTCCTAGGATGCTAGGTTATCCTGCCCATGTTGGGGAAAAATACCCAATATTCACTTGAAGGCAAAGCAAGATCAACAAAATTCCAGTGTGGTGTCATTCTGAGAGGGGGAAACAGAGGATAGAAAGGGTCAGGAAGGAGTAAGAGGGGATGGAGGTAGGAGAGATAATTTGGTGATATCACTCTGCCCATTTCCTGTCCTCAATAGCAAACTCCTTGAGGTAAAAAATGTTACCTTCATTGCCCATAGACTCCTTGGCAAATGCAATTTCTGCATTCTGCCTTAGTGAGTTACCCATTTACTTGCCTATTTCCTGAGTATTTGGTCTTTCAGCGAAAAAAAAAAAAAAAAAAAACAAAACACAAAACCCTTACTTACTGTATGTCAGATGCTCCTCTAGGTGCCAAGCATCCAGACTGAGGAAGTTCCTGCTGGGGCTTCTTGAGGGCCAGGGGAAGAGTAGACAGGTATTATTAATGAAAATTTCAGGTAATACATCAGGTAGCCATCACCCCTTAGAACCTTATAGGACAGAAGCCACTATAGATGAAGCAGAGCATTGTAGGGCTATGGGGCTACTTGTTAAACAATGGTCAGAGGAAACCTTTCTGACAGGGTAATACTTGGGCACAGACTTAAAGGAGGGGAGGAGGTGCCCTAGGATGGAGTCAAGAAAAGAATGCTCAGGCAGAGGGACAGCAGGTGCGGGGTTCTGTGTAGACTGAGGGTTGAGTGACAAGCACAGCAGATGGTCAGCATTCATGCTCTTGGAGCTGCCGTTCTTCAAGTCAAGTGGACATAGAACTAGGAAGCCAACGAGCAAGAGAAAGAGAGAGAATGTGTGTGTGTGCTTTAGCTTCCAACTTCAGTATATGTTCAACACACACACACACATATATATATTTCAACAACTATGTATGTATAGTTAAAAATCAAGCTGTGATCAAAAGTGGGTAAGAGAAGGGACTCAGGACTGGATGATGAAAAAGGCTTCGTGAGAAGGTGTGGCATCTGAGCAGGAGCTGAGCAAGCACTGAGGGGGGAGAGGCCCAGTGTGGAGTCGGAGCAGCAGGAGAGAAGGCTGGTGTCTTCTGAAACCCAAATGAAAGAAGACCACTGGGAAAAAGGGGCCCCGTATGACCCTGGAGAGGAAGCCAGTGTACTTAGCACAGTGAAAGAATTTAGTTTTATTCTCATTGTTATGCGGCAGCATTGATAATTTGTACATATAAAGTAAAATGATTGCATTTGCGGTTTTAAAATTCTGCCTGCTTAGCCAGTGTGTGTGGAATGGGTTAGAGAAGAAACTGGAAAAGAAAGTGAGAGGGCTAGGTAAGAAGTCCAGGTGAGAGATGATGGTGGCTTGGCCTGAGATGGTGGCAGTCAAGATGAAAGTAAAAACTAAGATGTGAAAATAAAGAGAAGTGTATGGAGTTTTGATAAATTTGAAGAAACTTTTTATTTAAAGGTGTGTGGGGAACAGTGGACATGGTGGCTGGCTGGCTACTAGTTCTCTGGCCACTAGTTCTCTTACAGTTCTGGCAAGTCAGTCTCAACCTTTAAAGAGAAAAGGTTGGTATCTAAGCTAGTATGCAGAGGTGTTCTCCTTCCTCAGGTGGGTCTCTAGTTTCTTATCACTCCTCATTAAGGGTTTCCGTGATGGAGAAGCATTATTCACCAGTGATGTTGGCAGAAAACCTTGTGGTGAAACGGGCGGGGGTGGGGTGGGGTGGTGATGTTGCATGCGCAATTCCCTGGAAGGAGGATGTATGGAGAGCCAGACTTTAAGAGGGCTTGCATTGGGTCAGGCATGGTGCAGCTGCTTTTTATAGGTGACTTCAGTCAATCCTTAGGATTCACTTAGGCAGCTGACACCACCCAGCTCCTTGTACAGATGCGGGGACCTAAAGCTTAAAGAAGGCAGGTCAATCGCTTGAGGTCAGGTGGGTCAGCTGCAGGAATGATTTTCCCCCTTTGACCCAGATGAGCAGGTAACAATGTCCAGTGTCTACTCTAATGAGCCAGCTGTTCAAATTCTGATTTTATGTAGTAATTAAATGACCACATCCTGAATATTCACTGTTCTAGCATCATTCCTCCCTGAGGCAAAGGCTCCAAATACTCCATGAGCCTCCTGCCACATAAATTCAGCTGGGGGACCTTTGTGATTCCATTTTCTCTGCAGGTAGACTTAGCTGGGAGGCCTTCCATTGAGAAACACTGACAACAGTGAAAGTCATTGTATATTTCAAGGAAACCAATTCCCTTTAGGATAGAGGTGAAGAAAACTGGATTCTTAAGTTAGTCAGTTGTGGCTTCAACGCTAACTCCAAACTGAGCTGAAGTGTCCATAAGTACAGTATGGGGCTCAGCTGACCTCCTAGTGTGTTGTGAGAGTTAGATATAGGTGATGTGTTTAGTCCAGAATCTTCCATGCACAGGGTAAGTGGAACAAAGGACAACTATTATACTCTTATGTTTCAAGGCAGGGAGGGTTTTTTTTGAGAGCAGCTAATGTTCTTGGCGTTCCCCTGAGGAACCTAAATGTAATTATTTCTCCTTGAGTGAATAAAAATTAACAGTAGGTAATTATGTTTGCCTCCGCAGAACATAAGAGCAAAAACAAACAAACAATTCATTCTGTAAACCTCAAAAGAAAAAGTCTTTTCTCCTAGATTTTTCTCTGCTTGCTTGCTTTTCCACAGTCTCTCCTACTCAGAGAATAATGAACACTGCTTTGCTTCAGCAACATGGCCCCTCACAAAGCCAGACAGGAGGCCTTCAAATGAGGTGCCCCAAAAGCTGAGCCAGAGCCTTAGGAAGTGCTTGCCAAACAGTGATGTTTGACTAATTGGTAATGTCTGGGGAGTTGGCACCAGGAGAAAAGAAAAAGACTGGTGGATGTTGAGGAAGGAAGACAGACTTAGAGCCAAGCATTGAGATCCTGGAGAAAGAGGCTGGCCAACAAGGCATTCAAGGAAGTTTGTCCAACTGTTTTGAAATGGTCCATTAAGCCCCTGAGGGAGAGCAAGCCCAAGTGTCCTGCATTAGCAGAGGGAGAGCTGGAAGTGGGAGGCCGGGATGTGAGCGGCCAGGATGTGAGCAGAGTCTCAGGTGCGCCCTCTTGAGGTCACGTTACTCCATGCAACATTGTCCTGAAACCCTATTAACTGCTTTTTAGTAGCACCAGTTAGGATGGTGGAACCAGCCCTCTTCTAATGTTGAAATGAGATAACTCACCCATCCAGATGTCTCCCTCTTTTATACTTAGTTTCCCCTGGGGGGAGGGGAAGGGAATGTTTCCTTTCCTTTCTTGGCCCCCTCCTATTGGCTCCATCAGATAAGATCCAATCAGGTAGACTCTCAAAACACTTTCCCTTTCTTTTCCTAGCATTTATAGCCATAAGTGGCCATCTCTTCTCTAGGAGCTTTCATGTTCCCTGTTGGCAGGATGCCAGAGGAGAAAGGTTCCTGCTCTGACTTCTCATAACCCCAGTAGGTTGCTTAGAATGACCTAGCAATCCACTTTCAAAAGTGGGCTGGCAACTTTTAAAAAGCACCCCTTCTAGTAAAGAACCACTCCACTAGGAACCTATCTATTAATCTAAGCTAATCTTTTCAGTTTAGCTTTTCTGGCCTTTACCTTCTTCAGTGAATTCGTTCTTTCATGTTTGAATCCGTTCTTTCGTGTTTTCTCGTGGTCACAGTGGTCTTTCCAAATGGCTCTTGCTGACATTGTCCAAGAGGACGATAAGGTAAGGACTAATTGGAATATCATTCATAGCTGCCTGGAGAGTGAATGGCTACACCAGCTTTGAAAAACAACTTTGTATATTTGGTAAACTGGAAAACACATATACCTGGTAACCCCAGCAATACCTTCCCACCCCCTGCCTCTTTGTTTATCTCTCACTCTGTCTCTCTCTCTAAACACACACACAAACACACAATCTATAAAAATATTTACAAGGATGTTCCTAGCAACACTATTCAAAATAGCAAAATGCTGGAGACAATTCAAGTTACAACAGCAGTAGTAGGATAAATTTAAAAAATGAAACTGTTCACTAGAGTACATGAATGAATCTTAGGTTTCATCCTAAAGTAGGATTGTCACAGCAAAAAATATTTATGTAAACGTGTGAAATAAAGATTTTTTTAATGGACAGAAATGTGATAAAAAGAAATCAAAGTGATGAACACAAAATTTAGAATAAGGTTACTTCCAGAACATCAGGAGTGGGAAGTGAATGGGGAGGGACACCAGGAGATGCCAAAGGCATATATGGCATATTTCGTTTTAAAGTATGTGATGGAACTCTTCTATGTCCTGATTGGGGTGGTGTTTACATGACTGTGCAAAACTATGCATAGTTTACATGCTATGTGAAAACTGAAGGAACTATATACCAAAAACACTGAACTTTGTAATGTATAAATGATAGTTCAATTGAAAAAAAAATTTGTTAAAGTGTATGGTAAGTATACAAGAGTTTTTATTATGTTGTGGTTTTTGAACACCTCTTTTGTAAGTTTAATTAATTAAACTTTTAAATTAAATTTTGTAAGTTTAGTTAGCTTCTGAATCTTCAAAAAAGCAACTTTTAAATCCCCTCAATGGTTTGCCATTTTCCTCAAGTGAAAGTCACACGATTCATGGGACCCATAGTCTTTCAGTCTCCACTCTTCTTGCCCCTCCTACCTTTCAACTTCCCTGCCTACTAGCCCAGTTACTAATGGCTGCCAGTCCCTCTCCTGGCACAGCGCTGCCCCTGCTGAATTGTAATCATCAGTGAACGTCACTGTCCCCACCAGACTGAAAGTTGCCTGAGTGTTACCCATACATCACATCCCTCAGTTCCAGCACAGGGTCTGGCACACAGTCCAGCAAAGATGTGTGTGATTTTCTCAAGATACAGGAATTCCCTTTGATTCTGGAAGAGACAGTAATGGGGTTAAAATGGGTGAGGAACAGAAAGTATACATGGCGATATTTACTTCTCATTTTCCATTTCTACACTTCATATGATGCATTGATTTTCTATGTTTGTGATAACAAATTACCACAAATTGATGACTTAAGACAAATGTTACTGTTCTGGCGGTCTGGAGTCTGAATGGGTCTCACTGAGCTAAAATCAAGAAGTTGTCAGGACTGTGCTCCTTTTTGGAGGATCTAGGGGTGAATCACTTCCTTGCCTTTTCTAGTCCCTACAAACTCCCCACATTCCTTGGCTGGCAGCTTTTACCATCTTCCAAGGTTGAGGGTTGGGGTTGGGGGAGAGTGTTCATGTGTGTCTCTCACATTGTATCTCTCTGATTCTAACTCTCTGCCCCCATCTTCCACATTTCATATACTCTTGTGACTTCATTTGATCCCCTGCATTATCCACAATTTTCTCTTTAGTTGAAGGTCTGCTAATTAGCAAGTATAATTCCATCTGCAACCATAACACCCCCTTGCCATGAAACTCAGTATATATACACACTCTGAGGATTAGGCTATAAGCATCTTTGAGAGGTGGAGGGATATTATTCTGCCTCCTATATATGGTAAAGAACTAATGAAATCATCTACCAAAATTTTAGAGAGTGACAGCATTGTAGCAAATGTAGCAAAATTTTAGAGAGTGACAGCATGTAGCAAAAAAGTCTAGGCTCTTACTAGACTTTTGTTTTAATCATGCACCTCAGAAGCAGATCCTGAAATGAGGATTTGAGTGCATATAGTTGTTTTGGTGTGTTTTGTTTTGTTCTGTTTTAAGATAATCCCTGGAAACACTGGTGGGAAGTAGGAGAGTGAGAGAAGTGAAGACAGTCAAAACAGTGTGTCGTCAAGGTGACATGTGACAAGCCTGTGTACAAGTGGACCTTAATCTAGGGAGTAACAAAAGGCTGTAGGAAGCACAAGCCTCAAAGTTAGCCCCCAGCCTCCAACAAGCATTAGTATGTGGTTGAGAGCTGCTCTTGGGAGAGCTTTATTCCCAGGACCTGTGTCCCACTTGCACTCCACACGCAAAGAAAATCCTCAAGTAAAGAGATGCAAGTGTTGGCAATTGGCAGTCAAGTCAGATACCCTAAAGTTGCCAAGGTCAGGGGATATGTGTGTATATGGAAAACCAATGACGTCTGTTGCTGCTTGCATTGGAATTTAAATACGTGAATGCAATAGAATCGTGGTGGTGAGTCACTAAATGGGATCTTTTAAGATGGTTCAGAAACTTTCCAACTTGTTTCTGAAGGATTCAACAGAGAAGTCCCAAGGCTTCTTGCAGGAAATTCCCCAGACCATCCCTACTTCATCAGAAGCCACCCCAGTTTTCATTTTCTATGTTGATGTCTATTTTATTAGAGGTAAAGAAAAAATACAAACATGTTAAGAAAAAAAGGGGGGGGCAAATACTTTCTTGGCCTAGAATTATGAAAATTATGTTGGAAATCTTTTCTTCCAGGTGGGAATTGAGGGAGGCAAATAAGAGCTCAATTTAGGGCCTCCCTGGTGGCGCAGTGGGTTAAGCAATGCACTATGAAGCAAACCACAGCCACTGTAGCACGAGTTCGATCCCTGCTGCCGGCCAGGGAGGGACCCACATGGTGCAGCGGACCTCTCCTGCTGTGCCCACTGCTCCCCTCAGCAGTGCACTTCTGTTGATCTGCCTGTTCTGCTCCCCGCTCTCTGTGGTGAATCCTCTCACCCCCCACACCTCTGGCTTGTACCCCAGTGCTTGTATGCATAAATAAATAAATCTTAAAAAAAATAAAGAGTTCAATTTAATTTCCCCCAGGGTCCTTTTTTTTTTTTTAAATTTTATTTATTTCTGCATACAAGCACTGGGGTACAGGCCAGAGTCCAGGGAGGTGAGAGGATTCACCAGAGACAGAGCCAGGAACAGAACAGGCAGACTGACTGAAACGCACTGCTGAGGGGAGCAGCGGGGGAGGCAGGAGAGGTCTGCTGTGCTATGTGGGTCCCCTCCCTGGCTGGCAGCAGGGATCGAACTCGTGCTGCAGTGGCTGCAGTTTGCTTCATAGTGCGTTGCTTAACCCACTGCACCACCAGG
>JAGFMF010011681.1:9054233-9101309 GCA_019455555.1 Galemys pyrenaicus
TCTCTGTCTCTGGTGAATCCTCTCACCTCCCTGGACTCTGGCCTGTACCCCAGCTCTTGTATGTATAAATAAATAAATAAATCTTTAAAAAAAAAAAAAAAGAAATGTCTCTTACTTATGATACTATTTCCCTAAAGCAAAAGAGGAAAAGTACTTAGGGGCTTTTGGTAGTTTCTCTGGTGGCAATTTATTTTATTTTTGTAACACGTTGCCTCCCAAGAGCAATGTAGATTTTAAAGTCAGCCATAGATTACATGAATAGGCTTGACCAGCTTATTTGGTTAGCAAATGCTCACTGATTGAGATCCAGGAAGATGAGATAAAGATCCAGCTCTCAGGTTATTAAGAATTTGGTACAAAAAGCTGAAACCACAAAAAGACTTCCTTTATCTCTGAAATTTCTGAAATGAGTAGTTAACTTCACTCTTTGTGGAGACTGACCCAGGCACTGAGCCACAAGAGGAAGGCATTTTGCAGGGAGTGCAGCTAAGTATTTTGAAGAGAGGCATTGTTCTGCAAGATTGTGAAAGTTATCTTTAGAGGCTAGCCTCTCCAATGTGGAGCACTTTCCTGAACCCGCTGAGTACTGTGCTTGCAATTTCAGCATGCTGCCACTAGGTGTCTGGCAATATTGAGGTCAAGCAAAAGTCCAGTTATGCACAGTTGGGGTCTTCCATGCAGCTAATGAATTGAAAGGTAATGAGGAATCAAGAGAGCCCTTTATGAGAGAATAAAACTTGCTAAACATACGGCAGATGTTGCCTCCATTTTTAAATTTAATGCATTTGTTGTAGAGGCCATGTCAATGTACATTAACAAAGGTCTATTTTTATAAACATTGAAAAAAACTATAAGGTAGTTTTAGGGGGAACATTATGTTTTTATAAACATAATATGCTGTGCACCCTAATTCAGCAAAAAAGAACAATTTCTGGAAATATGATTCTGTTTTATTAACCTTGAATAAGAAATTCTATAAATAAAACAAATATATTGGTATCAGTAAATATATAGAAAAGTTATAATAGTACTAGTACTAAAGTAAATTTAAAACATTAAGATAATGGGCCAAATTTCATGCCTAGTAAGATGTCTGGCTTGTGGGTGGTTATTTCACAAAAAAATTATTTCACATCGCTTATAATTTTACCTTTTGGGCTTTGGATTTTTCAACGGGTGTTGCAAGCATGTGGAATTTAGGATAACATTTAGCTACATTGTTTTGGTGGTGGGGGAGATAGGTGATCACAATTTACATGCCAGCAAATGAAGTAAGTACTTACTTTGCAGGTGCTATATCTAAGTTTCTACTTCATTGCTTTGATGTGCTTTAATGACAAAAATCATAAAATGATCTGATAGAAGGAGGAATAGAATAGAATAGAGCCATAAGAGTCTAGTAGACATTGCTAAATGAATGCATCGGACCAATTGCAAATAAGTTAAAGTGAAAACTGTATTAAGCTATTAAATTATATAACTGAGATCATGATTTAGAGAAATATGAACTCCTAGGCAAAATTAAATGCCTTCCTATCATTTGACTCTTCAAAATTAATTTTTAACACTGTTTTCTCACATGGGTAGATGCTGACTCCCCCTGAATTTTCCACTTTTCTTCCAGGACTTCTCACATAGAAGCAACATTAAATCCTCCTTCTTGTCTTCCATGTGTCTCAATTTAAGATATGTTTTCATCATGTTTGAAGAAGCCCCAAGATTATGTTTCTCAATTCAGCTCTACCGTGCCTAAATGTTAAGGGTTCCATTTATCCTTTCTTAACCCATCATCAAGAAGCAAGGATATAAAAATAACCCATGTAAGCTGGAAAGCACTTTCACCATTTGATGGCTTCAAAACCTTAAGCAAAGAATCAAGAACTGTCCTAAAATTAGAGTAATAATAGTACCTACTTCAAAGTGGGAGGTGGGGAGGATCTTGTGGAAAGTACTTGGATTCCACGCACCTGGCACATTGAGGATACCAATACATGTTAGCTCTGTTACTATCTTTAGTAATGGTAACAGTGGGTCTCTGGTTACCTTTTCGGAACCTAAAGCATTCTCGGGGCTTTTCGACTTCTTTTTATGCCGTAAGGAAAACCAGAGAAATGGCCCTTCACATATCTCACTGCACTGTTGTGCATACTTTTCCCACTTCCCCTTTCCATCATGAACCTGTAAGTGCAGTCAGCATCCTTGTCCTGGCTTCCCAGGCCCCTCTGGCACGGTGCTTGCTGAATTCTTCTGTTTGGATACAGATTTTTCTTGGCAAGGGCCATCTATTTTTTCGGAGAAAATGTTGTAATTACATCTAACCATGTTTCAACTTTGTATTTTTGGGGTTTTTGGGGTCTTTATATGTTGGCTTCAGGATTAGCACCTAGTCATGTCACCTAAAAGGACAGATGAAAGCAGGGCTACTCTGCAGTAAAAACTTGAAGTTCTTGCTTCTGCTTCTGGGGTTGGGTCAAGGGCTATTCAGGTAGCTCCTCTGAAGACTCCTCCTTCAGAAAGGCCAAGGCATGATTCTCTGGAGCCTGAACCATATTCTGTATGCTTGCCAATAGTGTGAATGAGATGGTCAAATATTGGTGTGATTATAGAAGAAACAAAGCAGGTTGGATTTATTGTAGCAGCAAGATGGGATGGGGCCGGCAAAAGTAATCAGCCATTAGATGGGTCAACTGAATGTTCTGTTGGTTTCTTAATTTCTGACACAAATTATTTGTGACAATTAGCTATAGAACTATATTCTCTTTTTTGTTTATTTATCAATGAATGTGCATGAATCTGAATTAGACAGTTCCTCAGATGTGATCAGTGGTTACTAACTTGGGATAATGTCAGGGAGAATGGTAGTGCTTGATGTTTAGGACATTACCTAGCCTTAGCTTCTAGCTCCACCACCCACTAACTGTGTGTGGCCCTAGACCAATACCCTCTCCATGTCTTGGTGTCCTTAGCTCTAAAACAGGTGGGCACAGGAATCCCTACCCCATTAGGAGGCTGTGTCCATGAAATGAGTTAAATGTTGATGTATTTGTGAGAGTGATGGGCACAGAAGTCATTAGAAATGTCAGGTTTGGTGAAGAGGTAATGGAGGATGATGACAGTGATGCCAGGTGCCCATCTACCTCACCCACCACTACACAAGGCTAGGTATTTTTCTGATCTGTTTTCTTACCTGTCAAAATATCTTTAGTAGAACTCAGGATTAGGGTTAATGGGCACACATAGAGGTGCCTCATCTTCATTTAAGGACAAGACATTAAAGCCAGCAATGGTTAAATGACTTTTCTAAAGTCACCCAGCTAGTTAGGAACAAAGTCAGCCCTAGAAGTTATAGTCTGTGGAATTTCAACCAGTGCTAATAACATCTACCATGCTAACTTGCCACTGGATAAGGAATGTCAAAGTGTAAATGCCCCAAAGTCTTAACAGGTTCAATTTCTTCAGGGTTTAAATGGAAATCAGATTATGCTGTTTCATTTCAACCACACAGCCAGTTTATAGCAAGGTGGTGGGAGGGACAAAATGGACTTGAAACATTTAGAGGAGGAAAGAATTTTCTAGGTCAAGCCATTCCTCAGAATATGGAGGACAAAACTAGATAACATTGGTGTTTCAAAAATGTTTTATTTTGTTTCTTCATCTCTGAACTCTGGTGACTATGGGAATTTAGTTTGGTACAACTAAAAGGGTTAAAATGCAGCAGAAAATAAAATGCAGTTGTGTTGCTGTCCTGAGCAAATGCAACTGGGTATTTCTAAAAAGAAGAAGAAGAAGAAAGATATCACCTTAGAAACTCATTGGTAAAGGCATCAGGGATGAGGGTTGTGAGGTTAAGTGGTAGGGAGCCCCTCATGGGAGCTTCGTGAGTTCCTTCTAGGAGAGGTGAGAGAGGCATTACCCCCAGAAAAGAAGTTTACAAGTCCTAAAATAAGAAGTTGGGGAGTTTTCCAGTGAAACTTTGACTGAGAAAGAAATCAGTGTTGAACTAAGCAATATGGCAGATCCAGCTGCTCAGAGAAATTGAGTAAGAGACAAGTTTCCCAGAATCAAAAGAAAAAAGCATCAAAAACTTGCCTCAGGGAGCACCCAGATGAATGGCGGACTGAGGGGGTCTCTTGCAGGTTGCTGAGGAGGGGCCAGCTGTGGTGGGAAGTTAACTTGGAACTACATGGAGGAGAGACACCAAACCCTCAGGAGGGGAGAGGGTTGAAAATGTGGTTTGGCCTATTGGAAAAGAAGGGAAGTTGGTCAAGAGTGGCCTGCTAACAGAAAAAGAGGCTGAAAACAAGAAGCATCTGGAAAGGGCCATTTAATGCTTTCAACTCATTCCAAGCTAATTGAGTAATGTGAGTATATGTTCTCGTAAATTATTTCAACTGTATATAGTTCTTCCCCTGAGGTTGCCTTACCCTGAAGCTCAAGACTGGTAGTGTTTAAACAGGCTCTGAGTGGGCCAGATCTGTGTGTGTGCACACGCATGTGTGGTTGGTTGATGACAGTCTAGGTTCCTGGACTGTTGCTGCGACTGATTTCGATTTTCATGAGTTAATCATTTCACACGCAGATACTCTAATCCCTATATTGCAGTGTAGACACTGAGGCTCTTCAGGGCTATTTGACTGTGGCACTCTTGATTCCTGACTTCATATCCTCATAGTTCTCAAGGAAGCAGAGGAATACCTATACCAGTGTATTATTTCTGAATTTTCTGCCAAAGGATCTTGTCCCTGCCCCAACCTTGCATGATGATGTTCTTTGACTTATAAAGCCCTTCTGGAAAGTCTGAGAAGGAAAACTTTAAGGTCATCAAAATGAAGAATCTTGCTGTTCTTTTCCTAGGACCTTCCTCCCACCCTGATCTCTTAGCCCATTGCTCTCAAGATTTCAGTTGCCTAATTTGTTTCTGCAACGAAGTCTAGGTCTGCTTATCTAAGTAAAAGTGTTATTTTGTTGAGTTAACTCTGCAAATGTCTGCCTCTTTGCTTTATAGAAATATAGTCCCTTGTCTCCAGACTATCTTCTCTGGAAGTTTTAGAGGCCTTAAAGTAATCAGCTTTCAAATTAACCACACAAAATCTTACATTTTTAGAAATGGTGTTCCCCAGTAACAAGTTGTCTTTTTAACTGTTTTGTTGGACACCAAATCAAGCCTTTTTAGTAAAATTGCTAATATCTCTACATCAGTTTACAGAAAGATCGGAATGCAACTGTCTGAATGGGAGGCTAAGACCCATTTCATAATTATGGAATTGCCTTCTTATTCTGGTCATTTGTCCCAGTAAAGATCACTAAACCCAAACTAGTTATCAGAAGAGAAAAGGGTGCTTTTGGTAACTAAAGATCACTTTGAATCCTACTAGCTCCTCATTGGGGTTTCATAAGTCTTATAAATGATTTTTTGAGTGTCTTGACATGGTAGTTGGGTTGGTTAGTAATAATAGGTTTCGACATTTTAGCGTTGAGTCGCTCAAAGTGTGGAATGCAGACCAGAGCAGGTCTAGAAACAATGTCCAGACCCCAATATGACAGGGAACACCAGTTGAGAGTAGCCTTTTGGAAATCTTGAACAATGTGATGTTACTGCAACATTTCATTTTTCTAGCAACTCACCTTTATGACGTTTAAAAGTATGTTAAATATGACTTAATAAGTTAAATATATGTACAATATATATTTTCTAGTATAGATTATAAATGGGCAAAAAACAAAAACAAAAATCCTGACCCATAGTTTGTGAAAAATTGTTGCTGCAGCCTCCATCGTATCATTGGGTGTTGCCTACAATTTTATAAGGGAGAGAGGGCTTGAGTTCTGGCCCCATTTTACAGTTAGATAAACCTGAACTTGGAGAAGTTGAAAACAACTGGCCTGTTCCATGTGTGATGTTATGATTTAGTGCTTACCTGAAGCAATTTTCCAAGATGTAATTCTGCTATCACAGACAAGTTAAAGCAAGTTCGTCTGCAAACACTCTTGCCTAAGCTTTTTTAAAGGAGTTATCTCTTTGTACAGCTGACCTTAGATGATCTGTCAATAGATAGCCTTTGATAACATTTGAGTTCTCCTATTTCATAAAACCATTTACCTTCTCCCCAGACTAGCTAGTTTGTATTGTAATCTGACCAAATTTCACCTCTCTTGAACCATTCTTAGATGAATCTACTATATTGAACAGCATCTTTTAATCTCACAGTAAAAAACAGAAATTCCCTGATTGGACCCTGGAATGGACACTATATAGTATCAATGTCCTGGGAAGATCCTAACCTCATAGGGGCTCAATATTTGAAGGAGACCCTAGGGGGCCATGCTGGCCCCTGGCACTGACATGCACAGTGGACAACCCATGTGCCAGGGGACGAGTGGACCTCAGTAGACAGCATTTTGTTTGGGGACATCAGGGACAGTTGGAAAGTTCTTCCTCATATCACATCCATCCTGATATGTCTGACTCTCACCTGTTGGCCTAGACCTCCCTCCTCAAGATACCTAATCTTAGGGACCACACCCTCCTGAATCTCCTTTCTCCACCCCACGTCAAATATCTAGTTTTTCAGTGGTTCTTTGCATGACGTGGCTTTACTACCAAACCCCAGTCACACCATCTTAGCCACACGTTCAATTCTCTCAAGTCAGTGTCCATCCTAAAATGGTTGTATCTCCAAAAGCTGAACCTGACTCTCCAAGACAGTCTGCTCAGAATACAGGAATACTCCTGTATACAGAATACATGACTCTCTCCCTCAGGCCTAGTACTGGTTCTTGCAGCACACTCTAAGGCTGCATTACCTACTTTGCAGCCACATCACATTGCTGCCTTTTAATAAGATAATAAAAAAGCTAAATCTATTGAATATCAGTGCCTTGATTCGGCTATGTATCCTATTTACTGACCCAGTAATATATTGACTCCTTGCTTTTTCACGCACTGTCCAGTCAAGCAAGCATCCAAACAAACAATGGAACTCAACTATAACTGCTGCAGAATTTTGAACCTGTTACTTATTTTCAGAAGAAATCTTACTCTGTGGAAGGAAAGCAGTTTGGGCCCTTTAATCTTCCCAGTTAATTTGATCTGGAGCCTCAGTGTCTGGCTAAGCACAAGCCCCTGTGTCCACGCCTTAGGGTTGGCCAATTAACAAACCCCAACTAACTACCGAACTCTCAAGTCTGAGTTTACTAGGAGCTTCCCCCAGTGGACACTTTATTGGTGTTAGCTGCCTCCCTCATTCTCCTTCCCTTTAAAAATTGCTGTTGAGGTTCTCTCTGCTGTGACCATCCTAACATCTGTTTCCACATACACAGATTACACCCAGGGTCAGGCTCTGATGGTGTGGCCACCGCTTCCTAGGACCTACACCAGACATTTTATGTGGGTTGCCTCAGGGAACCAGAAATGGAAGGGGAGTGGGAGGAAAATCATTAACATGATTATGTCACATGTTATAATAAGCATATCTGACATCTACAATTAAGTAATTAGGGAGAGAGGAGCGACGCCACCCCTCCTCCCTTGTTGGCTGGTGTTCCGTTCATAGTGGAGCCTTCTCCTCACTGACCACCTGACTCACTCATGACACATGTGTTTTGAACCCCTTGCCTTCTTTCCTCTACCCCAAACACACTGCACTCCAGCAGGTCACCTACTTTGTAAAATAAGTTCTGTTGAAATATAGCCATGCCCCATTGTTTACACTGCTGCTTTCTCAATACAGCCACAGAATTGAGTTGTCACGACAGCCTGAATGTCCCACAAAGTCTGACATTTCCAATTCTTGTTCTTTATGAATCTCCGAGTGCTGGTCACCTTTCTATGTCAATAGAGCCCTTGATCCAGGCACTTCAGTGCTCTTGAATCCTGCCTCCTGCTCCTCAGCCTTGTGGCTGCCTTTGGCTCTTTGTGACCCCCATTCTTGATTATTTCTCCCCTCTCCTCGCTCTGCCAGTGAATCCTCATTGTCCTCTCCTTGTCTCTCTGCTGCTCCTTTCTATCTTCCATTCTGATCCTGCCTTCAACTATAAACACAGAGGATGGTATAGATTTTTGTCTTTTCATTCACGTCTGTCTCCTCAGTGCCTAGAACAGTGCCTTGTACATGTGCTTGAGGAATGAATGTATGAATGAATGAATGAGTGAGTGAGTCTTGTTCTGTCTTGGGGAAAGTTTTATCACCTTTCATATCACCTGGCAGAAAGTCCTGTTTGGACTTGAGAGGGGAGCAGCAGGAGCCCGATGGCAGTACACAGTGGAGAGACTAGCTTAGAACCACAAGCATACTTCCCCCAAGCACAGCCAGGACTCTGGGGCTCCAGGAATCTGTTTTCCATTTATTTGGTTCCAACCCTTATGCCCTTATTCTTAACTAGTGTTACTCTGTGTTTGATGCATGAAGGCCCTGCCACTTCTATAAACCTTCTGAGCACTTCCAGATTGGACCCAAGTCACACAAAGTAGAGCAGCTACGATGTAGTAAGGGGAGATCGAGAAGAGAAAGTGGGGTAGCCAAGGACTTGTAGAATTCCTGTCTGCCTCTTCCTTCTCAAACCCCCATATTCCTCTGTGGTTACTTCTGTGGGCTAGAAGAGGACTTTGCTGTTCATTTTGCGGAAGGTGACTTAGAATATATTGTCAAAGAAATTACCATCTGAAGAAAGAAGGGAGGGAGAGAAGAAAGGAAAGAGAAGGAACGCCAAGTATAACTTAAGTGTTTTGTCATTAAGGTTAGGGTGGGCAGAGAGGTTTATTTTCTGTACTAATTCTGTTCAGTTATCAATAGTATCTAGGATGCTCATTGGATCTGCTTGTATTAAATTAGGCATCAGCTTGGATCATTGTGTTGAGAAGGATTCTGAGACTGTAGTTTCAGTGAGGAAGAAAAACTGTAATCAATTAGCGGTGTCTGCTATGAGTATGGAAGAAGAGTTGTGGCTCATGGGCCGTGATTTTATGGGGGAAAACATTTAAGCTATTGAACCAATGTCTACAAAAAAACTCTTTAAAACTGATTATGTGAGTGGAATGTCATTACCTACCTTTGCTGCCACCATCTGTTTTTTTCCTGCATCTTTAAAACCTTCCTTTTTGTTTAAACTACCAGAATTTAATCTTTTGTCTGTATAACAAAAGGCATTTTGCAAGTGAAGCTGAGATATCTGTAACAGCTAAAGATGTGCATGATCCTTGACTATCTGTATGTACTCTTTAGTGGTAAAACTACATCCATTGGAAATGTCGGCTTAAAAGGTGGGAAAAGGGGTGTTCATGTTGAGGTCAGTGAAAGGGAAGGCAGGTCTCTAGAGACCCTATACTGATACCAGGTGAAATCTCAGTGCTTCCAAGCTGGACATTTGCTTTTGATAGGGTCTGCAAAAGTGCCCTGTGAAGTCAAAATAAGACTTGTCTGTTGGTATCTTTTGCTGTTGACACAGTCATACACAATTTCAGCCAGACTCATTCATTGATTTGATTCATTCCATAAGCATTTGTTGCATACCTCCCATGTGCCACACAAAGTCACAGGCACTGGGCACCCCACAAGGCACAGAATGGACTGGAATTGCTGCCTGCTAGAGATGACTTTCAATTGTAAGGAAACAGATAAATAGATAATAAGGTGTTGACTAGGTTAATTAAGTGGTCAATACTAATGAGAAAAATAGGAGACCAGGGCAAAGTATTGTACAGGCACTGGAGGGAAATCTTTGCTAATTTAGGAGTGTCTCACTGGGAAGGTGGTCTTGAGTAAAGAGTTGGAGTTGAGGAAGTAAGTCCTATGGTAGCTAAGGGAAGTGCTTTCCGGGCGTGAGCAGATGCAAGCACAAGGATGCTGGTAGGGGCAGGGAACAGCAAGGAGAAAGGCAGCTGGAACAGAGTGAGTTAAAGGGAGGGTTGGGGAGACAAAGTCATAGAGGTAATGAGAGGACAGTCAAGAGATGCAGTTGAAGTCATATTTTTTCTTGCATGTAGTAGAAAATAATATATGATCTTGAAAATTTTGGCCATCTGTCCCTGACTGGAAACTTAGTCTTTAGAGATACATCAAGCATCATCATTAATTTAGAAGAATGATGACTGTGTTCTGAGTAGACCAAATGCCTCTTTCTGTGGATATGGAGTTTGTGAATAATAATAACAGGAAAGTCCTTTATAACACCATTCTTCTCCTATATTCTCTTTGCATTTAAACCAATAAAAGTGGGTTTTCCCATTCTGCAGACAGTTTCTCCATCTTTCATCTTGATGACTTCTCTAGTTTTCTCCCCCAACCCTCCACCCCTGGACGGATTTTCTGTATCAGTCAGGGTTGATTGATCATAAGCAACAAAAACCACATGGCTGACTTAAGCCAAGAGGAAGTCACTGGAAATCTACTGGGGAGGCTGAGAAAGAGATTGTCTTGTGGATAGTTTGTCTAAAATATCACCATTAAAAGACTGTCCCCCCCCATTTAGTTATTTGATCTTCAAGGTTCTCCCAAGAAAGAATGCTCTATTGGCAATGACTGGCACCTGTGCCCCTGACTGTATAGAGTAAAGGGGCAGTAATGGGGCCTCCTCATTCTCTGTAATAAATGAAAGGGCAGCAGGATCTTCTACCCTATCAAAATAGTCCCAATGGAACAGAAGTAACTTCCTCAAAGGAAATTAGGATGATAGTAAGGAGGAGAAATTGATACTATCTAGTGTCCATTCCAGGGTCCAATCAGGGAATTTCTGTTTTTTACTGTGAGATTAAAAGATGCTGTTCAATACAGTTGATTCATCTAAGAATGGTTCAAGAGAGGTGAAATTTGGTCAGATTACAGTATGTGCTATAATGGAGCTTCGCAACTCTGTACATAGACGCGTGGAACAAGTCACTCTCCCTTTGTCCTTACCTGTCTGAACAACAGACATCGCCCTGAGTGTGTCTGCCAGTACACCAAGTGGTATGGAAACTGCCACCTCTGGACCCTGGAATGCTTCCAAAGAGCCCTGCCAGGGCTCTTTAGCCCTGCCATCCGTTCCCTTCTCCATTCCGCCCACTCTGTGACATAGGTATCATTGCCCCAGTTTGCAAGGATCAGAGGCAAGGAAAGGTATGTCCACAGAGTCTGTGGTGGTGCTGGGTCTGATCCCTAACCCTGTGCTCTTAATCACTAACTCAAGATGATAGAATTTCGGTGTACCTGTGGAGCTCAGCTGTGGGCAACCTTGCACCCAGAAACATGGCAATGTCTGAATATGTTTGCTTATCACAGCTTCCAGTGGGGGGGGGGAGCCCAGAATGCTGCTGACTCTCCTACCGTGTACAGGCCGGGCCCATAACACTCTTCTCTGGCCCCACATTTCAGCCATGATGATGTGGATGCACATGCATGTAGACCCTGAGGTATATATACGCTGAGGTACACATGCACATATCCACGTGAGCACATGGTTTGGACCCATTACATACACCTAGTGCTTTGGGATCTGACATACACCAGAATTAACTCTTAGAAGATGAAGTTCACTATGAGTGGGAGTCAGCTGCTAATATTTTCTTAATTAACTGTGAGTGACAAAGAAATTTTTCCCCAACTCCTTTCCCTCCCCAGCTTCTACTCTCCCCTGACGTACACCCCCTGGAGAGGACAGAAAGGTCAGTGAGTCTGCTCAGGCAGTGAAACTGATTACACCCTGTGCTTCAGGATGGGCCATCGCTAGTGTCTCAATAACTCTGCTTGGAGGGGCAGCCTGGCAAATCTACTCCCTCTGGGCAGCAGCTGCTTGCAAAGCAAGGCTGAGGTTGGCCGAAGGGGTCACAGTCATCCCGTAATCAGATTATGTTGCTATATCCGACCATTGGCCATCTGTGGCCCAATGGGGAACTATTAAGCCAGCAGCACTGGCCTAAGTGAGATAGACGATAGCAATGTTCCTCAGAACAATAGATTGATCAGAGAGATGGTGCAATAGCCCTGCTAACGGGGGTCAGCCCATGGGCCATTCTGACAGGAGTGGGCTTGTCCATCCCCCACAAAGGTGAACCAGACTGGAAATGCCAAAGTAACTCCCTCTGAGAATGTACCCAAGGATCTGCAGAGAAAAGCCTCTGGCAGACAGACCCAAGCTTGACACTAGAGACTCGTGATTTGACAAGTCTTTACAGTCCCCTTCCTGGAAAATATTTTAGTAACGAACTATAGAAATGATCCCTGAAAGTATAGTCTTCCTGAAAAATATTTTAAAGAAATTTTTTTTTAAAAATGTCTGTGATGATAATGTACAAAGATGTTCATTGCACTATTATATATTAGTATAAAACCAGTAATAATATAAAGAATGGTCAAGAAAAGAATGGCCATACACTGAGCTCACACTAAAGAAAAGAACATTATGCTTCTTTCAAAACCAAGTTCATGACATGGGGAAATAGGCACAATGTCAAGTTTAAAGGAAAATGAGACCAGAAAATTTGTATATGAACTATATAAAAAATTAATAAATGCATAAAAAGGCCAATTAAAATCAAAATTTAGGATTATTTGAGTAGATTAATTATGATATATAGTTTTGTTTTGAAAATTTCTTCATTTTCCAAGTCTTCTGCAGTTAACCTATTTGGCTATTTTCCTAAAATATACTTTTTTCCCTGTCAAAAGAAAGTAGCTTTTCTTTGGCACTGAAAAGTTTCTTATATAGTATAAAGTCTCTAGGAAAGTAATAGCCCAAAATTTAATTAGTTGTCTTCACTGAAAACCTATTACTTCCTAGAAGAATGAGTTATTTTATCTTGTCCCTTATGTTTCTTCATACCCCATATTTCATTAATTAGTTTTGAAAACATTATTTTTAATGGCAGAATAATATTCCTGTAGATATGAATGGATTTTATATAGCCATTTGCTTAGAGGAAGGTTCAGCATATATGCATGGTTTTCTGGCTTAAATAACTCGACCAACTCTGCTAAAGGCAGTGTTGGTGCCAAAGGCCTCCTTCCAGACAGAATCTGTTCCTGGCAGTTTCCACATCATGAAGAACAAATCTTTTGTACAGATTGGCAGGCAGATGTAGAGAAGGCTCAGAAGGTCTTGAATTCAGAATCCTATGTGCTTCCCTTCAAATCACCAAGATAAGTCCTTGCTCCTCCTTAAGGAAATGAGAAAGAGAATGTGAATAAAGGTGGAAAGTGCCACCCTACTGAAAGGCCTGCACGTGGAATGCGGGCCAGGGAAGCAGAGGTGCTCTTCTCCCATTGAGGAGTCAGTGTTTATGAATGTCAACTTCTTGGTCATGGCAAAACTCTATAAATTTGATCTTCCCCCCTTCCCTACCATTGTCAGGAAAATACAGACTTCCATAAGTAAGTATTGACATGTGCCAATCTAAAGCAACAAGTTGAATTAGTGGATAGTCATTGCAATTAATGCCAACCTAGTGAACCCTCTACAGAATGTAGGCTCTGTTCAGTAATATTCCTGTGAATTGTATTTTGCATGAGACATCCTTTTTAACTTGAGTGGATTTGAATTTACGCTTAGGAATCCCAAGCTGACCAGCCTCTTGGTGACCTAGTTGGACTTCAGGACTTGTATATTGATAGATGAATAAAGAGATGTGTGGAGGGAGGGAGGGAGAAAGGGATGGAAGAAGTTGGATATAAGACTAAATTAGCAATCACTGTACCATTTTTTTTTCTTTCTCTGAAAAGATGTGATGGAGGGAATGATATTTTTACAGAAACCAGTGTCTCCCCCGCCCCTGTGGGATAAAAACCCAGTATGAAAAAAACTTCATTTGTAAAAAAATAAAATAAAAATAAAGAATCGTATTATGATCTAAGCATATTTGATTGGTTTGAGCTAGGGGAAGGAAGATGGGTGATTTTGTAGCTTGAGTGATATAAAGCTGTAATCTCACCCCCCCCATTAAATATATTGTTATTGCTGGAATTCATTTGGCTTTTTTTTTTTTTTGAAGTGGACTATGGTTTGTGTGCAGTGGATGAAGTAATTGGAGTGAGTGCGTCTCCCTAGAGACAGAATCAATCACCTTTGTAGAAGATGGTGACATTTTTGAAAGAAACGCCGAGGAAAATGTCATGCTTAAAAAATTAGATTTAAACACACTGGCTCCAGATTGATTTTTATTACACTCAAATGGATACCCTGATTGATTATCAGTCTTACAAATGTTTAGCACATTTCTCACTTCTCTAATAATCAGAATAATCTAATTTTCAATGTCATTTAATGTACTCCATTCAAGGTTATAATAGATCATATTTCTAATAAAACATAGCAATTATGTAATGAATAATACAGGAGGACCAGCATTCAGATTCTCTTTATTTTAAGGCAGTGCCTAGGAAAAGTCTTAGATAAGCCCGTTCCTTGAAATGTGAGGTACGTAACTACGTCTTTCAGTGCATTCTATAGGGTGTTTTTTTCCCTGCTGGCGATATGAATGGAACATTGCCGTTCTTGACCCAAAAAAAAATTCTTGGGAAAAAGCAGCAAGGTTTGAATCCTTTTAATATATGTTATCAGTGCACCTAGAGGAAAGTGACAGGTTGTTGAGTTATTTATTGAGTTTCTCTAGCAATTGCTGCTCTCCTCCCATATTTGATATGCATCCTCTGGAGAAATACCATATTTTAGCTCTAAATATTTTTCCAATATCCATTGTAGCAGCAGCAGATCTTATAGATGTTTCAGGAGAGCACAAATATCTAATTTTGAGAAGGTTTGACTCTATATTTAGAGTCTGATATTTACCAGTTATGTTTACATTTTTTTAAGAGGCCTGGACTTGAGCCATGGTAGGTAGACTGAGTGATCTTGGTAGGAACATAGGAGGAGGCAAGAGAAGGACGGGTCTGTCTCTCTGTTTAGGGCATGGGCCACTGGACGTGGTCACTGAAATGGTGGCACCAAAGGAAGAGTCAGACAGGGCAGCTAAAGAGTCCCTTTTAGGAGACGCTTGATGTGTGGGGCCAAGGAATGTTCAAGAAAGCTGGATACTGGCTGAGAGGTGGGGATCCTAGCCCCTGGGGCTATGTGTTTGAGAGCAGAGGGGTTAGGATTGGGTCTGCGGACACATGAAGAGTGTGAGGAAGGCTGGAGAGGCTCCCGGACACAAGGAATCCTTTAAACAAACAGGGATCCCAGTTTGCAGAGGTCTCAAGTCAAGTGTTTCTTTTCTCAGCCAAACCCTCAGTAATCTAGACATCACCCATAGTTCTCAGAGAGGGGAAACTTAGTCCTCATCTACCAACTTTCCTATTTTAAGTCAGTTAGCTCTAGGAACTTGTTAGTAGCCGTGCTCCATAATTCTTGCCCTTTTAAAGTCGGGACAAATCCTGTGAGGGTCCTGTTACCCACTGACCTTTCCCTACGTGAATAAGTGTGGACATCAGTGAGAGCCGTGGTCTGAGAAGGTGACACTGACAATCACAGTTAACCAGAGGCCCTCTGCAGTTAAGATGCCTGGTAGCAGAAGCAGTCAATGAGACTGAAAATGGCAGTTCCTAGAGCTAACCAACCATTGTGTAGTCTTCTGAATTCAGCCAGAAGATGATGGGGTAAGTGGAAGAACAGGCTGGGCAGAGAATCCATTGAATTAATGGGGAAAATGTTACTTTTGAGTTCAGCTTTCCTTTCTATCTTGAAGTCTGGCGAGTCCTAAATGCACAGAAAGTTGTGCCATATGTTCCTCAAGATAATGAAAATGACTGAGGTTGGGGCATGCACAGACTCAAAGGGTGCTGCCAGCTCTTGTTGAAGGTGACTTGGTCGTTAAGTGGGAGAGATGTGGTAATGAGCAAGGGAATGTCCATCTTGACCTTCCTGCTTGAGTCCCGGGCTTTCTGGCTGAGCTGACTCTACTCAGAGCTCATTAAGTGGCACCTCCACTGTCTCATCCAGTCTGGTTTCTCCTTGGCTTTTTAGGTCAATTCTCACTCATGACCACTCTCCCTACTAAAATCTACCCCAAGGAAATAATAGCTCACCCTCTAAGATGAAACAAATGTGTAATAAAAAATTTATAAAAGAAAGGTTTGACATATTTACAAATGAATGAATTTGATGGTTGGGGTTTGGTTTAAAATAATGGGAGGGGAGGGAGAGGCAGTGGGAATTGAGAGCAAATGACATTGGCCATAAGGTGATCATTGACATTGGGCATTGAGTGAAGGGAGGCTTGTTATATACCATTTTCTCTCTTTTGGTATGTTTGAAACTTTCCCTAATAGATATGTTTCAATAGAAATGCATATTTCAGTTGTCAGGATAGGGAAATACAGTACACAGCCTTGAAGGTATGTTACCGTCAAGGTTTTTAAAGCTTCAAAATGAAAGAAATCCTACAAAGGAAGATGTTCAGAGTTGTATTCACTCAGTCAATTTTAGGAAATGCCTGAAAAGTAAAAATGCTTTAATATTATTTTAAAATTTTAATTTAAGGAAGATGCTCTTTTGCCTTTTATTCAGTAAAGACCTTTGTTCCCCCTCTTGGTTAGTTCACAGCCAAAAGAGCAACTGATAATGGAATAACTTTGGAGAAACTTCCAGGAAGATAAGAATTATGGAAGTAGAACTCTCACTGCACTCCTAAATTCCTCTGAGGTGTTGCTTCATAAGATTTTGGAGCAACAAACACATGATCCAGATATTCTGTGTCGAGACTCCCTCCTCCTCAGCAGCCTTTGTCCCCAAAGCATTGGCATGCATTTGCTGGATGCATTTCAGAGTCATCAGATGTCACTACAACCTGGTGGGTTTGAAGGCCAAGCTCTATGATGGCACCTGTGAGAATGCAAACATCCCTCATATCACTGGAATGCCTCTCAGGTACCACAGCTCCCTGGCCTTGGGTCATGATTTCTCCTCTGTCTAGAATGTTCTTCACCCAGTTCACCACTACTCAGCTTCTTTCTTCTCCATGAAAGAATTTCCCTAATCGCCTTCCCCTCTGCTCTCTGCATTGGATGGAAGCCTGTGACCCAAGCCTCTGCTCCACTGTCCCCTTGATGTTCTCAGGGTATAGTGACCTGTTTTTCTGTGTGTGGTTAGATGAGGAAAATCTGCATCCACCTCTAGGCCCGGGGTGTGGAAGTAGTAGGTGTAGCTCAGGGGAGAGGAAGAGGTAGTTCCTATAAAAGGTGTCAGTGGGAACATGTAGGGGGCTAGGGGTGCTTGCTGGCAGAGAAAACAATTACATCTACTTTGTTGCCTCCTGATAACTAAAAGTCAAACAAGTAAGAAAGTGGATAGTAAATGTTTTATTTTCTCTCTCTCTTTTTTTTTTTTTTTTTGGTTACATAGACTTTGTTTCCTAATTTGGGTTTGTTGAACAAACAGCTTCTTAAGTTTTTAAGAGTACAGCGCTCCAGCCCCTGGGCCAGCTCAGACCCCTACTTGGTTTTGGTGAAGAAAGCTCTGTGGGAAAGTGGTTGTGCTCTTTGGCTTATCTGTGGTGCTGTCCTCTTTATCCTAAAATGGCAGAGGCGTTGGACGAAGCCTGGAAGGCCCACAAAGTCTATGATAGTTTTACTCTGGCCTTTTATGAAAAAAGTGTGCCACCCCTGGGCTAGCGGGGGGGCAATGTGAACAACCATATCTGCTCCCTCGCCAGCTGCATCTCCAGCAGCTTCGCTGGGCCAGGCACTGCCAGCTCAAGTTCCCAGTAGATAGAGGGGTAGCATTTTTGAATAAATGACTACATTAACAAATAGCTGCAGCTGTTCATATCCTTAATTTATAACATCTCTCCCCCAAACCTGTACAATCCATTCTGTTCCCAGATAACCACATGACCTGCGCCCACCTCAGAGAGGCCATTCTGCCTGCCCTTCAGAACAGCATCTTGTCCATCTCTGCCTACCCACCCCCCCCCACCTCAGCTGCATAAATTCTCTTCCTGTCTCCTAGCCTTCTCTGACATGATACTGTAGATGTATCCCAAGAAGAAAATAAACGCCAAGAAGTCAGGAATGGTGCTTTATTCACCATTACACCCCTGGCACCCATAGGAGGTCCTGGGGCACGGTTGGCGCTCAGCACAAAATGCGAAGTTGATGGTTTCACTAAGGCCACACCTTGAGGGCTTCACTGCGTGTCTTTCGCTTGTCTCCTGTATGGGCACCCTCTTCCCACTAGACCCCAAGTGCCATTCTGCACCGACTTTACATCCCCAATGCAGGAATGGGTGGGTAATAAATAGGTGGCTACGAGGAGGTCAGAATCTCCACCACCATCTGTTTGGGCACTGCTTTGCTCTCTCCTTGTGTCCTGAGGCTGTCTGCAGCTTTGGTGGGTGTCTTTTGACTCAAAGTGAAGAAAGCTGTCCTGGGTGTGTGTGATGAAGGGAGGAGGAAGGAAGGGCAAAAGGAAGTGAATTGTGCAGGTGTGGCAGGAACATTCTGGGTTATTTTTTGGAC
This sequence comes from Galemys pyrenaicus, assembly GCA_019455555.1. NCBI lineage: Eukaryota > Metazoa > Chordata > Mammalia > Eulipotyphla > Talpidae > Galemys > Galemys pyrenaicus. The sequence continues at coordinate 9,072,656 of JAGFMF010011681.1, forward strand.
ATCTTATGTTTTTTAGCTGAAACAGTCCCCAGAATAGAAACTCAGTTCTCTGCGAATGTCAGACATTCAAGTTTGTGGCTGCGAGCTATGCAGAGAGTGGTGAAGATGGCTTTATTTCATTTCCAAATGACTCTCCAGAGAAATAAATATCTGAAAATTAAAGTTCTATGGGCCAGAAAGAGGATTTTTGTGAACTAAGGATATGAGCAATTCTTCATGGCTGAGGGCAGTTTGGGATGATCTGTTTGTGTGGAGAAACTGCTCTGTTCTCTCAGGGAAGGGTGGGTGGGCTACAGTTCTGGCCAGCCCACACTGGGGTGGACTCGGGGGCTGTGGCTTATTTCTGCTCTTTCAGTTTTAAGATTTTCCTTTAGTTGCACATGTGGCCTGAGAGTGACCTCTCCATGGAATTCAGGGTGGCTAAGGCCAACTTGAAAAATTCCTTAATTACAGTCCACATTACATTCTTGTTAATAACACTAATGTTTTCTTAAAGCTAACAGTTTTTAAGATTTTTATGGGCTGTATATAGTTTGGAATTAGTTAGAACTGGATTCAAATTGTAGCCCTGTCACTGACTGGTTTGGTGACAGTTGAGATCCATGAGCCAAAGTTTCCTCCTGTGCAAATTGGCCTGTAAGAGTAGCACCTTCTGCTTAAGAGTGTCCGTGAGAATTCAGTGAGATAGCATATGTCATCACTGAGCACAGCAGAGAGAAGGACCCTCCCCTAATGGTGCATTGCTGGTGCTGTTGCCATTAATACCAAGCCGTACTTACAGCCAAGGGAGATGCGAGAGAAGTCTGGGTGACACCGTGCTGATCTGAGAAGCTGGTCTGTGCCAGTGGGAGACTAAATTTGAATCTCCATGGTGGGTTGGGTTTTCTCCAGTCTTAACAATTCAAAGACAAGGGCAAGGCTCTTTTTTCCTTTCTCTGTTGGCTTCCATGATTTTTCATTGTCTCAGTTGTCCTGCACGCTATTCAGCTTCCATCACTGTATCCTCTTTCCGTTCCCACCAACTGCTGGCAATTCCCAATGTCGGTTCCTGATCCTCTTTTTTTTTTTTCTTTCCTCCCTCTAGCTTTAGGTTGTTCACTCCCGTTCATGACATCCACAGTCATGTCTAAGGTTCAACTCCTAAATAACATAACTGCAGACCTGTTCTCTTCACCAAATCCACAGTGCTATCTCTCTAACTGCTCTAAATGCCTCTGGAATTGCTGCCTGGCTTTCTGGTTCCCCTCCCCTCATTATCTTCTCATGGACAATGTCTGCTATCCAGGGTAGGCCCATAACCAGCTGGTTCCATCCTGTGAGTTTGCTTAAGTATTTTCTTCCCATGGCAAGGTGCTATTTGGGCCTCTTTGGAGTAGACTTGAAAGAAGTTGCCCTCCTGTGTCACTATTTCAGTGAAAGCAGGGACTGCCATGTTGCTTTCCTGCTGCAAATCCCAACGCCTACATCAGTGCCTGACACACACAGCTGGTCATGTCTCAGTAACTCAGTAGAATGAACGAATGTCAAGTTCCAGATGACTGAGTCTGTTTCACGTTAAGTCATTTCCTAGAAGCCACGATCTGGGAGAAACAAAACCCAGAGAGACCAAGGGCTTTGCCGCTACTCTACAAGACCAGTCTCATTGTAAGAGGACTTTGCCGAAGACTGCCTCCAGCCAGTCACCTCCCCTGAGCCTGAGCCCCAGGTAGCCAGCTGCACACCACACACACTGGACAGCTTGCTGGGGCGGTGCACAGGCACCTGGTTGCCATGCGTCCTGCTCCCCCATCATTGTCCCCTCACCAGTGTCAAGACGGAAACCAGTATGTCACCTTTGAACCACCCCACTGCCTGGCACCCCCCCCACACACCCCCATATCCCTTACCCAGGTCCTCAGTCCCTCCCTAGTTAAGACATTCCACTCCTTAGTTGGTACTTCTAGCAGCCATCAGTGCTCTCTCTGTCCCAGTCATTTCTTCATCATGAAATCACCACCCTTCGAAAGGCAGCCCTGATGTATCACTACCCACATCATCCGCAAATGAACCTGAAATCCACATCTCCTTGACAAGGTTCACAGGTCTTGGAGCTGTGATCCCACTCAGCTCTCAACTGTGAGCCTCAGCCCTGTGCCTTGCAGAGCTTCAGAGTTGCCCTATTGCTTCTCTCTGGGCCTTCACACTTGCTCTGTCTGCCTGGAAAGCCTTCCCATCCCCCAGTCTTTGTTTAGCTCAAGCCTCCTCTTCCTTTGGTTCTCTGCATAGGCAGATCCTGAGTGAATGCACCTTCCAAGATCTCACTGCTCCATGCTGACCTTCTAGTATGCCTCTGCACGTGAACAATTTCAGAACTCTGGCAAATTCATACAGTCTTTTTATATTTGTAAACATGGATGGTTTCACTGACCTCTCTTGCAGGTTTGATTATAGAAAACAAGTTTTCAAGTGCCTGGACTCAAGCTTATTTGTTAGGTTGATTTTTGAAGGGCTTTCTCTGGCCTCCTCTTAACCCTCTCCAACCCCTCTCTGGCTTCCATCCTCATTATTCTGCTATAAATGTTCCCTTAAAAGTCACCACTTTTTCCATTGCCAAGACAATGAACTTTGCTCCCTCTTCATTCTTTGACTGTGGACTCCGTTGGATATTTGGCTACACTGCCTCTGCTTCTTTAAATTCCTTTCTCTATTGGCTTCCATGATTTTTCATTATCTCAGTTGTCCTGCACGCTATTCAGCTTCCATCACTGTATCCTCTTTCCGTTCCCACCAACTGCTGGCAATTCCCAATGTCGGTTCCTGATCCTCTTTTTTTTTTTTCTTTCCTCCCTCTAGCTTTAGGTTGTTCACTCCCGTTCATGACATCCACAGTCATGTCTAAGGTTCAACTCCTAAATAACATAACTGCAGACCTGTTCTCTTCACCAAATCCACAGTGCTATCTCTCTAACTGCTCTAAATGCCTCTGGAATTGCTGCCTGGCTTTCTGGCTCCTCTCCCCTCAAGTCAACTGATCACTTTCCTGCCCCAAACTAGATTCTCCCCATAATTATTAGGAAATGAGGTCATGGCTAACTTGTGACTAATCATATCCAGGAGTGGACCACGTGTATTGCCACACCTCTATGGGCCCAGCACGCTTCCGCTGCGCCACTCTGCTAATCCCGTACCACACCTCTAAAGATTCAAATTAATGGAATGAGTCTAGAACAAAAACTACTGAACAACAAATTTAATTGGAATTTCCAAAATGCTTAGAAACCTTAGTGTAGCGAGGACCCCAGTGAGACTCACATAGGGGTCTGTAAACTGGTATAGACCATTTAAAGTGCACTTCCTAAAGTGCCATGAAGTCCAAGAGTTTCATTTAAGTTAAATATGTACTGGAACCACCCACACATTTACATGAAAACCATTTCTTGATGATTTTGGTCTCCAAAGTTTACTTGACAATATACTGTCTACACTGATATCTACTGATATCTACACTGATATCCTAAGTAGGGCATTGGGCCATCTTCAGGCAAACTCACAGAGCGTTTGTCTTTCTTGCTCAGACACCTCATGGACATATGGATGATTCAGGCAGGGATTCAGCAAGTGTGTCGAGCAGTATCTGAACCCAAGGAAGTGAACATGGTCCTGTCTGTTTACTAAGCCAGGTCACATAGAAAGTTTTGCCATAGAGATAAACTCACGACAGTTTCATCTGTCCAGTTCACCTGCACTCAGTTGTCCCCCTTTCCTCCAGTGCTATGGCCCCAGAATGAAGCATTGCTCTTACCTTGGTTAAAATTCCCTTCCTCTCTCATTCCCCCACCCTCCTCTTTTTTTTTTTTTTTTTTTTTTAACTTTTCTAACTCCCTTCCTCTCTAGTTTGTTCTTATCTGGAACAATCTGCTGCAGGGAAATCTCTTTTTGTCATACTCACACCTCAGCTGCCTCATCAGATATTATTTTTGTAATTGACCCATGCTTGCTCCATGAAAGAAAGATAAGGGAATGTGCTTGAAACCTACTCCATCATTTTAGTCTAGATGTAAGTCTCCTTATTTCAAGACTATGGATTTCTGGATCTGAACCCACATAAAGATGCTAAAAACCCATTAACAATCTTTCCAGATACAAAGGGGATTTATATAAATTTGGGGTGAGGTTTTTAAAAACAAGGTGAACTGATTGTAGATGTGCAAGGTGGTGCCTGATTTCAAAGCAGAAGGCCAGCCTCAATGTCTTAAATTCCCACTTCTCAGCCTTCGGTCTTATGCCATCAGTAAGGCCTTCATCTCAGTTCCCATCCATGTTGGATAGCCCTGCCGCAGACACAGAGCCGAGGACATGTCTGCCTTCCATGAAAAGGATTTAGGGAAAACCATCATTGATAGTAGCCCCTAGGTCCAGGCGGGGTGTGTGGGCAAGAATACTGATGGTCAAGGGAGCATCAGGGGCAGTGCACAGCTTCTCGTCAGCCCGCTATCAAGTTCCTGCTCTTACCCACCATGCAGGAATGTTTTCTTACCCCTTGTCTCTGGAAGTGATCTTAGGATATTTCCAATACTTCAAACAAGACTTGTCCAAAGAAAATGATTATACAGTCGCTGATAATACAGTCTATGGACTCAAGACCTCTTGCTTGCAAGGATGGCCACCACACCAGGCCCGGCCAAAGTGCACACGGGCCGCAGCAGGGCTGCCCACACCAGCCTGGACTGAAGAGAAGAAAAGCATTTGGAATTACAAAACAAGGGGATCACTGTCCACTAGGGAGGAGGTAAAAATCTCCATATCTAAAAGCAACCAAGAGAGGGAAATATGCCTTAAATTATCTTACTAGTGTGAAATACCACTTCAACTAGAACAAAGTATTTGTACATTCTGATATTTCAGGCATTATCTAGAAGGGTTTTGAAAGACTTTAAGAAGCTGAGCTAGGCATATAGAGCCTTGTTAAACTCTCATACTTTCCTCTAAGGTTGCATATTTAATACTCTGTAGAATTCTAGGTCTGTTCCCTGCTGGATACAGCATTAGGAACCCCAGACATCCTCTCCGCCTCACACTGGGGTGGGGCTCATCTCTTCTTGGAAAGCCCAGCACAAAGGCCTTACAGTGCCAGTCTGGAGAAGTCCTCCAATAATGCTCTTTGACCCCCTTTTCACAAACCCTGAAATCAGGGTTCCCTCCTCTCCCCCAGGGCCAGGACTCCATTCACTTCACAGATGCTCACAGGTGCCTGGCCCTCAACTTTATCCAAAAAACATGTGTCTCCTGGATTAAGAGACAACTTCGCTGCACCAGTCACGAACCTCTTTTCTCTGTTGAGATTCCTCCCAGCACTTGTAGGGCAAGTGAGGTTGTGGGAGAAAGACATAGGCTCCGTTTTCAAAGAGATTTGGCCTGTGGGACTCTTGATGTGCCCCAGCTCTACCCAGCTTTACAGAGGGCCCAGAGGCCATGCAGGCTCAAGCACCAACCCCCAAAGGCTGAAATGAAGGGAACAGGATGTCTCTTTTAGTCATAGATCCACCCACCTTCAAATCCACGGGTAGTCATTTGCATAATAGGTTTGGAAAATGATTTTGTAACTAAGACTAAGCTATATTTTTGTGTTTTTCTTTTAAGTGTTTTGATATTTTAGTTACAGGCTCCCTCCCCAGTCATGGCAACCAGATAGTGCTAATCACCAACCAAGGTCCATTATTCTTTCAGTTAGCAAGGAGGTAAAGAGTCAAGATGGACAAATTCCAGACTAATATTCTAGCAGAATAGCTGGACCATTATGCTTCCTTTGCTAAACTGCATATAGAAGAATTTATGGACAAAAATACTGTCGACTCTATTCTTTCTTTTTTCTCTTTCTGACATGAAGGCTCTTTTAGTGAAGTGTTTTCATCCCCTCCTGAATCTACTTCTTTTGCATGTTTCCTGCATTAAATTTTTATTGTGTGCGTGGAAATCAATATTCCAGATACATGCACAAGTGCACACATTAAAATGAACATGACTTCATTTATTTCCATGATTAGACATTCAAATAAAAGTGCTTGGGTGTCTGTTTTCATATTCATAGGTCGAGATCTGTACATCAGAGGTATTTGTATAAGTGACATTTTTATTACATTCATTTCATTTGCAATATGATAGTGGATCATAAATATGTTACTTTTATGCCACCAAATCTGATTTGTGGCACTTAGCCCTCAGAAGGAGAATACTTGATGTTTTATGGAGCACCTTTCATCCGAGAAGCGCTTTGCAAACATCATTCTGGGTTCTGCCAGGTATGTGACTCCTGCTCCTGACCCTAAGGATGCCCCACCTGCCTCAGCCACCTCAGGATGCGGAGCCCCCAGTGATTCCCCTGCAGACCCTGCAGTGATGGTGGAACTAGTTTCTGGAAGCCAGAGGCTCCAGTGACTCCCTGTTGTCACACCCAGCCTTGCAGCTAGTAGGGCTCCACATGGGTCACTTTGTCCTTCTCTAAGTGACTCTGCTCTGGGCTGGACACTGTGTTAAGCTCCAGTGACACAGAAGCAAGTAAAATATGGCCTTTGCCCTCCAGATACTCACAGACTAGGAGAAGAACGCCACACAGAAGAGTATTGCCCCCTGCTGCCGCTTGTGAGAGGAGCTCTGATCTAGACGTGACCTCCTCACATATCTCGTGCCCTCATAGGGATGCACCATGCCTGTGATGGTTTGCAGACCGCAGCTGAGTCACAGATATATTGGTGCACGTGCCAGCCAATTGCATCAGAATGAAATGTTTCAGGCAACCCTGGGGGCTAAGTTTCAGCTGCAAACCCTAGACTCTCTGAAGAGCATCCCTGCCCAGCATCCTGTTGTTGTACCTGCCGCTTGGGTGTGCGTGTGCATGTGCATACACATGCTCACACACACACACCAGTAATATACACAGAGCTCCTGTAGCTCCTTAACACTATATTGTGGAACCACTGATGTGTTCAACAGACACAGCAGAGTAGAAGCATCAAGGGCAAGGGCCCTAGAGCCAGTTTTCCTGAGTTGAGATTCCCGAACCATCACTGACAGGATACATGGCCTTGGGAATTACTTACTTTTCTGTGCCTCAATTTTCTCATCTGAACAATGGGCATGATAATGATTCCTTCCTATCAGGTTGCTGCAGAATAGAATGTGAGTAGAGGACTTCATAGCATCCCCTACATAGCATCATTGTAATGAATGCTTTCCATGTTATAATAAATAATATCCTTGTGTATGTGTCATAGGATATACAATAATAGTGATACTAGTATTCTGATTATTATTATTTGTTACTGTGGTGATAGGATTAATGTCTGCTCCCACCATAAATGACTCATAAGTGAGTTTCATGGCAACAGGAACCATCTCTGTGGCTTCCCACTTCACCCCTATAGCAGGTAGATGCTCAAAAAATACTTATTGAATGAGTGAACAAAACAGTGAAGGAAATATTTAGTTCACCTGCTCACTTGATGCCACTAACAGGTAACTTCTTCAAAAACATCATTGTCGCCCGAAGCCGATGACCCCCAGCAGTGCCTGGCAAGTCCTCAGTTTCAGGTCCGCCCATTCCCACACAAAAGGGCCTGGTTTCTCCTGCCTGTGTGACTGGCCTATGCAGGCTTTTACAGTGGATTCACTCCAACCTAGCGCACCACCCACCTGTCTCCGGGGAATGCTGCTGCTGTCCCGGGAGAGGCAGACAAGTGCTGGCTCCTGGGGTGGTGATCGTGCTGTGTCCTCTGGCCCCCTGCAGCAGTGTCACTCCCAGACCCACACTGCTACCCTACAAGCTACAAGGGGTGAGCCCCAGTCCCACCCCAGCAACTGCTGAGTCCCCAAACACTGGCCATCCCATGCAAAGCAGTGTCTGCTCAAATCTGGCAGTTCTTTGCTAACTGCCCCTCCACCTTGCCCAGATCCTGCCTCTGTGTACCATGGCAGTGTAAACCACTGAGCAACCACTTGTTTAGAAAACTTGTCCATTGACCTAGGAACCTTTGGATAATTAGGATGTTATCACCAGAGGGGTTGCTGCATCTTGGGGTTGCAGAGGAGTTTCTGATAATCTCAGGCATCAGCTGGTCCTTTGGTCACGGAGAATGTAGTTGGGGTATGGGAGGGAGGACAAAAGCATCCTAAAGGGAGCGTGAGGTCACACACTGGCCCCTTCCCATGCCAGTGACTCGTTGCTAACAACGTGTGAGGCCGGGCCGCAAAGGGCGGAAGCTTTGCAGCTATTATTTTGCCAGTTGTGGGGCTATCAGTGCCCCTGCCAGCCTACCTATATCTGACCCTCACCTGACCTCACCTTTCACTTTCTTGACATAGTTCAGATGCTCAGTGGTGGCAACTCATAGGGTCCCCGCCTCCCTCCCTCCCAGGTTACCCTTGAGTTGGGAGTTTTCCAGTGATTTTCCAGGGGCCCATGAGCAAAACAGAACACTTGGTGCCGACATATTAATGATGCCTGTGTGTAATTAAGGATTTGCCTAAGGGTGGGATTAGGTGTAATTGTGTGTGTGGTTCTCTGTTTTTCTGATTATTCCACTGAAATCCTGCCTTGACTACTTTCAAAGAGGGTGGTCTTAGGCCTCAAGTTCCTAGTGCGTGGGAATGGGATTATGATGACTGCCTCACCCGGTTCACCGTGGGTTCTTAGATTGCTTAAGGCAACGCTGGCTGGCACTCCTAAGCCATCCATAAATGGAATTATTGTTCCTGCTGTGAGGTGACCGCAGGGCCATCTTGGCTTCTGATCCTGGGCAGAGCCGATCCTAGTGTCCAGTGACCGTGGCCCCCTCAAGGTTCTGGGTTTTATTGTCCTTGTTGTTTTGAGCTACAATTCACCCAACACTCATCGTTTCAAGTATACAGTTCAGTGGTTTATAGTCTCTTCATAAAATTGTGTAATCATTCCCACTAATTTCAGAATATTTTCATCTCTCTCAAAAGAAAGCCTGTACCCATTAGCAGTCACTTCCTGCCTGCCCTTCCCGCAGCACTTGGCAACCCTTCATCTGCTCCTGACCATGAGGCTGCACACAGTGAACATCCCTGTGAACAGACCGTGCAGCTCGTGGCTCTGCTAACCGGCTGCTCTCAGCCGGCGGGCAGGCGCCCCAGGTTCATCCGCGGTGTACCGGCTGCTTCGTTCCTTTCTATGGCCAGCAATATCCCAGTGTCGGGACAGGCCACGTTTTGTTTTATCCTTCATCAGCTGACGTACATTTGCGTTGTTTCCGCTTTTTGGCCACTGAGAACGATGCCGTGGTTGAGACCCTGTGTTCACGTTTGGCAGGGATGTGGTTTCTGATGCCTTGAGCCTACGCTCAGAGCAGAGTTGCTGGGTCAGCAGTGATGCTGCATCTAGTGCTTAGCAGTGCCAGCCTGTGTTCTTCAGGGCCCTCTTTCAGAGGACCTTGTGACTTAACTCTCCTCATTGGCAGAGGCTGGCTTGGGAGGAGGTGTGAACCTGTACTGCGGGCCTCCCCGGGCGCCCAGTTATGTGTCTGCAGGCGCAGCCTCCACACACTCACCAACGGTGTCCTGTGGAGAGCAGCCTGGTGTCTCCTTCCTCCTTCTCACCTTTGTTGACCTTACTTTCTGCGGTCTCCCTGCTTTAAACCACACCACCCTTTACCCTGCATTCCACACCCCTCACCCTGCACCCTGCACCCATGAGGCATGCTCTGGCACATGAACCAGTATGCCCTGGAGATAAGCCACTGGAGGCTGTTACCTCACCAGGCCTCTTCCACTCTTTCTAGAGCCGAGAATGTTCTGGACTAAAGCACAATATCAATTCAGAGTCCCAGGGGAACTATCTGGAGAGTTTTCTTCTCAAATATGTCCACTTCCTTAGGAATAAGTGAGTCCACGTCAGGAGAGAAACTTGCCAGTTGCATAAACTTGGGCACATGGCTTAGCCACTCTGAGACTCAGCTGCTTCATCTGTAAAATGGGCTTGAAGTTGCCAGCCTTCTCGGGATGGAGTGAAATACTGTGGACACAGCTCCTGGTGCCCTGCTCAGGATGCTCAAGGAATGGGAGCGTCCCCCCCGCTTACCCCCAGCTGCCCATCTTCCCAAGGATTTTTCAGTGTCATTCTCTCCATCCCCTTTTTTCTCTCCCTTCTCTCCCTCCCTTTCTAGTCCCTTCTTTTTCTTTCATCTCCTGCTCTCCTGGTGCCTATTTTGTCCTTACCTCCTGCCCATGCAGGACCTCAGGTCGCTGTAGACCCAGGGAACTGCCAGTTCTCAGCTCACCTACTCCAGTGCCAAGCCAGGCCAAATCCTCTTAGGGCAGATTTGACTGTGACCTGGGTCACAGATTGCAGCACAGATTCCCAGGTCACAGAAGTGACACATATACAGGACGACGTGGTCCGCTTGTTCCTGCTGGTCTCCTTGGGTTTCATTTTCCTTCCATGGGAGATCCTAGCAGAGGCAGAGCTTTGGGCTTTGAGTGACATTTGAAGTGGGTTTGAAGGCGTCTGAGAGACCTGTGCTGTGAGGGGACGCTAGGACTACCATGGCACTGGGCCTTGTACCCTGGCCATGTTGAGGACTGAGCTGGAATGGGGGTATGGCTGGGGCATGGACCCACCCCTGCCGAGGGGCCAGTGCGCCAAGCGTGGAGTGGAGCGGCTGAGGATGAATAAGTGAATGAATGGAAGTACAATTTTACAGGCCAAGGGTTTCATAATACATAGATTATTATTTTTAAATAGCTTTTTTAATTTAAAAGAGAAGACTGTGGTTATTATAGAATGTTTAGGAAGAAGAGAAACAGAAAGGGCTAAAAACCATAATCCCATCACTTCCAAGATGAATTTCTTCAAATGTGCCAATAATGAATTAATTCAAAGAACTAAAAAGCAAAGAACTAAACCAAAATACTTAGCTGGGGATTGGTAATTATGACACAACAAGAGCTTTGTTCAGGGATGTATCTCCAGGCCAAAGTGGCCCTCATAAAACCTCTGGCCATCCCCTCTGGAATTGGGAGGAATGTGCTTGGAAAAAGGCTCTCTTCAGCTGCACGTCCACATAGGAAGATCTTTCTAGACAAACCAAGGCTCCCAACCTCTGGGACACCTGAACATGGCTTGAGAATTAGGTAGATGGGCACACAAAGAAAGATGAGCCTCACTCTCTGCTCAGTGCCCCTGGCTATCAAGCCTCTTAGGAGAAGTGTTTCTACCCTGGGGTGAACAGCAGCCCCAGCTCAGTGAGTGCAGCCTGGCCATGAGTGACCCCTGATTTGCCTTCTCTCCCATTTCCAGCTGTCAGGAATGACAGAAACAAGAAAAAGAAGGAACCCTCGAAGCAGGAGTGCACGGAAAGCTATGAAATGACAGCTGAGCTGGACGACCTCACAGAGAAGATCAGAAAAGCTCACCAGGAAACCTTCCCCTCGCTCTGCCAGCTGGGCAAGTACACCACGGTAAGAGCAGCTTCCACACCGGGCGGTTGAGAGTGTGGGCCTAGGGCCTCGTCTACACACCTGTGCACTTGCGTGCATACACATGCACGCACGCAGGCGCGCGCACACACACACACACACACTTTCTCTCTCTCTCTCCCTCTGTTCGCCCTGGTCCTGGCAGGGACATCCACCCAAGCTGGGCCCAGGACGTGCATGTGGGCTGAATGTGGCTATCCCGGGGCCACCTCCTGCCCTGAGGTGGTCTTTAGATAATCGCTGAGGAAACAGGGGGCCACCTTTGATTCAGCCATGAGTGCATTCACTCCAGAAACACAAATTGTGTGTGAGGCTCCTGAGACGTGCACAGGGAAGACAAGGCTGCTCTCCAGGAACTTAGTCTTGGGGGACGGGACAAGTGCGAGCAGTGAGGAGTTACATGGTCCTGACAGACACTGCGCAGAGCCCACTGAGGACCTGGAAGAAGACAGTATCGACTGTAGAAGCACCATCCGGCTCTGAGACCCAACCCAGACGGTGGGGCCTCTCCCCTGGGCAGGCTCAGTGAGGGTCTTACAAACCCTCAGCAAAGGACAGACCTGACATCTGTTCTGTGTGTGATGGGGAGGTCCATCTGCTCCCCATCTTCTGCAGAGGTTAGAAATATGAGAAGGGAGGAAAGAGAAAATGGGACCGAAAGGGAGAAGGTGTGTGTTGACTGGTCTAGAATAGTGGTGGAGAGTTCATGAGGTACTTTCATTTTCTGAAGCAGTTTTTGCTTGTTATTTTGTCCACTGTCGCGTGTGACACATACAGGTCCTGAGCAGACATGTGCTGAATGAGTGAGCATAACCGAGCATAACTGAGGTGCTGTTCTGGCCTCTGAAAGTGGTTTTGTTGCTTCCCAATGACACTAGTTAAATCCAAATATTTACATGTTTGCCGTTTCGGTGACTGGCGTGCGAGCAGAAGGACAGTCGGGAAGGTCATGAAAATAGACCTTTTCTTTCCAGCGATGCCAGGAAGAGACTGCCCAGCAGGTGGGAGCAGTTCATGGGGAGCACACGGCCATGTGTTTCGGTGCCAGTGCCACAGTTTTCTTTGTCAAATAGGAGTAGTGAACAGGAGCAAGTCCAGAGGCTTTTGCTGTGGAAATTGGTCCCAGAACATGCCAGGGTGTCTTCCCCGGTGAGCCACTGGAGGCCACTTGGGGTACAGAGGCTGCTCCAGTCTCTGCAAGGCTAGCAAACCTTGACTCACCTGGACACAAAGGACGAATCTAGAACAGTACTTCCAAACCTCAGTGCGCTTACAAAGCAGGAGGCTCTGCTGCAGCAGAGCGGTATTTCTGACAAGCTCCCAGGCGATGCTTGTGCTGCTGGCCTGCAGGCCACACTCGCAGTGGCAAAGGCCATGAGACGTACTTAGAGTAACAGGACCTAAAATGACCTTGGGACGCGCCCGGGCCTTTGGCGTCAGGGAGAAGGAGACCATGGAGTGTCCTGAGGGTCTCCGAGGACCTTTCTTTCCTTTTCACCCACTTTGGAGATGAGACATCATCCATCCCCAAGTGCTGCCGTCCTAAGCACTTTGTGGGGACTCTCTGGCACTTTGTGTGATCAAACAGGGAGAATGGAAGTATGAGTTCTGTCTCCAGAGGACTCTGCTTAGCTACAGGGCAAGCCGACTTCCTTCAGACGTGCACTGTCAGTTTCTGGGATGCAGGTTGCTCGGATACAGTCTCTCAACTGCCTTTGCTCTTTATTTCTCTCCTCTGTGTGCAATTCTAGCTGTTTTTATTGTGAGCAACTTGAAATCCTTTCTGGAAGTAGGTGGGGGTATAAATAAATAACAGCAGCCCTAACAGTTCTTGGCAAGTTCTTGTTCCAAGTTGAGCATTTTGATGAAGAGCTTTTTTTAGATAGACAGTTGCTTCCACTGCAAGGAAACTTCCTGCCATCCTTACCAGGCTGGCATCACTGTCAGATGCCTTTGGAATAAGTGGGCAGAGAGGAATCAAAAAGGTAGCTAGCCGCCCACCTCCCCATCTTTGAAAGAGTAGATCCTTTTTATTTCCTAATTAGGGTAGGTTTGTGCAAATGGCCAGGCCCTAGGAGGCAGCAGGAGTGGGTGGAGGAGGCAGAAACGTGACCACCACCCTGGACGTGCAGACCTTGGGTGGAGTGTTTCCCTACAAGGTGCAGAACTGCTCTCCTTGGGAAGGCTTTTAACCAGCGGCCCCTCCAGAATCAAGAGGAAAGCAGGGAAGGGTCACTGACAGGCGAGCTTTCCAAAGTGGGATGGAGGGGCAAAACCAAGGTGACAGCCCAGTTCTGAGGCCAAGTCTGCCTCCTTAGGTGGAACCCTAGCTACTGTGTCATCTGGCCTTTAGGGCCTGAGAAACTCATGTTCCCATCTGGCCTGTGCTGCTTAGAAGTTCCATGGCCTCAGCCCTTTCTCTGTATAGTGGACATTTGAGTTGTACCAATCCAGTGGGCTTGCTGGAAACATCTTCTCAAGTGAGGAAAATGCATGAGAGCACCTTACACAGTTTCTGGCTCGGAAGAGACGTGCAAAATGGGCAGGTCTCCTCTCGATCCTGTTGTGAATATCTTGTCATTATTTTTTAGGGCCACATGTCCAGGTTCTGGAAAAATTAAGTGGTGGGTGGGAAGCCTAACGTATGGCCCCAGCAGGAATGTCTGCTCAGCGCTCAGGCTCCTGCCCTGCTCTGCCAGGTGCTCAGGCTGTCTGTCACCTCACAGGGCTTGATGGGGGTGCAGCCTGGCAGGGGGATTGTGCTGGTGAACTATGGAGATTTAAGGAGTCTTTAATCTACTCAGAAAAATGACCATCAACAGAATCCTTAAACCACCAGCAGACTCTGCGGAGATGTATGGTTTAAAAAGGAAGGTGGTTGGGAGCAGTGCCTGCCATGTGGTCTTGACTTCCTTTCTAGAAAATGAACAATTGATCAGTCAGAGATACAGAACCTGAAACTCAGGTCAGGAGTGGAAGATCAGGGGAATGATGAGGCCAGAGTTCGATCCTCAGTCCACCAGCTCACAAGTGGATGAGCCTGCACCTGCCTGTCAGACCAAATGGACTTTCCTTCACCTTCCATCACACAGTCACTGCGTACCTGCTCTCTGTTGAAACAGTGTAAGGTAAACCAAGCGGCTGGAGATAGCAGGTTCTTGTCTCAGCTATGGGGCGGTGAAAGTGCAAAATCAAGGTGTCAGCAGAGTCTCTCCCTGATACCGCTAGGGGAGAATCCTTCCCTTGCCTCCTAGAACTCCTGACTTGAAGGTTTTCCTGGCATTCTTGGTGTGTGTCTGCATTTCTCCAGGCCTGTGCTTCCCCAGCCACCTTCTCATGTCTTCACACTGACTTCCCTCCATGCATGTTTCCATCAAAATTTCCCCTTTTACAAGGGCACGCGTCATTCTGCATCAGAACCCTCACTTTAAGTTGGTCATCTCCGTAAAGAGCCTTTTTCCAGATGAGGTCACATTGTGGAGGGTTGGGGGTTAGGACTTCACACACCCTCGTGAGGGACAGCTCAGCTCCCACACACAGATGAGCACACAGATGTTCCCCCTGCACCAGCCATCCTGCAGCTGTCTTGCCAGATCTGGCTGAAAGTCAAGTTTTATTCCATGTCTCGTGAGCTTTTCAAAACTTCTGGCAACACACGTAGTAAGTTCTCATCTTTTAATGAAAAGTCTTCTCCAGGTCGTGTGCTAAGTCCCAGGATTGAGCTGGGTGGTGGGAAAATGATAGTCCTGGCCAAGGGGAGGGCATGAGCATGGCCAGGAGTTTGACCCAGAAGGAACTGGCTGGGAGGCAGGTGCCACATCTGAGGAGCTAGATCAGAGCAAGCTGGGGGGCCTTTGTGTGCTGGGATAAGGGGGGTGGATGTCAGCAACATAAGGCTGGGTGTTGTCAAGACCCGACGGGAAGCTGTCCCAAGAGGCGGCCCTGGCCGCTTTGTGCCAGGCCAAAGGTTTTAGTAGGCAAGCAGGGTGGAACTTCTGTTCTTTCTTAGCGGTGCCCTTGGCGTTCCGGAGCCATCAGAGGTCTCTCTCAGCAGCTGATAACACCCAGATGTAGCATCTCTTGGACATCCCCTGGAATGCTGATCTTCCCTTTGTCCTGCCCTTGCACTCACTGAAGTCCCTGGATCTCTGCGGTCACCAGGGTGTAAGGGATACAGCTACCCAGAGGGCCCCCTTCCAGACTCTTGTCCTGGCCCTGGAATCCTAGACAGTGGGAGCCCAGGAGCAACCCCAATACCACCTTCAGGAGAATCCTGCCCTTCACCTTTGCTTCCAGTCAGGCTTCCAGGAAGCACTTGGGGTACTTAGAGACCGTTACGCCGCTGCCCCCATGTCCCACTGCTTAGAGTCCTCTGCCCCCACAGCCCTGCCACACCACGAAGACAGTGCCCACCCTCCCCCATGGTTCAGGGTGGCTGCCAAGCTGCCCTAGCCCCACCTGTTGGAGGCGGCCTCTGCTTCTGAAGAAAATGCTGCTGTGTGTTGGGGCCCCTGCCTCTTCCTCCCACGGGCGGACATATCCCAGCTGGCACATTCCAGAGGCCACGTTGTCATAGTGCCTAGATTGGTGTTTGTTGACCACGAGTAGACACTGGCCTGGCCCATCACATTCTCCTCATAGTGACGCTGAGGATGTTAGCCACCTCCTAGTAGCGCCCAGAGTCTCCAAACGGGAAGGGGAGCACAAATGCAACAACAAGCTTAGGACAAGCTGTTCAGGCCAGAAAGTGGAACACATGATAACTCAAGATGAGGGGGTGACACGGGGCGGGTGGGGGGCCCGGGTGTCACGACCTGGCTGCTGGGCCTCTTGTGAGAAGCTATATCACTGCTCAGGCATCAGCCCAGCAGAACCGTGGCAGTCCCCACAGCACCACGTGTCGTGAGGATGGATGTTCGCTCGTCGTAAAGCACGCAGTGCCGGGCCTGACCTGAGGCGAGGCCCACGTGGGTTTTGCCGGAGTCATACAATGTGAACAACGGACAGATGAACAGAGGATGCTGGCAGAAATGAAAGGGCATCAGCCTCTGGGACGGGCAAGGGGCAAAGCCTTCTTAGGAAGGAGTGGGTATGTCTGGCATTCCCAGCAACCTTAGCTCTGTTCCTTTTAAGAAAGTGTGTATTTCCTCCTTAGCTCGAAAGGAGCCACAGGCCAGAATAAGCCACTGTCATGCCAGGAGCTGCCTCCATGGGAGGTGGTTTCACCTCCCTTTTTACCATCTTTTTCTGATTGCAATGGCAGAAAAATGGATCTATTCACAAGGCCAAAAATAAATGGTCACTTAATTGGCTGTCATAGCTTGCGGTGGGGAGGAAGGGTGTTGGGCTTTTCTGAGGCAGAAATAGGCTCTGGAAGTTGCCCTGAGGCCTTAGGGGTAGGATCCTCCACCGGACCTCTACCAAGCAGCGCTGGGGATGGCAAGCTGTGGCTGGAGTCTGGGGCGCTCCTACCCCTGTGGGGGGTGAATCTGAGGAAGGCCCCTCTCCTCCTCTGCCTCAGCAGAGCTGCTCCTCAGCACAGCATTCCCCAACCCCATGCTCTTCTTTTTCCCCCTGGTTTTCAGAAATGCAGCTGAAAACTCACACTTCCCTGGGCGCTCCCACTACCCGCCCTCATTACCAGCCCAAACAGGCGGAGCCTCCATTCGCCTCAGCTGGAAGATAACACAGAAGCCATTGTGAACCGCATGCTATGAATCCTGCCTCTGGTATAATAAAACACCAGGTTATTTTGCGTTTTATTAACTGCCTCTTCCCTTCAGTTTGCATAATAGTGAGTTAGATTTTCATGCCTTTAAGATGGCTGTGCATTATTTTTAATAGAAGGTTCGACAGGCCTTTCTCTCTCTCCGCCCAGCGCGTGATCAAGTAACCCCATACGATGCTGATGAGGATTTCGTTCACACTCGCTGGGCTTGGGGAATGTCTTTTTTTCCAGATGGATACTCCATCGTAAAATGACTTCCCGCCGTAAGCTCGCCTCTCTGTCCCTCTCTTCCATGTCATCTTCCTACCAACTGGATAAACTGCCTATTAAATTTAATTACAGACCGAATGGCCGCACATCTTGATCTTATATTCCCCCGAGTCTACTGTATTCACTAAGGTCCTTGAGAAAGGAATAAAATAAATCTGGATGATGCAAACCTACTTCCCCACGGGGAACATTGTGGAAGGCCACGTTGGCCCCCACTTTAGGGCTGTCCTGTCCCCCCAGGCAGACTCTTCTCGCTGGCGTTCCTACCAACACTCACAACAAAAGCTGGTTTCGTTGACTTGAGGGGCTGATTTTCATGGAGGTGAGGGACTGAAGGCACTGGTTAGGGATACCTTGTCCCCTTTCCAGAGTCACATCTGCCAGAGGCCCTGATCCCAGGCCTGGGGAATGTTTCCTTGGCTGCTTCAACGAGGCCTCTGGAGATGCTGAGGTTTCATGAGTAGGCTGAGGCCCCAGCCTGGGAAAGCCTCTGCCTCGATGATCGTGCTCCTGAGGTACTTTAAGGGTCAGGGCCGGTTGAGCCATTCGACAAATATTTAAAAAGCCCCTACTGTGCACCAGGCACAGCTCTAGACACTGATAATAAAGTCACAAGACGTGAGACAAGAAGCGCAAGTATAAGTAAATGATAGTGTGAGGGGGAGAAGTGCTGTAAACACAGCAGAACGGGGTGGAAGTGTGTTACGATTTTCAATAGAGTAGCCTGGACAACTCAAGAGAAAGTGGTATTTGATCAGAGATTTGAAGAAATAAAATAGTGCATCACGCAGTACCTGGGAAGAGCAGTCCAGGTGGAAGGAATGGCCAGTGCAAAGGTCCAGAGGCAGGAGCTGGCATCATTGTCAGGAGATCTGTGAGGTGGGGTGAGCTGGGGTGGGGTGAGCTGGTGGTGAAGAGTGAGAGGACATGAGGTCAAGAGAAGATGGGAGGGTCAGGGGAGGCCTTGCAGGCGATTGAAAGGACTTTAGCTTTAGTCTAAGATGAGAAAACACTGGAGATGGAGAGCAGCATAGTGGTTCCCTCTGCCTTGTGTTCTGAAAGGAACCCCTTATTCTCCGACTGGACTAAGCAGTTAGGGATACCAGCATAGACTGAAGGAGCTCAGTGAGCGCTGCCCTAATCCAGCCGAGGGTGATGGTTCAGACTGGGGTGATGGCCGTGGAGGTAAGACTGCTTCTCTAAGTCTTCACAGTTTTGTGGGGGAGAATATGGAATGCTCAGCCCTGACTTAGGCTATAATGGCACATTAGTTAAAATTCTTCCGGTTGTGGGTGATAGAGAGCACATTCATGTGGAATGAACGGACAAGTATTTGAATGAATGGAGGGACCCAGCCCGTCACTGGTAGAGGTTTAGACTGAAATCTGTGGACCCTCTCAGAGATGAGGGTGCCCCTTGACTGATTTTGTGACTGTCAAAAGTTAAGGAGTCCTATGTGAACTTGGGCCGTGGAGTCCTGGGTGGAAGCTACTGAGTGCCAGCAGCCTGGTCTTTGCGTGGCGCTCGAAGGTTGCTCTGTTATGAGCAGGGAGGTGCCCTCCATGCCCGGCGGGGGCAGGACCCCAGGGGAGACCACGGAGCCCATGCTGGAGCCGCCGACCAGCATAGAATGACACTGGGGGCCTTCGACTGTCTCCACTGGGTGGCAGTGGTTGAATTTTATTTTTTTTTTTAATTATCGCTGACTCTTTCTCATCTCATTTCTACCGTGACATGTTTCAAACACAGTGTGGATGTCAAGCAAGTAGAATAACAAATGCCTGTGATCACTCCACAGCCAATCTCATTTCATCTTTCTACCCTCACAACCCTCCTATTACATATTGTTCAGGAGTACATCACGGACACCTTGCTTTGTCAACATCTTACTGTGTGTATTCTAAATGATAGAAAGTTCTGCAAACAAAATATCGCAGTGCTATCATTTCTCCTCCAATAATAAGCTTAACATCTCAAACACCTTAGTATCTCAGATTTCCAATTTTCTCATATGTCACAATTTATTCACACAATTCAGGTCTGCACCTTGTGATTGGTTCACGAGTCTCCTAAAAAATCCTTTTTACTGTGTCAAGTTTATTGGGGTATAATTTTCATGGAATAAAATTCATCTTTGTTAGATGTACAGCTTGATGAGTTTGACAGAAGTATAGTCGTGTGGCCCCTCACCCTAGTCAGAGGTATGGAGCAGTTACTGCCACCATCCCAGAACGTCCCCTTGTGCCCCTTTGTGAACAACACCCCTGACCCCAGCTCCTGAAACCAGTGATCTGTCCTCGTCACCTGAATCTCGCCTTTCCCAGAGCGCCACTTAAACGGACTCATTCTCTGTGTAGGCTTCTGTGTCCGCCTGTCACTTAAGAGAGGCTCAGAGGCACCTCCGTTGCGGCCTGCCTCGGGGCCTCCTTACTTGTTCCCACTGAGGGGCGTCCCACTGCGTGGTCGTGTCCATTTACTCACTGGATGCTTATCGGTTACTGAGCATCCAAACTGAACTGCTTTTAGTCTACAGGTTTTCCTTTCCCCGTTTCTTTTTTTGCTCCGTGCAGCGTATTTGTTGAAGAAATCGATTGTTGTTTCTCAGGTGTCTTCTCCCCAGATGGTGACAGTCTCCTCTCCCACGATGTAGTTAATCATGTTCTTTTGTCTCCTGCATTTCCTGTTGTTAGATCGACAGGCTCATTCTGATTCCAGTGGGCTTTCTGGTCAGGTTATTTCACAGGGGGTGTTGTGTTTTTCCATCACGGCCACTCAAATGACAGGTTGCCTTGTGTAAAGATGTGAGCACGACGAGCAGATGATGCCTAGACTCACTCATCCACAAGGGTTATCCTGGTGGGTCCTCATTCCGCTGTTCCTTCTGCCTTTGTTATCTGGAGTAACATGAAGAGGTGTTTCCTTCATTTGCTGCTTCATTGCCTGGTGGTACGGGGATAAGATTTTGAGCCTTTGAAAAAGACAAATCCAAGCTAAAACCTCAGTCACCCCCCAGGGGACACCCTGTCAGGACTGTCAGTGCCTTGGTAGAAGACGTGGTAAGTCTGTGCTTCCACTGGGCTTCCCGGACACTCGCTGATGGCATTTTCTCTCACTTTAGAATTCCAGTGCCGACCACCGAGTCCGACTGGACCTGGGCCTCTGGGACAAATTCAGCGAGCTGGCCACCAAGTGCATTATTAAGATCGTGGAGTTTGCTAAACGTCTCCCCGGCTTCACTGGCTTGACCATTGCAGACCAAATCACCCTACTGAAGGCCGCCTGCCTGGACATCCTGGTACGTGCCTCTGAATTCTGGGATATGGGGAAGGCGTGGAGATGCTATGAAGACTTACTACCACCCCAACATGGTACACACCGACATCCATCCTCCCAACTGGAATCTGTTTATTTGCCAAAGGTGCAGAGACCCCCTGAGTTGGCCAGAAGCTGCCTGCCCTCTTTCTCCTGCTGTGGGGTCCCCTCCACATGCTCTTGAGAAGGGTCCAGCGAGTCTTGGTCAAAGGCCTTCCATGATGGCGGGCTCTCAAGGCAACTGCCCAAGGCAGGCCAGACCAAGGGTAGAGCACCCTCACCTGGCTAGTGGGTGACCATCTCCCTCCCTGCTGTTCCAGCTCACCCTGTACAGGAACACTTCTCACAGGAACAGTCATAGAACCTTCTGAGACAACACTTAGGTCTTTGTAAGGCCACCAGGATTCTCCAGGCTAGACTGACTGCTGGAGGTAGTGCCTCTGTCGGTGGCCTTGAGAAAGCCCATCCTTCCTTCTGTGGAGCCTCAGTTTACCCACCCATATGTGAGGCTCTCTGCTGCCCCCTTTTCTCTGCTTTTCTCACTCTGTGGATTGTAGGTAGCCCAATAGGGTAGGGGCAGGAGTACCTTGTTCTCTGCAGTCTCTGCTGACTGCATGCCACCCTCTCTCCCCAGGGGGGACCTCAGCGCTGCTGTGATCAATTTGGATAGGTACCATTGCCTGAGACGAGGAAGCGGCTCCATTAGAGGTGGCAGGAACGTGTCCTGCTTGTGAGTGTGTGTGCAGAGGGGTCTCTGGAGGAAGTGAGAGGGGAAGCCAACCCCCAGGAGCAGCAGGAAATAGGGACAGTAAAAGTGCTTAATGTGTAGTGCCCAGTAGAAAGCCAAGTAAGCCTCAGACACCCAGAATGTAATATAGACAGTTACCACCATACAAGGAGTCATTGAGGTGCTTTAAAAGCATATAGATTTTTGTTTTTATTACATTTTTCATAGCTTTGGGTAGGACCATTCTGCAAAGCAAATGCATTTAGTAAAACATACACTCAGTCTCCTCCAGAGGCACGAGAGCACTGGATGGGGTGGTGACTGTTGGAAACGAGACTGTTGCGGCCTTTTCATTGTCGGTAATGCTTACTGCAGGGTCCGGGGTCTAAGAACACTGTGGAACTTTGCTTCTCATAAAACCAGAGGGTCTGGATGAACCAGGGAACAGTCAGAAACCCTCCCCGTCAGAGCAGCGGTCACTTGTCCCCTGCCCTCCCTGCTGGATTCCATGGAATTCTCAACATTTTAAATTAATAGTTCCAAAGTAGCAGGAAGAAGAGACTCCTGCTCTGAGCAAGCATATTTCCTTCTTGCAAAAGGCAGGTTGGTGGCAGCTCTTAATCGGAAAACGTTTTTTCCTCATGAGCTCACAGGTACTTCATGCTGCTAGGGAAGACAGTCACTCAGAGCTCTATATGTGTTCTTGTTATCATCACTACACCATCCCACAAGACACTGAGGATAAGTAATCAAATCACATCAGCATTTGCCCACAAGTTGCCAAACACAATCAGTGCAGAGACGGAGACGGTGAGCAACTGGAGGTCTCTCCTTTGCCAAAAACTTAGCAATCCCTGGATGCCCCATCAAAAGGCTACAGTGTTGCAGAGTCTGATGAGGGAATTCAGTTCATTTATTCAACAAATATTCATCAACCACTTGCTGTGTGAATGACTCTAACCTGCATGCTAAAGACACAGCAGGGAGTAAGACAGATGAGGAACTGTTCTCTTCTGGGAGCTTGTCTAGGAGTTCATGTTTGAGACAGTAAATGAGTTAGAAAGTGGCAAATGCTGTGAAGAAAATAAAGCAGGGAGGGTGGGTCATGGAGTAGAATACTACACAGCAGTGAAAAGGGAGCCTTTCACAGGCCTGATATGCAGTAAATGAAAGCTGAACATCCAAGAGAAGATACCATTTGAGTTCAGTTAGCCAAATTTCAAGAATAGGCAAAACTAATTTAGAGAAATGGTCTAAATAATGGTTAGTTTTGGAGAGAAGTTTTGATCAGGAGGATCCAAGGGAGCCCGCTGGTGCTAGAAGTACTTAGTTAGGGAAAATGTGTTCAGTGATGCACTAGCAGGAGACTCAGAAAAGGATCAATATGGCCAGAAGTTAATGAACAAGGGGAAAAAAGGAGCAATTGAAGGTGGAGGATGTAAAGCCACAGGAAGTTTGGGTTTTTGGAGGACCTTTAGCCAGGGATAGGTCCCCTCAGCTGAGTTGTGAGCAGCTGCACTGGCTGCTGTGGATCGTCTGTGTAGGGCCAAAGCGGGAAGAGTGGAAATGAGGAGCTACCTCCCAGGACCTCACAAATGAGGGCTGCTCAGATTGGGTGGTCATAGGATTGAGGAGAGACATGGGAAGTCTTAGCCAAACTCACAAGTCCTCGCTAGGCTCCAGCCTCAGGCACTATGCTGCTAAGAGGCCAGTGGAAACTGTACGGAGGTGGTTGTCCTGGCTGAAGACCGTGTCATCTCTCCTTGAGGAGCGTTGGCTTTAATCTCAACAGAGCTCTGTGTTGTCTGGATTGGACCCTCCATTGGTCAGCTAGTCTTGCCTGAGCTATTTTTACCCCATCTTGTGGGCTCTGTGTGTTCTTCTTTGCAGATAAAACACCATCCTTTCAAACAAAGGGTGTTTTCATCCCAGAGAAGCACGTGGTGGTTGCCAGTGGCATTTGGCTTTAGTGTGACAGAATGAAACTGCTTGGTTTCTCTCTAGACACAAGCCTGGACAAAACCATGAGAAGGATGCCTGCTGACCACTAGGTGGCCAGGGTGGGGGAGGGTGGACGCTCATTGATAAAAGGACACATTGATCCTTCTCTCATCTCAGGCCACATCCTCTCCAGACAGCCTCTCTAGACTTGGTTTTGAGCTTTCTAAAGAGTGAGGCAATCGGCCATATTTTTAATGCTTCATAATCCAAATATTTTCCAACTTTTGAGGAGAAAAATCCTTCAGAGTGGAATAGTCAGAAAAAGACATTTGTCTTTGCAGTTGGACTTGGATTCCAAGTGGGCCCTTGAAGCTTGCAGATGCCATCGTCCTCATCTTTGTCTTCTCCTTTCCAGCCAAATCCAGGTTGCTTTTGCTCTCGTAAGGGACAGGTCTCGTGCACCGCATCTGGGCAGTGTGCTACTGCACACACTTACCCTGTACCTGTTTGGCTCCAACTTGTAGGCGTGTCTGCGGGTATCAAACTCATCAGTACTGAGCATGACACCTTGCCCGTCACGTGCTGGCTCCCCGGGCAGGCAGTGTTTGCTCGTGTTTCTCCAGGTAGCTGGAGGCATGTGGACCTGGGGTTAGGAGTCCTGTGTTCTAGGCACAGGCACTGTTATTTGTGTGATCTCTGGCGCTTCACCTCCCAGGGCCTCAGTCTTGTTCCCAGGGACCTCTGGATAGTGCCGCTGTGACAGCAGGGACGGCTTCACGCCGTCAGCCCAGAGCCAAAGTGCAGCTTCTCAGCGAGCCAGGGACCTGTAGAGGCAAGGCTGGCTCAGAGGGCCCTGGGCAACTATCTGAGAGGTGAGGCCAACCACCCATCCCGTGAAGAGGAATCTTTGTCCTATTTTGATAAACTTTTCTTAACATACGCTTTCCAGCTCACTGTGCCACCGGTGACACGATAGGAGCATTAGGAAGCTGAGGACATGTCCACCACTTCAGTATACTACAAACTGAAGTTTGTAGAATTTTGTATCTCAGCCATAGTCTGTGTGTTCCTGTGTGCAGCTGTGCAAGCTGAGCACTGCACAAGAGCCTAGGAGACAAGTGAGACTGATATGCAAATCAACGCTGGGCCAGAAGTTATCTCAGTTAGAGGTGCCTGGGTTTGCACAGTGACAGGGATAGGGAACATGGCTGGGCTGGAGCAGAGGTGACAGCACAGGCCCCGAGCAAATATGCTGTTGTTATGTACATAACATGTGCATGTTACATGACCTGGAACAAGTTATTTGGGTTGTGTTTCCCCATCTGCAAAATAGGGTGATAGTAGTAGCTAATTCATAGGTGGATATGAGAATTAAGTAATATATTAAAACACTTAACATAGTACATAGCAGATAATAAGATCAATAAATATGATTTATTATTATATGTTGGAGGTGAGATATGCTAATACCCTCCTCTAAAGGCTCAATGTCAAGAAGACTTTGGGGGCAGACGAAGGTCTCTCTCCAGAGCATCCTGACACTTTACTCAAGCAACCTGGATCCTGCATGCAGGGTGAGGGCTCTTCCAGCCCACTGTCCTCTTGGAAGCGAGAGACCGGAGGACACAGAGTGTGAGACCTTTCTAATGCAACAGACCTGCCCCGGCCAGTGTGGTGCAGGGGATAGTGGCTCTAAGCAGTGACAGTGCCAGCCAGCTCAGATGATCTCAGTGAGAAGTATCTTGCCCCAAAGTACTTCCCTGACAAGATAAGAGATTTGATAACAGCTCTGTTTTATGAGCCCTGGTGGGAATATAGGCAGAGGGGTCTACTGTAGGAGCCCCCTCCTCCCTGGGAATCCTGTGCTTGCTCAGAGGAACACCTTCTCCCACACATGGCCCAGTAGCAGGAAGATGGCAGGCCTTTCTGATCACACCGGTCCTGTTCTGGGTTGACACTCACATGGACATTCGTGGGGACCACACCCAGTCAGCTTGAGCACCAGCTTCTGAGACAGACTTAGCTCCCTCAACCCTGGCTGGGTTACTCACTTCTGTCCAGGCAGGATTAACTTTTCTCTGCGTCAAGCATCTCTGAGGCAGTTCCAGAGGGAAAAGTCCAGGGTAGAAATCTGGTTGCCGAGGCCTTCCCACTTGTTGGTACAGAAGTGGAATTCTTGGTGGGGGTGGTAGGCAGGGCAGTGGGGATTTAAGTTATATATTTAAGCACAGTGAGGTGGGGGTTGACAGTCTACAGAATCCAGACATTTTGGCACTTGCTGTGCTCTGAGCGGGGCTCACAGGCAGTGTGGTGAGCAGGTGTGTCCTTGGTGGCAGGGACCCCAGGATGGCCGGCACAGTTGTCATCGTGGGCATGCCAGGTGGGGTGGGGGCTGTGCAGCGTCACTGCCTAGAGAAACCCCGCCCGCACTTCTGGGCTTACTAGAAACGTCACCTGTGCTCCATGAGCCTGCCCTTGATTTCCTTCCAGCGTTGTCAGAGGCAGCTTCTCCTGAACGGCCCGCACCTTGCTGCTTCCACTCCCACTACCTGTACTGCAGTTCCACACAGCTGTGTGGCTAGACGCATCACGGCAGAGGGAGCCCAATGTGGGACTGAATCAGATTGAGTCCCAGGTTAACTGTGTGACGCTTGGGCATGTGGCTTAACCTTTCTGAGCCTTCAGTCTCTCCTCTAGAAAATAAGAATAATATTCTGTTTGTCGAGTTGTTTGAGAGATTGACTGTAGGATCTATATTTAACACTTGGCATGTGCTAGGCATTCAGTAAATAGTAGATACTGTCCTTTTTTCAGACTCTACCCCTTTAAAAAAAAAACTGCTAATTTTTTTATCCCTAGCACCTGGCACAGAGCCTGGGACATAAGTAGGTACTCAGTAAATGTTTATTTGAATCAAATAAATTACTTTTAGCACAGATATTTCTCAAAATTTCTTGTGTGCTACTTATCATTCCCTTAATAACTTTAGCCCATGTTCTGACATCTGCAGTCTTTTAGTGGAAGAACTGGAGGAGACACCCACATCTACAGGGAGGGCACACGCCCCATATGAAATCTGCATGTCCTTGGAAATCTGCATGTAATTTACTGCCTAAATTGGAATGATGCTGCCAGGATAGGCTGGCTTCGATGATCCATCAAATATGGGTTTGTTTTTTCTTCCAGATTCTTAGAATTTGCACCAGGTACACCCCAGAACAAGACACCATGACTTTTTCAGATGGCCTTACCCTAAATCGAACTCAGATGCACAATGCTGGATTTGGTCCTCTGACCGACCTTGTGTTCACCTTTGCCAACCAGCTCCTGCCTTTGGAAATGGATGACACAGAAACAGGCCTTCTTAGTGCCATCTGCTTAATCTGTGGAGGTACCAACAACCTAGAAAACCCTCACGAGATTCCATGAAGAACAACTTATACTTGTAATTTATGGGAAATTCCTCACCTCCATTCTGGAGTTATTTTGCATGGAAAAGGACAAGTGACTAAAGACAGGCATTGCATGCGTGAGGTTTCTTACATTTTTCCATATTGCTAGAAATTAAAGGTATATGAGATCATTGTGCTCTGAAACACTGAAATGTTATTTCTCCAATTGTCACAGGTATTTTTCAAAGGCAAAATCAGACTATTAAATTGACTGTCTAGGGGCATTTTAATGACAACCCAAGGGACTTTGCATGTGCTGCTTCCTAATTTAGTGGCTAGGAATACAAGTTGGCCCTCCCTACCAACCCTGAGTAGGATGGAGATGAGATGTGGATTTCTGTGTAGTGACCCCTGCTGGCTCACAGGATGCTGAATCAGGAGTAGTTAAAAAGTAATGCCCTTTAATAGGGGCCCATTCGCCTTGCTCACATGACCCGTCTGTCAAGGTTTGTTTTAATTCAGCTCAGTAGTGACACCTCCTGGTCACAAGAAGTAATCCTCTCCCTGGCTTCCACAGCCGCCAGCCATGAAATGTGCTTTTGACCATTGAGGGGCACAGTCATTTGATATATCACTGTTAAAAGCAATTATACATCTCTACGGATTTGTGTGTGATCGAGTCATCAAACTATAATAGTCATAGTAGGAACAAGGGCAAGGGGAGATGGGCAGAAACATCCTAGCGTAGAAAGTACATGACTCCTGTCCTGATATTATTTAATACTTTGTTCCTGTTATCTAGACCGCCAGGACCTTGAGGAACCAACAAAAGTAGATAAGCTACAAGAACCATTGCTGGAAGCACTGAAAATTTATATCAGAAAGAGACGACCCAGCAAACCCCACATGTTTCCAAAGATCTTAATGAAAATCACAGATCTTCGCAGCATCAGTGCTAAAGGTATGTCTTTCGCGTCTCAGTTTGTAAGTAAACCAGCGGGCCTAACCAGGTTATTGCTCTCGTGTTATTCAAGATGTTTTTGTTGGTGGGTACTATTGAATTCCTTTTCATGTCTATGAGAAATTAGTTCCAAAACATTAAAAAAAACACCAACCCTCAAGTCTTAACCTTTACTTCATAGATTTTTAAGTCAGATAACTAAGTGGTTTGAAAAGCTGATTTCAAAGAATACTATATGTTGGGCATTTAAATTTTTGAGTTTTATACATTTTGTTCTAGGTTTCCACATATGCTCTGGTTTGTATAAACTTGACTCCAGTTTTTCCTGAACATCCAAACCTCAAGAAAAATGAATAGTACTTAGGATAATTGTTATTGGCTAAGTTTCTCTCTCAATCAGTGGAGCCATTGCTCTCTTGTGTATAGGCAGATTTACTTCTGCACACTTCTGAGCAAAGAATTCTTGCCTTCCTAAGAGGTATAAATATTCTCTGCCCGGTGATTTTCAGTTTATGTGGCAACTCAAGCAATTACAGAAGTGCCTAGAGCCACATCACAGTTGAGTGTTAGAGCAGGGTATGTGGAGAGCAGAGAACTCAGCAGCCATCCCTGGTACCAAATGCGCTTTTGTCATTCTCTTCCCCATCAGCATAGTCTCTGTGTCCCTGAAGACCTTGGTGAGCCAAGGAGCAAATCCTAACATTTCACCAAGTGTTTAGAAGCACAGTGAACTTGTTCAACAAGGAGTCTCAATTCTTTTTTTTTTTTTTAAAGATTTATTTATTTATGCATACAAGCACTGGGGCACAGACCAGAGGTGTGGGGGGGTGAGAGGATTCACCACAGAGAGC
>JAGFMF010011681.1:9101359-9169083 GCA_019455555.1 Galemys pyrenaicus
CCCCCCCCCCCCCCCCCCCCCCCCCCCCCCCGGCCGGCAGCAGGGATCGAACTTGTGCTGCAGTGGCTGCGATTTGCTTCGTAGTGCGTTGCTTAACCCACTGTGCCACCAGGGGAGGCCCAAGGAGTCTCAATTCTTAATTAAGTTCTTCCTAAGACATTTCTTCAATGAGACATTGAGTTCATCCCTAGCATGGGATTGAGAAGCAGACAGCTGTTAAGTGCTGCTTTATACCACAGAAATTATGACAGGTTTGATTTTAAAACAATAAGGCTGTTAAACCTAATACTATTACTCTTCTATATAGCTAGGCCAGGTGGTAATAGAATTGACTGTGATTACGGAATATGCTATAATCCCCAGTTGATGCAGTAGCCATTGGTCACATGTGGCTCGTGAGCACGTCAAATGTGATTAATGCAAAGGAAACACTGTTTTTGGACAATGAATTTAAATAGCTGCCCGTGGCTAGTAGCCACCACATTGGGTGATGCGGGGGTATTCAGGTTGATAATCACTACATCTTTTATTTCTCAAGTCTTTTCCTCCTGACGTAGATAACTGGTGTCCTTTCGACTGTCTCACTTTCAAAATACATGCTTTCTGGTCTTTTATTAGGAACTTCTCTTTGTAAACTAGGTAAAATGAATATATACAGATTTTTTTCCTGAAATTGAATCACAGATTTGTCAAATTCAAGCATGTCACCCCATCTCTGCTGTGTCTACAGATAAAGTACTATCTATGACTTTTAATATTTAAATTCTGTGAAATTAGGCTAGCCTGCTGGAGGCTTTCGGTAGCATGATTTTCACCGTCATTAAAGTTAGATGGAAGCTGATACCTAGTTATTCACTTAACTCCTTATCGCTACCAGATTTCTATTATCTCTTTCAAAAAGGTGCAGAACGTGTAATTACCTTGAAAATGGAAATTCCTGGATCAATGCCACCTCTCATTCAGGAAATGCTGGAGAATTCTGAAGGACATGAACCTTTGACCCCAAGTTCAAGTGGGAACACAGCAGAGCACAGTCCCAGCATCTCACCCAGCTCAGTGGAAAACAGTGGTGTCAGTCAGTCACCACTGGTGCAATAAGACACTTCCCATCAGCTTCAAACATTCCCCAGTAACTTCAGTTCCGGGATTTAAAATGCAAGAAAAAACATTTTTACTGCTGCTTAATTTTTGGACCGAAAATATATTAAAACTCAAGAAGGACCAAGAAGTTTTCGTATGTATCAATCAATATATACTCCTCACTGTCTAACTTACCTAGAAATGCAAACTTTTTAAATTCTAAAAATCAGCCATTTCATGCAACCAGAAACTAGTTAAAAGCTTCTATTTTCCTCTTTGAACACTCAAGATTGCATGGCAAAGACCCAGTCAAAATGATTTACCCCTGGTTAGGTTTCTGAAGACTTTGTACATACAGAAGTACGGCTCTGTTCTTTCTATACTGTATGTTTGGTGCTTTTGTCTTGCATACTCAAAATGACCAAGCCACACCATGGTTATAAAACAGACTACTGTACATGTCCAGCTCAGAAAGGTTGAGAACGATGACTCTCTTGCCTTCACAGGAGAATCAAGACTTCAAGGTAAGGAAATGGGACTATTGTACAGTATGACAAGATAACGCTAAAGATTTTCTAATTTAGTTAGTATGGAAGCTTGTTCTTGCAAACTGCATCTTTTATTTCATGTTGCCCAGTAAAAGTATACAAATTCACTGCACTAGCAGAAGAGAATTCTGTATCAGTGTAACTGCCAGTTCAGTTAATCAAATGTCATTTGTTCAATTGTTAATGTCACTTTAAATTAAGTGGTTTATTACTTGTTTAATGACATTACTACACATTTTTTAAAAAAAGATACATTTTTACAGTAATGATAGCCTCCAAGGCACAAACACTTTTCAGTGTTAATAAGTTTTTGTTTACCTATTCACAAGCCATTAGGGAAATTTCATGGGATAATTAGCAGGCTGGTTTACCACCTGTACCAAGTAACTCTGTTGTCCTTCCTGATTCATGCCTGATATGGGGGTTTTTTTCCCCAGCCTTCTTCATGCCCAGCGGCTAATATTAACTCCCCAAGGTATGGGCAGAATCTGTACCCTTTGACCTTGTTCAATCACTATGAAGCAGAGTGAAAGCTGTGGTAGAGTGGTTAACAGATACAAGTGTCAGTTCTTAGTTCTCATTTAAGCACTAGTGGATTTTTTTTTTTTTATATTTAGCAAGTCTGTGATGTACTTTCACTGGCTCTGTTTGTACATTGAGATTGTTTAACAATGC
Organism: Galemys pyrenaicus; assembly: GCA_019455555.1. Classification (NCBI taxonomy): domain Eukaryota; kingdom Metazoa; phylum Chordata; class Mammalia; order Eulipotyphla; family Talpidae; genus Galemys; species Galemys pyrenaicus. The sequence goes on from JAGFMF010011681.1 coordinate 9,103,663, forward strand.
TTTCTATGTTCATATACTGTTTACCTTTTTCCATGGAGTCTCCTGGCAAAGAATAAAATATATTTATTTTAAAGGTGTGTGGAAGCCTTTACTGCAGTTTCATGTGCAGGAAAGAGACAGAAAACACAGTTCCATTTTTAATGTTTAAATTTCATTTCAAAAAGCAGGTTTGTAGTCTGCAACCATGACAATTAAAATCTGTGCTAATGCACGGCAGTCTATAACAAGTCTACAAGCCAATCAGACAGTACATGACATTTCAATGAGTAAAAAAGAGCATAAAACTGTGTGTAAGAACAAAATGTTAAAAGGCCTACCACAATAATAAAAAACCATCAATTACATCATCACATTAAAATAAGCCAGATGTACAAAAGTCTGAGACAGAAAAGACAAAAGGACAACACAAGGTATTTGTTAAAATGTTTCTGTGCTCTTTGGGGCACTTAATTAAACATTGCAAAATCAACATCTTCTTCTTCATCAGACTCTGCAAAATATTTTACTTCTTTCCTAGCCCGACCGGTCCGTGGCAAAGAAGGTGGTTCAGAAGTGAACTCTGATGAGAAGATATCCACATCTGAATCCTGATCAAAAGATGATTTCTTCGGTTTCTAGACAATTAAAAAAAGATTTAAAACCCTTAGTGGTTGTAAAGAATTGTTCCGTACAGAACAGAGTGTGCTTTTTAAAATCAGAATTGTAAATTCTAGTGTTAAGATCAGTTACCTAATCATTTTTATGAAGGGAAAAAAGAAAAGGTTAATTTCTCACCTTGAGGATCTCATATTATCACCATTACTTTCTCTCAAGTACCTGTCATAAGTGGAAACCATGATGGCCCAGAATTATAGAAGACTGCATGGGAGAGGTAAATGTAATGAGCAGCATAAAACGACAATCATCTGTATTTTTAAGTTTTGACAGGAAGAGAGGTAGGTGACATTTGATGCGTCTTTTTTTTAATATAAATGATAGTCTAATCCTTCCCCAGAAATAGTTACTGGAAAAATTAGCTCTCAAAATGTATTCAAGTGAAAAGAAATAGCCTTTATTTATCTGAAGATAATTCAGACAGGTAATGTGTAACTTCTGTTAAGTGAGTTGATTTCTATCATACTTACATCCAAGAAATAGTCTTGATTATGAAGATTTATGCTTGGATGAGATGCTAAATTTAGAGGTATTACAAGATATATATATATATATATAGAGAGAGAGAGAGAGAGAGAGATTATCCTAAAGCCACATATTAAAAGATGCTCCAGATTACCTTGCTTGGTGGTTTGGATGTCTTCCTGCCAGGGTTATAATCACCTTCATTTTCAGAGCCAGATGCTTTCCTTTTCTTTGCCCCTCGACCTTTACCTTAAAATGAAATGAAGATTTAGTGCCAAGTACAAAGAGATAAATGTCAAAGCATTAAACTTCTGGCTGTACCATGTGAGTTCTGGTGTTGACATGACTAAAGAGTATTTCAAAAATACATTTAAATAAGTTGGAAGGTCTGGTGGCAAATTTTAATGACCTGATACATTAAGCATTTATAATTCACACATGTGGTCTGTGAACTTGAAAAAAAAAGTATTTTTTAGCTTCTAATTTTTCCTAGAGCAATAAGCATACAATGTGAATTACTAGAAAGGTAATGCCTACTTTTTAAACATCAATTTAAATTGTACTTACCACACACTAGTAACAACCAATTGCAGATTTCACTTTAAGTAGCAATCTTGCAATTAACCCCTAGCATAAATCATGAAATAATCTGAAAACTCTTTCTTCTTAGACCTAGGATCACCACATGCAACCTATTGTTTTCATCTACCTAACGTCTTATTCTCATCATTAAAGGAAGAAGGGGAAAAGGTAATATATTTAAATAGTGACCAAACGCTTGTCCCACGATGCCAATAAAATCAAGGAATTTTTTAAAAATTAGAATTACAATTTAAGAATTATAACAAACAAGACAGTCTTAATGATCTTGGGGTGTCATATCTGATATATGAAATATTACTTCTGACTTTATAAAAGTTTCATACTGTTTGATGATATCTATAAACTGGTTAAAGAGTTTTAAGTAGCTACCTTTACAGAAAATTATGTATTTTTTCAAAGCAGCTTTAAGGACATTCTAGAGGTAAAGAGGCGTCCCAGGGAGAACTGGTGCCCTCAAATGGCCCTGAGAACAGCTATTTCATTTCCTGGATGAGCAAAAAGTTCTGTTCTGAGAATCCTAGCTTTAGCATAATCCAAAGAGTGCCATACTTTATTTAGTGAGAAGTCTTCATCTGCTTTTGTAATAACTACTTCCAGTGAGTTGGCTGCAGAGGGTCTTTCAGTCTTAATTTCTAAATCAAAATGACACAATGCTCACTGAAGAGTAAAGAAACTTACAATAAACTAAGTACACAGTCTCTGTAAATTCAGTGACTAGAAGAGACTAAATACTTCCCAGTGGCATGTCAGAAGAGTACAAGGATTACAGCTCACCTTTGGGTGTTGTAGTCTTCTTTGGGATGCCAAATTCTGAGTCTGAGTCAGAGTTTACAGTCTCTACTTTCTTCTGCTTGGGGGTTCTCTTGGGCTTAGGGATTATATCTGAAGGTGGTTTTCCTATTAAGCAAATTCCCATTTTACAGATTAATGTGATATACTTCCCAACAAACCAGGCTGAAATGAGTCCTATAGCAATGAAATTTCTTACTGTTATATGGATTAAGTAGTTTTAAAATGGTTTCTCTCAACTTGGTGCCAGCGTAAAGAAAAACACTTTCTCATAATGGCAAATGTTTTTTATTCAATTATTCATAATTTGTGTTTGATATTTCAAATTAGGTATTTTAACAAGGACCATTAAAATTCACTTTTTAAGCAGTAGTAAAAATATAATCAAGACCAAAAGAAGTATAGCTGACGTATTAATCATACCCAAATATAACTACATGTTAAGTTCAAGCTTTTACAACATTTAGAGAAAAAATATTTTTATGGGCCCCTTGAATACCATGAATAGGAACCAGCTCACTTCCATAAAAAGCTGAAATCCAGTTGTTGCTTTATGTGGAAATATGAAAATTCTAGGTTAAGTACCCAACAGACCCAAAGGTCTGTTTTTTATTAATCATCCAAGTAAAGAACCAATATTATTTTTTTTTAATGTATTGAATTAGTCACTAACTTTTCTACTAAAAAACAAAACACCCACACTAGTTCTTTGGAAACTGTATTCCCATTCCCAATTTCAGCAAGACCCCTCATTAAAATAACAGGAAGAGCCCATGCTCATAGGGAAGTAGCAATCACAGATTGTGTAGCTTTTCCCTCATAAGTCCTTCATGACTAAAACTACCAAGAGAGCCTCATGACAACTCCAAGTGTAAGTACAGGCCTGGCATAGCAGGGTGTTCTAGAGCACCACTGGTTTTTTTCAGAAGAGTTATTGAACTTGTATTAGATGACATTTTCAACTCTGCTGGGCAGAGTATTATGATGGCTTTTGGCTTATAGGAACTTGATGAAGAAAATGTTCAAAAAAGTGATTTGGCTCCCTAGTTTTCAGGTTGGTTCTAATATAAGATGTTCATATAAAGATAAATGATGTGTAAAGAAAACTTACATAGCCTGTCTCAGTTTGAGTTCCTCAGAACTCAAGACTAAGACCCAAGTACTTAGGTGAAGGAAAGCAGTAGTACATAAATGAGACAATGAAGAGAAGGCAGTCAGCCATGAGTAAGTTCTCATGTCTGTCTTCACTCTGGGAGCCAGTATAAAACACACATCCCAAAGTTAGCTCATCTAAAGGGCAAGAAACTAGGACATTTGTAACTCACCTTTCCCCAATCACTGGTAAAGTTAGCTAGGGGCAGGGAAATGCTAATCTTCTAGCACAGCAAAAAGGGAAAGTCCTGGAATGAACAGAGTAAGGGCGGGACACCCAATGCACTAGCTAGAGAGGCTCCTGTAGCCAACCAATTCTCACCACAGTCCAAGTGTATTCAGAGTAAGTGGGAACTTTTTTTAAAATTGTTGTTCTGCTAACTCTAATACACCTGTGTTTACAATAGTACTGTCTGCTGCATATTTTTTAAGATCCCAAAGGAATGGCCCATAATGTTTAAAAGACAGTTGCTACTTGTACCTTCAAAAAGTGGTTCGTGGATAATCTAAGGCATTAGAAAAGCAACTACATGACCATTCATGAAGAGGAAAGCATGACCTACACAGGTAACACAATCAGGCTACCAGTAGAGAGACAATTATAGGAGAGGATTACTAGAAAGCTAACTTAAGAGAATCCAGTGCAATGATATCTAAAGTTTTAAAGTTATACTGCAAAGTTTCAAATGATAGTAAAATTTCAGTTAACATCAACTACCTGTATGATTTTTGCAGTGCTTACCAAAAGCAAAATATAGTTAAGTACATACCCTTTTTTGCAGCTGCTGTTTTACTTGGACCTTTATCTGTTTGTTTCAGACCAAATGATGGTGAAAAAACAGAAGCAGAATCTTCTTCATTACTGTCAAATTTCGCTGAATCTAAAATTACAAAGCTTCTGTTCAGTGGGCCACTTAATACTTAAACTTCGATTCTTGTACTGATGAATTAATTCTCTTTAGCTAAATAAGTGATCTTACAAATTTCTATTCTGTGATCATATATGCAATATACAAACAACAGAAAATAAATCCAACGATTTTCTTCAAAAATGTTAACTCCATATATTTCTATATTGTTAAATAATATTTGGGACTACTAAGAATTTTTAATTTAAAATATGACCAATTAAAAAATGCTAATAATTTTTAAGTGACATGGAAAATGCTCTCATTATAATGTTTATATTGTTAACTATTTGAGGAATAGCAGTAATTATTTTCAAATCTTAGTACTCATATTTCTAAATTACTGAAGATTAACTTAAGAACCATAGAGGCTTATTATCTTCAGTTTACTTTATCAATTTCATACGCCATCCCTCCCTTCTCAAATGAGACTCTTAAAATGACTATTTGAATGTGATGGTCTCATGCTATTAAAAATGCTTATCTGTCTATACATATAGGATATGTACCATAAATATATATAAACATTTGTTCCAAAAAATACATGACAGTGAATCAATTAAGTCTAACTAGATTGGCTGACGCCAAAAATTCCAAATAAAAAATATATGCTCTTTCAGCTACTAGGGTAATGTAATAAAGTGTATATGCATATTAATAATCTTATAGCTTTCTTTAAAAATTGTCAAATATAAATTAATCATTGGCATAATCAAATTTCAGTATTTTTCCTCATTAAAACTACCAAACCTTACCCTCCTCCCTCACACACACAGGCTAGCATCTGCCTGTCCACCTAAATGTTTCCAAAATGCCTATTTTGATTCAGTTGGAAAATAACTAAATAATCCTTATTTTATATTGAGGAAATACAAAAAGAGGTAAGTTTTCTACCGAAAAAAAAAAAATCCTGAATTAAATCACGATATAATAATTTTAGCATTTTTTTCTCCATCAACACATAGCAATAACAAATGGAAAAAAACAAGCATACCATCTTCTAACTTCTGAGAGTATGAAGGAAATGAGAAGAGATTCCCAAAATCTTGACTTTTTTTGTCATGTGACGATTTTCTATTAAAAAGAAATGAAGATTGAAACCAGGTATTTAAAGTTATAATCACAGAAGAAAATTTTAGTGTATACACAGACATACTGGACAAACCAATGATTTAACTAAAGAGAATAAAATTGAGCAAAGGCTTAAAGTTATTAAAGTCACAATCTCCATACAGTAGCCAATAATCCTACTTATCTTAGACTACAAATGGTAAAATACTTCATAACAGTACTTGGTAGTGGATGTGCTAACATACATATCAAGTGATGTGAACCTATAAAGTGTTGTGAACCAATGCTAATTAAAAATAAAGTGAACAACTCAGTTTCATTGAAAAAGGCTGAAATAGTTCACAAACTCCACATCCTACATGTTAGTGTTCAAAGCTAGCAAAGAAAATTAAACCTCCCAATTCCAAAGATTTACTAGGTTTTCTCTGAACTAAGGGTTGTCAAACTATGTCTGTAAAAATTTTACTAGGACACATTCACACACTCATTACAGGGGCTGCACTGAGTACATAAATGTGAGAGAGTCCATATGGACTACAAAGCCTAAAATATTTACTATCAGGTACTGCAGAAAAAACAACTGCCAACTTAGGCTCTAATCTATAGTAACAGTTATATAAGCAGTTGCAATATTAGCAAGATTTATTCCTGCTAAAAAGTACCTCACCTAGAATAACATTTTTTTAGAGCTTACCATAATATCCTTCACAGGTGCTCTAACACAAATTACCATATAACTGAACAAAAGTTGCTTCATTACTTACTCTGGGGTAGTTTTTGATTTGCCTGGTGAAAATGTATATTCATCTTTGTCTATGCCATCTGAAGGGACAAATTCATCGTCACCATCATTTGTTACAGGAGATGATTTCACTTTCAGTTCCTCTAAGTCATTATTGTCATCGTCGTCGTCATCAGCATCATCATCTTCTTCTTCTGAGAAATCAAATGTGTACTTCGGCCTTTCAGCTAGGAGAAAAACAAAAGTGAATATTAAATTCAAATCCAGTTTTATCCACATGAAAATTGCTATTAATTAGAGAACCACATGCTAAATGCTATTAATAATGCATTTAGAAATATTCCAGTTATCTTTAAAAGTACAAGGCAAAACATAAGCATTTAAACTAACAGCCAACAACTTCACTTTAGTTATTTTGATGTTATATATCTGTCTTATATGTCCCAGGAGACTACAAAGTAATGCTGCATATGTTAGAGAACTAATGGGAATATCAGAATGATGTCTGTCATACACAGGCCTATGGCTACTTCAAAAGTAACTAAGATTTTCCACTTCTACGGACAAACTTTACAGGTCTTTAGAATGTGCTAAACTTTCTCAACCTCTTCCATAAAAATTTCTATTTTCACAATAGTTTAGCTATGAAATAAGACAGTAATTTTTCAGATGAGAAACGGAGATATAAGACTTAATAAAAAGGTACCAACTATGAGGAAAGGTATACTAGTATATAATGGCAAATAAGTTACTATAATTTCTAATACATACTCTGAAATAAAATTAAAAATTAGTTTGGTGCTGTTTAAGTTTATACTCCATTTTGGATATATGGGAAAATATCTAAAAATTTAAGTTATTTAATACATTTTCATTACAACTGAATTTACTCATATTATAGCTTCAACCATATACCTATGCACATTAGGAAAAAGAAATTCAGTCCCTTGGTGATTATCAAAAAATTTGAGGTCTAATATATAATTTAAAATTATCTCCCGAAGTAAAACAACCAAGTGTTCATCATTCACTTAATTCAGAACTTAAAACATTCCTCAACTTTTAAGTATTTGATGACTTCAAGTTAATGACTATTCAGAAAGGAACATTCAGCATATAATAGCAAGATGTAGTAATAGCAAAATGGGATTCTACCACCTAACTCAAGCAATTATCTAAATCATGCTATATACATGGAATAAGATTCCTAGAGGGAAATTTTTCCTGATACAAGAGGTAGAAAACAAAACCCTTTTATTGATCCATTACTATTGATATATTACCAAGGTATATCCTTAACCGAATACTTAAACTATGGAGAGAACATAACCCAAATTTTAATAAAAATTAATAAAACATGATTCACTCCAGAAAAATTTGTTTTATGTCCAACTTTGCTAGAAAAAAAAATGCAAAACATTTTTTTGGCCTTGAGAACTGTAACTTTTAAAATACTAATGATTTAGTACTTCAGAGACATTGATAATACCAGCATACCAATTTATATGATTATTACTAACTTAATTAAACTATAATATACAACAAATATAAAATGTATCACAATACCAGCTGCTCTCCTAAGCAAAGAATCTCTTGGAATAACAACAGGTTCTGTTTCTTCCAAGTCACTTTCTGACTTGGATTCATCATCTGACCAAGGATTCCGTTTCTTCACTTTCTTTGTTCCGGATTTACCAGTTGAGGTAGGTGTTTTTCTCACCCTGGTACCTAAAAAGAACAGTAGGACATATATCAATACTTATACAAGTGTCACCGATTTTTAAAAACTAATGAAAAGATTTTAAAATAACAAATATTGATAAAAAATTAAAAACACTAAACTACTAAAAAAAGCATAATCAAAACAAACCAGGTAATAACCTGTATATACAGATTTTCTCACAAAATTACTTTGTAAAAATTCCTCACCAGGCTCCTTTTTCTCTCTTTTGGGTTTGGGACCTTTAGTTATAGGAGCTGATGGGATCAACGCCTCTTCTCCTGTCCCTTCTACTGGTGTCCCACTGAACTCTTCATCAAATTCCACTTTTACTGCTGTGGTATCAACATCCCCCTAAACATTAAGAAAACCAAACCATGAGTATAAGTAAAAGTTACATTAACACCTTATTTTTTAGAGATACATTTGTAGCCAGTAGACTGCTGCTTCATGTGTGATTCTATAGTTTTAACAGACCTCTTTGATCAATTCATGTTTTACTTTATCTACAGCAAATGCTATAACTTACCACTCTAATCTGATACACTCAGGTGATAACAGCAACCCTCCCCCCTCCAAAAAAAAAGAAGGCAGCTTTTGAATACCAAAGAGATTTTCACACCAATAGTTAAATATACATTAAGGTATCTGCAAAGTTAGTTCCTAGAGCTCAGACAGCACTATACTAGGGAACAAAACCCCATAGATAGAAGGAAAATAGGCAACACACCATATACTGCTAAGCATTACAAAACAAAAATCCTTCTTGCCTCCAACCCTAAGGTCTGCCTAAGGTGAGTGGCAGAGACAAGATATTACAATAACAAATATTATAGTGGCTGATGGGGAGAAAAGAGCAACTGGAGCAGGATCAGGGAAGACTGCATAGAAAAGGACCCTTTCTGATCAGGTCTGAAAGAACCATGTATGTTTTCCAGGTAAGGACAAGGAGGAAAAAGCATTACAAGCAGATGACACAAAGGCATGAATTGCCACCTTACATTAGGAAACTGCACATGGCCTGCTAGAATTCAAGAAAAGATGAGGCAAAAGTGTAGACAAAAACACAAGAAAGCATGCAGATGCTAAATAACTATCTCATCAGTGGAAATTCAGTGAAAGCTTTTAAACACTTGTGTAAAAACCTTTTTGGAAGTATCACTCTGGTACTAAGAGTCTGAGGAATAAAGTGGAAAAAGGTAGAAATGATTAACTAGAGGCAGGAAGACTAGTTAAGAATAAGTCATTCAAAGAAAACTTACGGTATTATAAGGCAGTGTCACTGCCGTCCAAGATAAGGGGTGGGCTTTGGAACAGCTTCATAGCGACCAGTAGGATTTAGTTACTGATTAAATAACTCCAAGGTTTTTTGACTTATGTTAGTAATGACTGATAGTGCCAGTAACAAGTAAAATACAGCAAAGAAAGAACATGTTCTGATATCAGAAAAAAGGTTCAATTTCAGACAGGCCGAATTTGAGAGCCATGTGGTTTGCTACATGAACCTGGCACTCCTGAAAACATTATAGCTTAGGGACAGAGACATAAGAGTCATGAGCATGAGTGGATAAAGCTCTAGGTATTGATGAGGTTACCTGAAGAATCTATGTAAGGTGAAAAGAAGAATGCTGAGAACTAAACCTGCCAAATAGCAACTGTACAGGACAGAAGCCACTTCCCTAAGGGGAAAGTACATACATAAGTGAATTTGTATGGTAGAGAGCCAGAAAGTAGTACATACCATAGTTTAGCAAAAGAGTAGAAGAGGGGGAACCTCACAGCTCCTGTGCTTCAAAATACTAGCTCTGTAGAGAGAACTCTAATCTCTAGCTGTTAGGTTCACTTCTCAAGCTCTAACTAGACTATTGGATACATCACCTTATACAATTCCCTGGGTTCTAAAAACAACCTGTGCAGAAAAACTAGCCTCTCTTTCAGACCATCCTGCCTCTTGTAGTCTCAGCTCTGAATAGTCTTATTCTCAACATTCACTTCTTCCGGCTTACTCGGGCCATACTTTCCAATCCCCAATAGCACTAATCAATGGCAAAGACACGGTTAAGAACTAATCAGGCACATCCTAAGAGTAAAAAACAAATAGTAAGAGATAACTAACTTCAAAAGCTAAACAGTTCTTTTTCCAAGGTAAGACTTCCTTAAATTGGTCATGATGTAGAACTAACGTTTATATCTTAAAGTTGATACACTGATACATAATACTGCTAAGCAGAGTATTTCTAGTTGTCACATAAAAATGGAATCAAGTAAGCAGCTCTTTACATATATGTGGACCCTTGACAAACGTTTCCCTTCTGTGTAACAACTGTTCTCATTGAACAAAAAAGATTTCATATCACAAATATGTATTAGAAACAAAATCAAGCATGCTTTAAGCACACGGTAAAAACACCAATATATCATTACAGAGGTGGGGTCTCCCAATGAGCTAATAAGGAAGATATTTTATACCTTCTTCTTCTTCAGCAACTTTTTGCTGGCATCTGCCTTCATAGCAGTAATTTCAGGAACTATTCTTCTCCCATATGGTGAAGGCATGGTCTCTTCCAGTTGAAGTTTCTTCATCTTCGGTTTGCCAACTTTACCTTTTATCGCCTTTCCTGCCATTCCAGCCAGAATATCTTCTCGCTCTTGTGCTTCCACTTTCTGAAGTATAATTACAAAGGAGGAAGCAAGAGAGCAGGTGCATTATAAACAATATTGTCTAGAAAAGACAATCACGCCTACTTGAGAAACTAATTTAACTCAGTAAGAAATAAATTAGCTTGCCTTTCAACTGATTTGAGATGAAATAATGAAAAAAATTCTAAGACGACATGGGTTTTAATCTCAGTTCTAACTATTAGTTTCACAATTGTAATATATATGGAATACATTTATGTATACATTTAACAGAATACAAATACAGGGGATTGTAATTAAATGACCTATATGGCCCCTATGATGAAGGGGTTATGAAATCAAAACCCATTATCATCGGGAACCTAGCAGATCATACACAAAGGTCTATTAACAAGTATGATACTATTATTTCTATTTGCCAAAGTAAAAAATATGAAAATTGTTCATAAAGTTATGTCATGAAAAATTTAAAGTGTCGCTATACTTGATTAAAGGTATGAGTTTTAGGCAATATGTGAGTATATAATCATGAAAAATGCTAACAAGTCTTCATTTTACAAAATCATTCCCTCAAATAGCAAGCTTTGAAAGACACTAGGGAAAATGCCATCTTGAAATCTCTTGAAAGATGAATAAAAAAAAAAAATCTATGTAGAGCTTAAGAAAATCTTAATAAAAATAAGCTTTGAAATAAGACCCGCCTGGATCTCAGTTTTAGAACTTCCACTTATTCATTATATATCCTAACTATGTACTAGGTAGGAATTAAAAAATCATGTAAACCTCATTTTATGAATGAGGAACAGGGCTGAGAATGAAATACTCTTAACCACAGTAATCTCTCTGTAAATTATTTAACTTATTTAAGCTTGCTTAGAGATTTTCATCTGTATAATAGGTTGAAAACAACCTCTCTTGAGGGTGAGGGTCACTCAGGATTACACAGAATGCAGAGCTAACACAAAATATTCACTTAATGGTATCGTTAGAGAAGGGATACAGAAAGACATGAAATTTAAATATTTTTAGATGTTTAAAAACAAAATATACCCTCATGTAATGAGTTGTTCAGATCACCTTCAGTCATCAAATAATGTTAAGAATTACAAGTGAGGGCCTCCCTGGTGGCGCAGTGGGTTAAGCAACGCACTATGAAGCAAACAGCAGCCACTGCAGCACGAGTTCGATCCCTGCCTCCTGCCAGGGAGGGGACCCACATGGCATAGCAGACCTCTCCTGCTGTGCCCGCTGCTCCCCTCAGCAGTGTACTTCTCTTCATCTGCCTGCTCTGCTCCCTGCTCTCTGTGGTGAATCCTCTCACACCCCCACGCCTCTGGCCTGTACCCCAGTGCTTGTAAGCATAAATAAATAAATCTTTAAAAAAAAAAAAAAAAGAATTACAAGTGAAAAAAATAACATCATTTACTGGGATTATGTGATGCTTTTCAAGAATGATGAAAACCAAAAATGGTTTTAACCAAAACCACTTATTTCAGGCATAACCAAAAATGGTTTCATGTCTCACTAAATTAATAATCAGTGATGAAATTTAAAGGAATACTATGATACCACTAATATTAATCAAAAATTAGAAATTTTCCTTTTAATGTATGCTTATTTAATTTTTAATGGGTTTCATTTTCATTCCTATTTAACAAACATTACTTTCTCAAATATACTTTAATGGAAACTTAACCTACTTCCAGTTCTTCAACAAATGCTGCTAAATCTTCTTTCCAAAGATCAGAAGGAGATTTTCTTTTAAGATCATTGACCTCTCGTCCCTATAATAAAAAAGTGGTATGACTTAAACATTAAATATTTTTAATTGTATTTTAAATTGTATGAAAAATAAGTATACTTATTTTTCGAAAAAGAAAAACAAAGATGAATAACACTGAAATAGTTTCAAATTATTTAACCCACAAAAATTCATACTTTTGTATCTCTCTGTTTAATCAGTTCTTCAACTTTTTCTTTAGTTAGTGACCACAGAGACATATTTAAAATATAGTTAAAATCAGGGCCTGAAGGAGTTCCTGAATCAGAGGAACTATCATCATGCTGGTTTTGTGTTTCTTCCTCTTCTGCTGCCTGTAAAAAATAATAAACTTTATATTAAAGTCCTGTATATAGATCAAATCAATGTGAATTTTCTTGAATACTGACTTTACAATTCCACAAATGCTATACTCCTAATGCTACATCTTTAGGTTGACAGGGTTTTTTAGATTATCTGCTAAATTACTTATAAAAATATACTCCATGAATCTGATAAAAAAAAGTTAACTGCTTTGCCAAGGCACTAAGTCATAAAATGAGAAGCCACCATATCTTAAAATTAATGGAATAGAACAAGTATGGAATATGACTGTATCTTGTCATATTTTTATAGTGGTAAGTGAATGATTTGAAACCCAAATAAATATCACTTTTGAAGAATCTTATTTTATAGTTGTAATAAATATGCTAAGGCATAGTAACTAAGGATGGATTCTTAATTTTTCTAAAGCAATTATATTAATGTAAACACTAAGAGAAATTTCACTTAATTTAAAAGTTGGGATAGAGTAAGAATTGTAAGGGCTATTTTGAAATTTCTCATAATGTCTCCACTGAAATGATTAGGTAAAAAACCCTCTTTGCCTAATATGAAATTTCACAAGCCAATAAATTTATTAGAGGTTATTATAAATAACAACCCCTTTAAATTTTTTAAAATAACATCATTAAATCTAAATTGTCTCAGGCACTCAGATAACTTAAAACGACTGAATTAATCATGGCCCTCAAGAAAGCAAAAAATTATTTTAATTTCAGGAAAATAATGTGTAAAGTTTAAGTGTACTTTAGAAGGACTAAAAACAAAAAATGCCAGATGCTTCACCACATAAAACTATAAATTCAACTAAACAGCATTAACCATATAAGGAATGCTAGTGTTGATGATTAAAAAGTACCTAAATTTCGAAAAAAAAATTCTAGTTTTAAAAAATTCTTCATGAAACAGTATGTGTTGCTATGGAATACTTAGGTTGTTTTATTACTACTTAGGTATTATTAGGATGTCATAAAATGTTTAGACCTTCAGTTTAGAAGTCTATTTGCTCTGTGTTTGATGACTCACAAAGTATTAAATGGAGGGTCTATGACTATGTGCATCTACTGTTGTTAAAATGAAAATTAAGGATACTTTCAGAAATGAAGAAAAAGAAACTTCGTAAGTTCCAGTGAGAATTCTATGTTTGTGAATAAACTCTAATCTTCTAGTCATCTGCTTTGTAATTCTCTCTTCTCCAACTCTGTACAATAGGACACACTTGTAAGAGTGGTTTCTTTCATTATCTGAATCCCTATAATGAACACATGATCAAGATACTGAGAAAACTTTAATGGCAACAATGAAGTTAAAACCAAGCTCTCGGTTTTATTCACAAAGTCTACTTCTACCAGAAGGGGATTTTCAAACCCTAAGTATCTTATCTTTTTTAAAATATGCATTAAATTCATTAGTTTACTAATTATTTTTTTAAAAACATAGTTTTAGCTAGTAGTTAAACAAAAGGGCAAGAAGGGTATAAAGCTTAATTTGGGGTTCAAAAATGCAATAAAACAGTAAAAAAAAGGCATTCATCTTAATTCTGAATGATTCCTCATTTTCCCCAAATAATGAATAAGCCTATTAGTAAATATGTAATTGCTAAACTATATAGTATAATTTTACTCAGTCTAATATGGCATTCTACTGACTGGTCAAAATTGAAAAGAGTTTAAATCGTGTAAACAAAAGGAACATTTCAATGTAGTTTGATGAAAAATATGAAAAACATTATGGTTGAGAACTTTAAGTGTAGGAAAGTTTGAAGTTTCATTCAAGTATGTCACAAATTTTTTTAAAGATGTTAACATCAGTATCAAATATACATAATCTAAGTATCAAAAAATTTCCAATTTTATTCCTCTTGTACATCTGTGTTCTCAATCACAATATTATGCTGTCTTTAAATTTTTTAAATTATACTCAACAGCAAGAAACTAATTCTTGAGAAATCTGTTTCAATATTCCATTCACTATTAGTACTTTATGATCTGAAATGAACAATTAATAAAACATCAGACTTTTAATCTGAAGTTCCAGGGTTTAAATCTCCGGCCAGAGATCTAAGCAAGGACAGAGTGCAGACCTGGTGCTCAATCAACACTGTAATATTGAACATTTTCTCTGTAGCCTTCCCAGAATAAACTAAAACCAATCAAGTGAATGGTGACTGGACACCACATGTGACCATGGACTAACCAGTGTGAAATGATTTATGTGCTATCAGCATAGTTCCCAGATAGTATACATGCACCTCACAAAAACCACCACCACAACTGACACCCTTTAATGGCAGGCTCAGAAAAAAAGGCCAAGGAGACTGAGCTACCTTCTCACACCTGGAGTCATTTCTCCAGGCCCTGGTTGAGTCACATTGGCAAAGTGCTTTGTGGTGGGTATGCACTGCAAATTCCTGTACTGTATCTGTTCTGTGGATAAACAGAAGACTTCAGTCTCCAGACAGACAACTCAGCACCTTTAGCAGCACTAAATTTAAATTTGAGGGGTTGGGTTTTTTGGTTTGGAAGTGCTTTTAAAAGCTTCTCTAAATGTCTTGTTCTGCAAATGATTACCTTTTCTTGTGCTTCTTTCCAGGCTTTCACTGGGTCAGATTCATAACCTCTCTGGACTAACATTTGAATCAAATCTTTCTTTGACCTATTCTCTATGTGAGGGAAAAATAAAGTTAGGATCAAGAAAAGAGATTCAATTTGTATTTGTTTATATTCTACTGATAAAAAATGTCTTCTATTAATTAAGTTTTCCATTTTAATTAATGCTCAAATTTTTAAAGGTTATCTTACCTATGGTAATTTTTCCTTGTATCTTCTCTAAAATAAAACGGGCTTGATTGTTAAGTTTTGTAGATTCTGCTCCCAACATTCCTACAAGCCACTCCTTACGTAAACCATAGTAACTTAATCGTAAATCAAAGAATTCTTTCAAAATGTCTTGCACAGTTTCATACTTCTTCAGGCATCCCATGTGATCAAAGAGCACCTGAGCAAAACACAAAGTTTTTGAAGATTACATAAAACCACATTGGTATTTTTGATTTGTGTAACATTTTAAATGCATAACCAAAATACACTTATATGGATACACACCAACCATTAAACAGAACCAAAACTATCGGCACATTTCTGTAAATATTCCCATAGTGATTCTAAAAAACAAATGACTCACTATAAAAATATTTAAAATAGGAATAATTTTAAAAGATAAAAATAGGACCTTAATAAAAAGGTTCTTAAAGTAGCTACAAAATCACCTAAGACAAATTTTTTTTCAACGTAAAAACAATATACTTCTCTAAGTTTAAAGTTGCTAAATTTAATCAGAGAAATGCAAATAAAACCACATTGAGACACTACCTCACATTTGTGATGGCCCATATCAAAAAGACCAGAAACAAGTATGGTTACGTGTGGTGAAAAAAGAACCGTCATACACTATTAGTAGGGACGTGGCCTATTCCAGTCTCTATGAAGGTTTATCAAAATATTAAAAATAGATGTACCATATGATCCAGCAATTCCACTCCTATGGGTCTACCTGAAGAATACAAAAACACTAATTCAAAGTGATACGTACACTCCTATGCTCATTACAGCACTATGTCTAATAGCCAAACATAGAAATAATCTAGTGCTCAAAGACAGATGAAATGATAAAGACATGGTATATATGCACAATAAGTCACAACTCAGTTATTAAAAAAAAATTTTTGTTGTTTAAATGGAGATAACATTGGTTTATAACACTATTTATGATTTAGGGAAATACAATCATACCTCCTTGGATGTATGTCACCACACCACACCCACCATTAACGACACATAGTCCTATATTCTACAGAAGGGAAATCATCCAGTATGTCTTCCTCCTTTTTATTTTACTTAGCATAATCCCTTTCCAGTTCCATCCATGTTGTCACAAATGGCAAGAGTTAAAAAAAAAAAAATGAAATCCTGTCATTTGTGATGTGAATGGACTAATGAGGATTATGACAAGCAAAGTCAGTCAGAAATAGCAAGACATATCCTGGATGATTTCATTCATGTGTGGAATATACAAAACAAAGCAAAGGGACAGACAAAAACAAAAGAAACCCTTGAAATCTGACTGCAGAATTGAGGCCACCAGAAAGGGAGGGTTGGGGGTGAGAGGGAAATGGGCGTGCTCAGTGAATTTTGGTGGGGCATTACTGGAGCTTTAATGGTAAGTGTAGTGTAATTACATACATTTGTAGAGCTGTGAACCTAAAACATAACAGTATTATAAATCAATGTTACCTCAATAAGTTTACCTTTAAAAAAAGTTAAATTTCTCTGTCCCCTGTATACTCAATGGATATGCATCTACCTCTTTAAAAAAAAAATAATATTTATGCTATAATTCAAACTTTACCTCTCTATTCTTTTTCTCCTTTTTCTATCAGCTCTTCTTGGCAAACTAAAGTACTTTTTCTCAGCCACTATGTTACTACTTAATTTTTTTCCCTTTTACTCTTTTAAATCAAAAAGCTAACTCAAAATGGAACAAAGAGAAATCATATATATTCATTTTTCTGCCTTCTTCCCCAATTAGATATAAACACAAATATACAAGTTTAATAAATAGAGTTATGAGGAGATAAGTACCCCACAATTAAAAATGCTAGTAGAGACAATCACAAGGCATGTGAAAATCCTACAGCAATCAATCTTACGACTTTCAGTCAGTGGGTCTGAGGCTGTATTTTGTATTCTCAAGTCTAAACGTACAAGTACAGAGTTGAGGTTTAGAGTAGTGGAAAACAGTGTCTTAAGCATATATACAGGGGAAGAACTCATTCATACTTACAGGCACTCCCATCATGAACATAATTACAATTCAATTTACAGCAAGTAAGAAAGATTAATAGCAAATCTGAGCAATTACCATGGAATTGCAAGTAAGAGTAGTTTGAAGTTTAAAAACTTTGTGCAATCCAGCAGCTTCTGCTTGTGCTAGTTTCTCTTCAGTCATTTTCACCACAAATTTCACAGTTGTATCAGTATGGTATTCTTTATAGTCAGAAATTAATGCTGGTGTTTTATCTGTTCCATTCAGCATTGGTTCTAAAACTTGTTCTTTGTATACCTATAAAGTTTTAAAAATAAATAGTATTTTCATGACACACATTCATGTTCCATACTAGAAGTCGTGTTTTTTTTTTCTTCAGTTCTCAAATTCAGTAGGGGAAAAAAAAAACAAAACTTCTATCTCTATCATCTCCTACCTAGTCACTATAGAAAACAAGATACAGAAATTTCAATGGTGAGGTTAACGGTTCTAATCTTATACTCCAAAAGGAAAGGCTGAGTATGAAGACGATGACATCAACTAGATAATATGTTGCACTAACAAAAGATGATATGAATACTTATAGATTTGTAACAATACTGACATGAATTTACTGATATATATATAAGAATTTGAAATACTATTTCTTGCACACCATTCTATCCATTTCAAGTAAACAAAATAATAATCTCTTTAAAAGTTAGTCTTTTTACAGTTAGGCAAATTAAAATACTTTAATTACTATTCAAATATTTAAAACAAACTCAACTGAATGGGTAAAAAATATATATATATTTTTAAATACTAGACAACATAGGATAAACAATGAAGGAATCACATTCTTACCAAAGAATTGCAAATGCAATGCCCTACTCACAGGCAGCTCACATACTAACCTGTGTCCAAGTTCTAACTGGAAGCTCTGTAATCTCTACTGTGTTTCTATCCACCACAAATATTTCACCACTGACTGCATATTGGTTTTGACCAAGTTCTTGGATCGTTCCTTTAAAGTTTTTGTAGTTTGGAAGCTGCAGAGAAAAATAAAATTAACTTAATGCCCTGTCTTCTCTCTTGAGCATCAGGATCACATATTAGGCCCCTCAGTCTACTGTTACTAACAGATTACTGTAATGAACTGAGCTACTCATCCTCAACAGTCCTTCTCCAAAACAGCATTCAACCTTGAATTCAGTTTCTGTTAATACAATCTGAACAACCTCCCTTTCTCAAAACTTTAGTGTCTTTCATAGTCTTCCTAAACAAAACTTTTTTCGGTGTATTGCCCCATATCTCCTTCTCCCTAGATTAATAGTCCTTTAAATTCAAATTCCTTGGGTGATACATTCAAAGTCTTCCACAGTCTGACCCAATTTATCTTCCTATCTCTTCTCCAATAATTTACCTTGCAGACCTCACTACTCTTTCACATATTTTGCTTGAATGTTTTGAATACTCTTTTTACTTGCTCTGTACCAGCCCTGACACAATTCAGCTCTCCACACCTCATTCAGCCATATAAATCCTACTCATCCTTTCCACTGTTACAGGTGATCACTTCCTTTTCTAAAATTCTTATTATTATCATTAAAAATTAGGCACATAACATAGGCAAGTCCTTCTGGCATACAGAGCAGTTAGTAAGACCTCCATCACTATAAACTTCAAATCCTGATGTCTTTACTACAGACATCAATATAGTCATTATTTCGTATAATTTGATATGTGCTTACAGTAAAATGTATCAACTTTGGAAACAGCCTGGAGAAAGGTTTATGAAGAGAAACTTTGCTGAAATTTTATTTTTTTTTTTAAAGATTTATTTATTTATGCATACAAGCACTGGGNNACAGGCCAGAGGTGTGGTGGGGTGAGAGGATTCACCACAGAGAGCGGGGAGCAGAACAGGCAGATCAACAGAAGTACACTGCTGAGGGGAGCAGCGGGCACAGCAGGAGAGGTCCGCCACGCCATGTGGGTCCATGTATCAACGTTGAAGAGAATGTGAGGATAATAGTTCATCATCTCACCACTCAACACTGT
This sequence comes from Galemys pyrenaicus, assembly GCA_019455555.1. Taxonomy (NCBI): domain Eukaryota; kingdom Metazoa; phylum Chordata; class Mammalia; order Eulipotyphla; family Talpidae; genus Galemys; species Galemys pyrenaicus. The sequence goes on from JAGFMF010011681.1 coordinate 9,123,375, forward strand.
GTTATATATATATAGCAGTGTTTATGCTATATAGAATGTAAAAAATGAAAGATAAAATGCAATAACCATAACAAGTAGTTTGGCACTTCATTACAAACATTTCTAGATACATTAAAGTGTTTAAGGGGGAAACAGATCTTAAACCATAATCATTATAACCTAATTTAGTTTATAACATAAAAATTCAATAAAACAAAAATAATTTTGTTCCTACAGGGTAGGTTTATATTTTCTTCTTTGCTTATTTTCTATAGTGAGTAGTATCATTTTTGTAATGAAAATACATTTTACTTCAGTATATCGTAAGAAAGGAAAGTTCCCAGGTGATTTAAAACCATGGGGAAATGGCAGTTTGAGATTTTTCCTTGGAGGAATTTTTGGAAGAATAACTCAACACAGTGAATGTTGTAAAAATAGACAAAAATTAAAAATATAACTATAAATTAAAATATACACTATATTTTTAAGCATCCTTACAACCAGATTTAGCTGTTTGAGAACAAAAAGTTAGGTACAATTTTGTCATAAAAGCTTTATTCTCTATATAATTTATATATTTAATGCCTGAAATATGGAGTTTTTTAAAATTTCAGGGCCTCCCTGGTGGCGCAGTGGGTTAAGCAACGCACTATGAGGCAGGCCGCAGCCACTGTAGCACGAGTTCGATCCCTGCTGCCGGCCAGGGTGGGGACCCACATGGCGTGGCGGACCTCTCCTGCTGTGCCCGCTGCTCCCCTCAGCAGTGTACTTCTGTTGATCTGCCTGTTCTGCTCCCCGCTCTCTGTGGTGAATCCTCTCACCCCACCACACCTCTGGCCTGTNNCCCAGTGCTTGTATGCATAAATAAATAAATCTTTAAAAAAAAAAATAAAATTTCAGCAAAGTTTCTCTTCATAAACCTTTCTCCAGGCTGTTTCCAAAGTTGATACATTTTACTGTAAGCACATATCAAATTATACGAAATAATGACTATATTGTGTACAATACATTCTAAAATAAAAATGCTTGTTACTTTTCTAAAATGGCCTTTATAGTCTATTACTTTGTGTAAAATATGTTAAATAAAAATTATCAACAACAAGTTCTAAATAATTACCATGGGATGAGGATCCAAACCATCTAACATTCGTCTGACATTGTTCACAATTTCTCTAGCATCGTAGTTGGGTAGTTTACAAGCCCATCCAGTACCGATGCCCTCAGCACCATTTATTAAAACCATAGGAATTATGGGAATATACCACTCAGGCTCCACCCGTTGATTATCATCATAAAGGAATTTAAGCAGGTTGTCATCCACAGCAGGGAAAAGCAGTCGTGCTAAAGAGCTAATGAAATGAAAAATACAGAAAAGGTCATGGTTTAAGGAAATATAACTTTATACAGAAGGCCTTATTTCAATAAATATTTTAAAGACTGCATAAATAGAATGCATTTTTGAAAGTTTTGACTACATGTACTTAACAACAAAATTTACCTAACCATATTACTAAATATATTTCTCTCAGGAGCAAAGTCAGAATAAAATAGGCCTACTTTACTTATGTACTTATCCACCTATCTAAATTCTTAATGTTGACAGCCACTGTGGCACGAGTTCAATCCTGGACCAGGGAGAAGAACCACAAGGTGCAGCAGACCTCTTCTGTCTGGCCCAGTACTCCCCTCAGCAGTGTACTTCAATCTGCCTATTCTGTTCTACGCTCTCCCTCTGGTAAATCCTTTCACCACCCAACACCTATGGCCTGTACTCCAGTTCTTGTATGCATAAATAAGTCTTTTTTAAAAAGAATAAAAATTATAACCAATCTAAAAAAAATAAAGTGTTAAGGAAATAATTTTTTAATGATTTCCTCTTACTCTAACTAAACCACAAAACCCATACACAGCCTAAAAAGTAAAAATGGGGCCCGCCCCAGTGGCGCAGTGGGTTAAGCAACACACTATGAAGCAAACCGCAGCCACTGCAGCACGAGTTCGATCCCTGCCGCCGGCCAGGGTGGGGACCCAATTGGCACAGCAGACCTCTCCTGCCCCGCCCGCTGCTCCCCTCAGCAGTGTGTTTCTGTCAATCTGCCTGTTCTGCATCCTGTTCTGTCTGGTGGATTCTCTCACCACTCCCACACCTCTGGCCTGTACCCCAGTGCTTGTATGCATAACTAAATCTTTAAAAAAAAAAGTAAAAATGGTCACAAAAAAAAAAGCACCTTATATGCTGGTACCACCAGTATTTCATAAAAATTGAGATCAATAAATTCTACCATCAAATAATTGAAATGTCCACATGCAAAATATACAATCATATCTAACCACAATTACAATTTTATAAACATTTAGTTAATATCAATAAACTTCAAATGCAACTTTGTATCACTGTATCAGCAAGTGGTTACCTTAACATTGTGAAAATATAACGAGGGCTTGCAGCATCTTTGCCACCATGAAGTCGAGTTCCAAACTGACCAATAGGCTGAAGCAGGTTAATGTTGTTACTTCCCACAAAGTTTTGAGCCAAATTCACAATAGTCATCATCAATGCTTGCTATAAAACAAGGACAGAATATAACATTAGTACTCTAAACTTTCTATATGCATTTCCTAGTTTTTATTAAAATCTAAACTCTCAATACTTTTCCTTTCCAAATACTTTATAAAAGGAAAAATAATAGCTTATTATTCCTCAAGCCAGGAAGTATACTTCTCAAATGATTCCAGCCTTAATACCTACTTCTCCATGATGATAAGCAGACATTTCAGCAACAGATCCAGCCAACTGAGCAACTTTTACTTCACGTTTGTCATTCCTCTTGAAACAGGTAAATAAAACTTTCCGTTGGCCTGGCTTAAAACCTATTTTTAAAGAGAACAACCCTCTTTTAAAAATATTATTCAACATTTCAGTTTTTCTCTTAATGTCAACCATGTTCTATATATTCAGGAGAAAGAAGCAAAGATACACTTGCTTTTGAAAAATGACTAAAATTGTTACTTGAGATTCCATAATAAAGTGAGAAGACACTAACATGGTTAAATTAAGGAAATTTTTTAAAAATCCAGTCCTAACAAAAGAGGTAAAGGACCTATACAAAGAAATTTATAAAACATTGTTAAAAGAAATAGAGGACACAAAGAAATGGACAGTCCCTGCTCATGGACTTGAAGAATTAAAATGATCAAAACGGCCATCTTACCAAAAGCAATTTACAGATTCAATGATATTCCAGCAAACATTTCAATGACATTCTTCAAAGAAATAGAGTGGCACAGCAGGTTGAGTTCTGCTCTTTAGGGCTTCCGCAGCCACTGTCGTAGGAGTTTGATCCCTGGCCAGGAAGGGGACCCACATGGTGTGGGGGACCTCTCCTGCCTCGCCTGCTGCTCTCCTCAGCAGTGTGTTTCAGTAGATCTGCCTGTTCTGCTCCCCACTCTGTCTCTGGTGAATCCTCTCACCACCCACACCTCTGGCCTGTACTCCAGCTCTTGTGCTCTTGTATGCATAATATTAAAAAAAAACAAACTAGAATATTGATGAAATTCATATGAAACCACAAAAACCTTGAACAGGCAAAGCTCTCCTATCTAAAAAGGAGGAGTCTCACAAACTTCAAACTACACTACAAAGTCATAATAATTAAAACAGTATGGTACTGGAACAAAGACACACAGACCAAGTGAATCAAACAGAAAACCCAGAAAAAAAACCACTTATTTATGGACAACTAATTTTGGACAAAGGAGCAAAGAATATGCAATGCAACAAGGACAGTGTTCAATAAATGGTACTGGGAAAACTGGACTGCTACATGCAAAAGAACGAAGCTAGACTACTACCTCACACCATGTACAAAACCAACTCAAAATGAATTAAAAAAATTGAGCATAAAAGTTGAAACCATAAAATATATGGAAGAAGATATAGGCAAACACTACATGACATACATCACAGTAACATCTTTAAAGACACATCCTCCAAAGCAAACAAAATAAAGGAAAAGTTGAAAAACTGGGATTACATCAAACTAAAAAGCTTCTGTACAGCAAAAGAGACATTAGCCAAAACAAAAAGAGACCCTCCTGATTGGGAGAAAATTTCTGCACACAATACAATTAATAAGGAGATTATCACAAAGATCTAAAAGAGCTCACATGACTCAATAAAAACAAAGTAAACAATCTAGTCAAAAAATGGGCAGAAGAGCTGAAAAGACATTTCTCCAAAGAGGAAATGCAAATGGCCAACAGGTATGTGAAAAAATGTTCAACATCATTTATTATCAGGGAAATGCAAATCAAAACTGCAATGAGATACCATCTCACACCAGTGAGGATGGCACATATTTAAAAACCAAGCAACAACAAATGTTGGTGAGGATATGGACAAAAAGGAACTCTCTCCTACACTGCTGGCAGGAATGAAAACTGGTCCAACCACTATGGAAAGCTGTGTGGAGGTCCCTTAAACTACTAATAATGGAGCTTCCATGTGACCCAGCAATTCCACTCCTAGGAATCTACCCAAAGGACACCTGCACTCCTATATTTATTGCAGCACTATTTACAATAGGTTAAGACATGGAAACAACCTAAATGCCCAAAAATAGATGACTGGATCAAGATGTGGTATATATATACATAATGGAATACTATTTAGCAATCAAAAAATAAACTCATGCCATCACGGCAACGTGGTCCATCCATGACTGCTAAAAGGGATTATGCTCAGTAACAAAAGCCAGAAGAAGAAAATTAACATGGTTTCACTTAGGGGTGAGATATGGGGGAACCAAATAAGGGAAAAAGTAATTAACAATAAATTTTTAAAAATTAGCAGGCAACTATAAATCAGACATTCTACAAGAGTGAGGGTTCAAAACATGGGAAGGAAAAGCACAAGGAACCATCATGGTGATGGTTCACAGGTGAATTGGTGGTGGAAATTTTATGGGGCCTACACCTGAGAGGAGAAAGTATACATTGTACAAAAATGAACAATGATGCAATATATGTATTTGTGTGTATAAAAATATAAAATTCAGTCTTAACAAAATATCTCAACAGCAACTTCAGAATTTTACAATTTATTATAAGGATGGCTTCAAGTATGAAAGTGAAATTTAAAGTACATGAAAATGAATCATACTTAGATATGAGATATAAAACTTTTTTTAAAAGCCACTTACCATCAACTAAAGATGGTATAGATCTTTCATTGTCTGAGTTTGAGAAAAGAATCAATTCCTTATTGATGAAATCATTGTAGGTCAAATGCTTTGTTGCTGTACCATATAAAAATTGCTACGAGGAAAGTTATATTGTTATTATTACTGCATGAATTTTAGTCTCATTCTTCCCCAAATCATCACTGTTTATGACTAACCTCTGGTAAGCCATGTAACCTACGCTGTCTCCGATCTTCCATAAAATTTGTTAACCATTCTTTTCTGTCATCAATCTTCTTCTTACTGAATGCCTGAAGGTAACAATTTCACACATTAATAAACTATAAAATTAAAACTTTATAAAGACAAATATCCATTAATTTCTGAGAAATTAAGGGCTCTTCCAACATGCATTTATTGAAAATACAATAGGTTAAGACATGGAAACAACCTAAATGCCCAAAAATAGATGTCTGGATCAAGATATGGTATATATACATAATGGAATACTATTTAGCAATCAAAAAATAAACTCATGCCTTTCAATAAAAGAACTATGAAAGCAGGGCATAATCTGGTAAGGGTGGTGGAACACTAAAATTAAATAGTTTGGACGTCAGAATATAAAAACAACTATCATAGGAACCAAGACTAGGGAGAAAGGTATGGCAGACAGGAGGATGGTTATTAGGAAAGATTTTTAAATATTATTACCAAGGTAATGGCAGCATCATCTTCTGGCCCAGCATATCTAAACAAAATACGATGCCTTTCCATATCAGCAAAATACTCCTTTGCTTCTTTAGCTGTACTGGTACCCAAACCTGTACAATTAAAAATAAAAAGTGAAAATAAGTCAGGCAAAGATAAATACTGTATTAGCTCACTAAAAAAGTCAAACTTACAGAAAGAAGTAAAATGGCAGTTGTCAGGGGCTTAGAGGTGGGGTAAGTAGCATGTCCATCATAAAGAACAAACTTTGAGATATAAAATTAGTAAATTTTAGGGATCTAAAGTACCAAATGATGGATACCATTAATACCATCATGTTGCAGACTCAAAAATTGCAAAGAATAAATCTTAAACGTTACACACGTACACACACAGTAACTGTGAAATAGCAGATGTGTTAACTTGATTGCTGTAACCATTTTAGAAAGTATACACAAGTCAGATCATCATGTACTTAACTATACATAATTTTAATCATCAATTAAAGTTCTGAAAGCTGAAAAAAACTGGGGCAGGGGAGAAGGAGAAAGGAATTGTTTCTGCCTTGATTTCCAAGAAAGGTCTGTATATTATAAAAACAAACATTTGTTATGCCATTGAATACAGAGCGTACACAGCAATATTTAACTATTTTTATACCATATCTGATGATTTAAAAGCAAATGGGTTTGTTTTCACAAAAGTCATGTCATTATATAGTCACATGTTCTTGCTTTCTATGCTCCTTGTAAGTAAAAATGAACTGCAATAATTTTCAACCAAAAGTGTATCAGATCCAATTGTTTATTATAGGCTCAATAAACCCTATACTAAGACTTTTTTTTAGATATTTATTTTATTTATTTATGCATAAAAGAGCTAAGGTGTAGACCAGAGGTGTGGGGCGACTCACCAAAGACAGAGTAGAGAGCAGAACAGGTAGGTCTACTAAAATACACTGCTGAGGGGAGGAGTGAGCAAGACAGGAGAGGTCTGCTGCGCCATGTGGGTCACCTCCCTGGATGGGGATCAAATTCATGCTGCAGTGGCTGCTGATAGCTTTGTAGTGCTGAGACTTAACCCCTCGCACCCCCAGGGAGGCCCTATTCTAGGACTTTTTTTTTTAAAGATTTATGCATGCATACAAAAACTGGGTATAGGCCAGAGGTGGATGGGTTGAGAGGATTCACCAGAGACAGAGTGGGGAGCAGAACAAGTTGACTGACTGAAATACATTGCTGAAAAGAGCAGTGAGCAAGACAGGAGAGGTGTGCTGTACCATGTGGGTTATCTTCCTGCCTGGGGATCAAACATATGCTATAGTAGCTGTCAACAGTTTCAAAGTGCTGCAACTTAATGCCTGCGTCACTAGGGAGGCCCTATACTAAGACATTTTTTTAAAACACAAAAGATGTCCAAAATCCCTGAAGAATACTTTAGAAATAACCAGGACATTTAGAAAATTTTAACCTTTCCAGCTAATAACAAGTATATCAGTAACTGCAACAGTATAAATTTTAGAGCTTCACAAAACTAGTCAGTAGAGATTTTTTTAAGGGTAGGAGTAAGAGCCAGGAGAGTGTCAGATTTCACAGTTCTTTTAAAAACTCAAAAATCAAACCTACTGAAAAGAAATTTTTAAGTGAATCATTAACATCAATGGCTGTTTTAAACCATTAGTTCTAAAGCTGATAATCAAGCTAATAACACCTGTACCAACTAAACAATTTTAATAGAGATAAATCAGATAAGCCTCCAGACCTAAGTACACACCATCAACTATTAAATGTTTATGCCACATAAATCTAATCAAAATATGATCAACTCTCCAATTTAAGTACCAGATTAATAGTAAATAAAGGGCAGAGAAACATGCTAAGTAACTACAGAGCTAATCAGCAAAATCTAGAATGTGAGAAACAATAGTAGGTACCCAACTCTTTGAAGGAACAAACTGCAAGGAAAACTACAAAAAAAGAGACAGTGTTAAGTTTAAAGGATTTTCAAGAGGGGCCTCCAGGGGTTAAAGTCTAAGCACTTTTAAGCTATCTACAGCCACTGCAGCATGAGTTCCATCCCAGGCCAGGGAGCTAACCCATATGGCACAACAGACTTCTGTTTCTGCTGCTGCTCCTCTCAGCAGTGTATTACAGTGGATCCACCTGTTCTGCTCCCCACTCTGTCTCTGGTGAATCCTCTCATCCCCCATACCTCACCCCAGTTCTTGTATGCATAAATAAATCTAAAAAGAAAAACTTTAAAGATTTGTAAGATGTGATATATGGACTGTCTTTGGATTCTGGCCTTATAAGCATTTTAATGTAATCAGAAAAATGTTAACAGTGAATATATAAGGTTTTAAAGTTATGATAATGGTATTTTGAACATTAAAGAAATTCTTTTACTGTCACATACCTTAGTAGCTTCTATATATATCTGATTCTATATAGATATCTATAGATATATATAAAATCTCTGGAAGTTACATCAAACTAATGAGGTAGGAATGAAAATTGTTAAATGAAATGAGATAGTGTAGTAAATACTAATCTTAAGTGCATAGGAAGCCCAATATCTCTACTTAACTGAAATTTTCTATTGCTAATTTTAAAAGAATTTTTATAATCATTTTTGCAGTTAAAAAGATAAATTTAATAAACTTAGTAGAAATGTCACAAAATTTAAGTATTTTAAAATACAAACCTTTGTAATATTTTATTTTCCAGGCTTTCTGGTTTTCTATATGTTTTTTCCACTCATCAAATTCAGGAATACTATAGAAGGAAAGTTCCTGCTTGTTTTTGCTTGCCTTAAATTAAAAAAAAAAAATTAGTTTTTTTGCTACCCTTTAAGACAACAGTATAGAAATAGATCAATGTAAAAGGTACCTTTACAATAGGAGTAATAAACTCTTCAAGAAAACCATGCTTCAAAAGTGATGGCCAATTGTGATGGATGAAGTTAATAAGCAGACCTTTTATATGAGAACCATCTTGATCCTAAATAAAAGTTAGGAAAGAATACTATACTTATTTTATGAAATATATAACCAAATTTCAAATATATAAATACCAGGGAGGTGAAATTCCAAACTTAGAACTGTATTTTATGAAATAGTAGATACTCATTAGATGATGTCAGTTAAAAAAAAAAGTCTTAAAATTAAAAGAATATTGCTGGTGACAGACTGAATCTTCCTATAACATAGTATTATTCTACCTTAGAGTTTACTCAGATTTTATTGAAATAAGTATGCACATACATAAAACATGATCATAATGCACTTCATTGCGTAACAGAAGGAGAAATCCATGAATTATAGATATTCCCAAGGCTTCTCATGACATAAAACTACTCAATTTCTGCTTAAAAAAAATAGCAATTTCTTCAGTCGACTATTTTCTCCAAAAATGCTTTTAATTACAGTATACAAGAGACATGCAGTTCGATACTATGAAATTTTAATTTTCAGGTTCTCCCTAGTGGTGCCATTTTACTACTAGGTCCTCCAAGTTTTTATGTATCTCCTATTATGCCATCATATATAAACAGTAACCATTGTCTTTCTCACTTTAAAAATTTCAACATTTTCTCAAGGTATGCTTTAGCCTCATAATCTATGTGTTCTATTCTTTTCCTATTTCTTACATTTGAAAACATTTTAAAAGTAGTCAAAAAGATAGTTACCAATAAATTAGATAATGTAAAATGTACTTCATATAAATAGTGCCATTAAACCATGTTTTCTTCCCCACTTCCACTTATACTATCTTGGAGTAAGTTTCATAAAATAAATATCAAAAGGCCAATATAAAAAAAAGTATGAGTTTTAAAGTTGTGGTAACTTTTCAAACCTGATCAGTCATGATCATAATCTTTCCATAGCGTAAAGTTTTCAGAGATTCTGCATCATCATAACTTTTTTTATATTGTAGACCAACTATTTTAATAATATTGTTTATTTCTGCATTTTCCATAATCTGCAAAAAGGAAAAGAATTGAATGCATTGTGAGGTGATGAAACATACAAAAAATGAGTTCATGTTTACATTTAAAAGTTCAATAATTTTGTCAAAGTATTACTATATGGGTATGATCTATATGTGTGCACACACACAAACATACACAGACATACCTGCTTATGAGAAGCTTCCCGTACATTAAGAATTTTCCCCCTGAGTGGAAAGACTCCATATCTGTCTCGCCCGATCACACCTAATCCAGACACAGCCAGCGATTTGGCAGAGTCTCCCTCTGTTAGTATTAATGTACACTCCAGGGAATGTTTGCCACCTAAAATTTAAATGACATATATTCTGAATTACTCAATTTTACCAATGAGAAAAAAGCCAGTCTACAATGATGGTGAAATACTGTATAAGTCATCTTATATCAAATTCCATAATAGCTTAAATATGAGCTATTGTATTCTTATCCCCTGAAAATGTGGTAATGTGGCAATTTTAATGAGTTAAAATTGTACTCTGTATATAGTTTAATTATATGTGGAAAATAAAAACTTTTTTTAACTAGATAAATGAAAACAAAACAATACCTTTAAAAATTCTAAATCATACCTGCATCATTAGCATCATCCAGTTTGGGAATTCCTTTGATTTTACTATACTTTACTGATGAACACTTCTTGTTCAGCTGAGTCTGAGCTTTAAATTTCACCCAATTCAGGATACTTTCTACAATGCCACAGTTAGAGGCCTAAAAATCAAAGAATAATGACATACAAACAAACCAGAAGTTCATGCACTTAGCTAAAACTAATATTTGGAATCTGTGCAGTTATAAGGCAAACCAGTAATGATCATGATAATAATGACTCATGCTAGTAAACTTTAAGAATAGTAAAACTAACACAGGCAGCTATATACAATGACCCATTTACTGAAATATAAATACATGAAAAAAAGGCAACTTTAATACATATGAAAAAGTTTTATTATAGCAAGCTCTATTAGAAATACACATAGCCTTTGTTTAAAGATCATTGTTAAAATTAACACAACAAAAACTGATCCACCCATGAATTTACAAACTGGAAATTCTAGGCACTGATATTTCTGATATTCAACAGAAAATGTGCACCTTGAATTCATTATGACGTGTGTGTGTGTGTGTATAAACTATAAGGGAATATTTGAATAAACAGAAGTACTTATGATAAGTTCTTTATTCTTTATAAAGTCTGGTAATGAGGATTTTAACATTATATACTATGTGTCACCCAGCAGTGAATCACACGTTAACCCAAAAAGAAAAACAAAAAACAAAATAAAGCTAAGTTGTAGCTATTTTATTTTTCATCATCCTGGATAGCTTGATTTTACGTGTATAGCTTTATATTTCAGATTTATAAATAAACTATATTGCCACATCTAAACTTAATGCACCAAAAGTAAAAAAGCATAAAATCTAAAAATCACTTGATGACAATAGCTTATGAGGACAGAAATTTGGCATTACATAGGGTAATCTGTATTCAGAATTCACTAAGATTAGATTCAAAAGTACTATTTCCATAAGCATAAAACTAAAACCTGAAAACTTCAATTTTTCCAAGAATCTACCTTTGACATTCCAATACCGGAATTTGATAAATACCTCATCTCTATGGCAATTATACCACTCCTCCAACCAAACTTTAAAAATGTATTCATCTTTATATTCCCAGTACCAAACATATCTAAAGAGATTTTATATATGCATATTAAATATGTGTTTGTTGATGGTATTCTGAATGTGGGACTAAAGCAAGTCTTGTTCATATACAACAAATTACAGGAAGTTATTATAAACTGCATGATGAAGTTATAAATCTATTTTTGAGACTTTCACCTTGTTTCAGAAAGATTAAGGTGGCTTAAGTAAACACATGCAAAGTAAAATGGAAATTTTAATATATAGATTATGGTAAATTTTGTTACACACAAATAACTACAATTTAAAAAAACTATATAAATAACAAGTTATATGAAGATGAAAAGATGAAAGTCTTAGAATTCTGGCTTTATAATGGTCACACAACTAGTCTCATGATTCCCTACTTTAATCCTTGAGAAAATAATTATTTTATGAAATAGTCTACCTTTGAAGTTTTCAGAATTCAGCAAATTAATTTGTAGTATGCCTAAACCCAGTCACTATGAGAGAAACTAGCCACAAGTAAATAAATCAAGAAAACTACTCCAACAATTCTCAACAAAACCACACTTTAAAAAATGCAAATTTTACTCACTGCTTTAAAAAACTTTTCTGACAGCTGGCATTTGGACCCAAAACTTTTGGGCTGCAGAGTCATGTTTTCCTTAGTCTGAGAATCAAAAGTTGGATTTTCAATAAGGCAATTAATAAAAACCCATATATGGTTTTTAACCTGTTGAAAATATATCAAAAACACAGTGTCAACATCAAAATTAATATAAAAAATAACTCAATAAAATATAAAAAATATCACTTACTTGAAACGGTTTTACTGACACGCCAGCTTTGTTCTTTTTCTTAACCACTTCAATCAGTTTACCAACAACTTGATCTACTACATAATCCACATGGCGTCCACCCTAAAGAGAAAAAAAAAAATATATGGAATCCAACTTTTCTGTAGTTAGGGCAGCAAAATACATATTCATTTTTTTTCCCCTAGAATGAGCAGTTAATCTTTAAAACAACTTTGTAAAATCAATACTGTTTTTCCAAAGAAGTGCTGTGAATCAGAATGGTAGAGTTACAATTTTTAAAATAATGTCTTGTTGCCACAGAGAACCAATCAGCCAACTCTGTCTAACTCTATACAAAGTGAAAATAACTGAATTTAAAAAAGAGAAAAGTCAAAACAAATACTAGCATGGGTGGTAGTATGACACAAGATTTAAAATTAGGAACTATGGCAGTCACTGGCAGTTGTATGGGTAAGTTCCCCCAAATGGAGACAAACCGCTCTCAATATGCCCAGAGTAGGCCACTACAACCCTAGTATGAAAGCCAGAGTTAGTCAAGGATCTGTGAGATGCAGAAGGCTACTTAAAGAATGTAGATTGTTTGGGGTAAGAGTGAGAGCCCTGAAGTCTAGCAGAAGCGTCTGTTCTTGCCTAAGTACTTAGATTCTCCCTACCAAGAGATAAGTATGTTTCTGCCCATTAAACTGAAGAAGTAATCATTGCTCCTTTGTATGATCTAGAAGAATGTAGTTTGAGAGTCTCACATCAGAGAGGCTGATCAGTAAATATGTTCTAAGAAGCTCATCTCTGCCCTCTATGTGTGTCGTATAAAGTCTCCCCTATCTCTTCTTGATGCCCAGGTCCTAAAGTGCAAGACAAATATTCCTGGTCTGCTGCATTATTCTTTAGATTTCAAAATCATGTGAATTCCCCACATGTATCTGATTTGTTTTTCTTTTGATACCGTGTTCGATGCTGTTTTGATTATTTGTATAGCCCGAACTTAGAGGGGTATTTGTGCCCTAACAGTTGCCAACCCAATATCCTTTCTTCTCTTTTTCTTTATTAACATATCTAAATGTGTGTTCTTAACTGGCAATTCTTTAAAAGAATCACCAATTTAGACTCCCTTCAAGTTAGGGGTTGCCACTTGGCCCAGCTCTAGTTATTAAGATGTTAGCAGAGGTCTACTTGATGGGGCTTCCAAGATAGCAATTTTATTTTTGATAAAAAGGAAAGATATAATTGCCATATATATTTGTGTGATCCCATTCCCTAGCTTTCAAGCTTAGAAATGAGGTACAGAGGTGTGGCATGCAGGAAAGCCACATGTTACGACTCACATATATGCAAGCCAAAAAGAGCAGAGGTCCCCGATTACATTGTAGTAGAGTCACTGTAGCAGCTGAAATTGCCTAGCCCCATTCCCAATTATGAAGGGAAAAATAAAATCTTTACAAGTTTAAGTCAATGTATAGTAAAAGTTTCTATTACATGTAACAAAATGCAATCATAACTGATGCTGATGCCAGATTTCTACTGACTAAAGAAACTGGTAATAGATCATAAAAAATAGTGAGCATTAAGAAAAAAAAGTTAAAATTTGAATAAGATTGTAAAACCACAACTTCAGGTTATTCTAAGATATGTTTATATTGCTTAATTCTTTATAATGGTCAATGGATTAATGATCTTAAATGAGAATTTTATTTGAAATTGAAATCTAAAAGCCTACAGAAGAGACCTGAATGAGATAACATGTCCCATAATCTCACCCCCACAAAAAGACTCATCTCCTATTATTCTTTCTTCTACACTCTAATCCCAGAATAAGAAATACTGTCATTCTAAATTTCACAAAATGTGAATTTATTGAACTATAAATACTAATCATAATTTCTCAAAGGATGTTTGAATTAATTTTAAAACAGCTATTTCATAGAAAATAAGGGTTCATATTCATAAGTCAATTTTGATTTAACAAAAGCAGATTTGGTTTTTAGTTGTCATTGCTTTGTTGTTATTTTGAATAAAGCATTTTTCTACTGACTTGGAAACAGAATTCTCATACTTACTTTAGTTGTTGCAATACTATTTACAAAGCTGATTTGCTGGAATCCTTTTTCACTCAATGTGAGACAAACATCCCACCTTTCATTTGCAAGTTCATGAATAACTTTCAGGGCCACTCCAGTTTCATCCAATTTATCTTTCACATAAAGATCTACATAACTGCGAAATCCATTTACCTATTAATTTAGAAAGCAAAACAATCATACAGATAGCCCAAATCTGTAAATGCCATCTTCAATATTTTATTTCCTCTATTCACAATAGCTTTACTTTGTAAATCCAAACATTCGTAAATCCAAACATTTCTTCTACTCCTAAACTCTACTCTCAAGAAGTAATTCATTTCCATGTATATTTTAAATAAAGACTGATTCTAAAGGGACAAAAACAGATAAACTAATGTAAAATCTTTGAAAATTTTAAAGTTTTAAAATGACAAACACTTCCCCTTTGATTTAGGACACTGGATAGCTATAAAAATAAGCTTCTGATCAGGCAATAAATTAGTGATTTTTTTTATAAACCCCCCAAACTTTATATCATATGACAATTTACTATCCTGAAGGCAGAAGATAAAGGATTAACTATTTTGGAAGGCACTTACAGGCAATTTCTTTCCATTAAACATGACCTTGACTCCTTTGCATGAACCAGCCAAATCATAAGCTCTTCTGGTCATAAGGGCCACAATATCCTTGTCAAGTTTGTCCATCTTAAATTTGGACAAATCTGGCTGGAATGTTATGCACGTGTAATCTTCACCATCAAAATGTTTAATTTTAGCTTCAGCAGTCTTCATCATATTATTCATCCATGTCTTTAAAAGATAAAATATTTAAATATTTGTGTATTACTATATTTTATAACATGTAAACACTCAGTTCATGAAATACATGCATTTATCACAACACTATCCATTTGCAAAACCAAACAAATCCTCATCAGCTGGTACTATTACAAATAAAAAAATTCTAGATAATACTATTTGCTGAAAATAAGCAAAACAAACAGTACAACTGTATATAATGTTAAGACTTTAAATTCTTCAACAAAGCCTACAGAAGTTTATGAAAACAAACAGGTATGATGCTTTTCCTGACAAAATTAAATATTTTCAAAGCATTTATAGGCATAAAATTTTGATGTATGAATTGAATCAATGAGGAATTTTTCCAACATGCTAAAAATGTATACATTTTAATTAATCTGGGAGATTCAGAACATTTTCATTAATACAGAAGAAGGACAAGAAGATAGGCTTAACAAAAATCTCCCAGGCATTCTGAAGTCTTTTTACTGAAGCTACTTTACTTGAAAGTTATACAACTGTCAGTGCAATTTATTTTAAGTATGATTATCACAGCAAAACAAGATTATCAAAAATAAAAAAAGAATTAGAAATATTTGTCATACCTGCTTAAAACTATGTTTGTATTCTTTACAGGCAGTTTCTACTGTAAACTTTGTACTGAAAATATTACAAAGTTTTGCACCATAGCCATTGCGACCACCTGTAAAAACAAATGTGAAAGTTTTAATGACAATTTTTTAAAGAACTTTTTGTTAACTTACATACCATAAGGCAGGTCTCCTATAATCCTGAGAGTATAAGAGTATGAAATCTGAACTTTCTATCAAAGTCACTTACCTATTATAAGTTTTTCTATACCTTTTTAAAAAGACTTGACTTTTGTTTTTTGGTGAGGGTTAAGGGGAACTATCAATCTACTGGGACAATGTAAATAAAACAGGAAATCATTTGGTTTTGCTCAAAATACTTTCAACTCAATTTACAAAATCTAGGTTCTAATCTCCTCAAGAAAACAGTTTAAAAGTGATCTCACTTATACAAAAAGACATGACGCTACAGATCAAATTCACACATACAGGAATCACACATCTTAACTTACATCAGTCTACAGTCTAATTCAAATTTCAAACTGTCAGCCAAATTAGAATTACAGCAATTCCAGACAAGCCAGTGTAGTATCAGAGTCAAGCTTTTAAATTGTCTGTCAGACTACAATCAACACTTATACATAATAGTGTTTTATGGATATTAATTCTGAAAAGGAACATCTCACAACTACTACCCAGGTTTCCTTTTATGCAATATTTTTTATAAGCATGGTAAGAAATTTTGTTGAAAGCAGTATTTTCAATCAAAATTCTGATAAGCTATTTAGACTTTACCTGTTACTTTTTTCTCATCATCATCATAGTTACTGGATGTTAAAAGTTGTCCAAAAATTAAAGCAGGAACATAAACTTTCTCTACTTTGTGTTCTACTACTGGAATGCCTTTCCCATTATTCCAAATGCTTATAATGTTAGATTCACTGTAAATAAACAAATACAGTTTAGAGCTTAAAAGTATAAAAACATTAATTCCCATTAAAAGTAAATCAATTCAAAATAAACCTGAATCATTCTAGGTAAAACACCAACCTGTTACCAATTACTCATCCTTCAAGAAAATACTTTCTGAGGGCACGCATTTCTTTTTTTTTTTTTTAAGATTTTTTTTTATTTATTTATGCATACAAGTACTGGGGTACAGGCCAGAGGTGTGGGGGGGGTGAGAGGATTCACCACAGAGAGCGGGGAGCAGAACAGGCAGAACAAGTGAAACACACTGCTGAGGGGAGCAGTGGGCACAGCAGGAGAGGTCTGCCGCACCATGTGGGCCCCCCCCCGGCTGGCAGCAGGGATCGAACTCGTGCTGCAGTGTTGCGGTCTGCTCCATAGTGCGTTGCTTAACCCACTGCGCCAGCAGGGAGGCCCAGGGCACGCATTTCTATCCCTGAGTCATAACTTAAGATCTGTAAGTTACACTGCAAAAGTCCTCAAGAAAAGAAACTCTTCTCAACCTTCCAGAAAGCAGTAAAACTATGAAGTTGTTATAAGCAGTCAGCTACAGATTCAGTTTTCTTATCATATGAATATATGATCGTCCTGCTTTACTCTGAGTGTGTGTTATTTTTTGGAAGTTATATTTTTAAGTTTTTCAACCCTAAATTAAGGATACTTAAGAATACTGGATATTGGTTAATGTGCTTTCCATATTTGTTTTTAATCATACAGATGCCAGCAAATAAGTTATTTCAATATGTAACCATTATGTTACATTAATTTAATGAGTTTTAAGCTCCCCTGCAAGAATTCCCTTCAAATTCTCTCTAGAACAGCTAACCAAATTTTTGATATCTCTTTCTAATCTATTCCTATGCTTTCTACATCCATAGCTGTTCTTAAGTTAAAGAACTTTAAACTTAAGTTTAAACTTAAAACTTGAGTTTTACCCCCACAACAGAGACCTATAAAAAAAGATTAAGAGCTAAGCTGTGCTATATATATCCTCCACGATATACCTATTAACTATTGAAATTTAATTTCCCCTTTACACAAAAAGTTCATGTACAAAGAAATAAAAATGCAATAAATAAAAATGTTAAAAAGAATGAAACGCGGGCCTTCCTGGTGGCGCAGTGGGTTAAGCATCGCACTATGAAGCAAACCACAGCCACTGTATCACAAGTTCGATCCCTGCTGCTGGCCAGGGAGTAGACCCACATGGCATAGCAGACCTCTCTTGCCTCGCCCGCTGCTGCCCTCAGCAGTGTGTTTCAATCAGTCTGCCTGTTCTGCTCCCCACTCTGTCTCTGGTGAATTCTCTCACCTCCCTGGACTCCGGCTCTTGTATGCATAAATAAAATCTTTAAAAAAAAAAAAATGAAACACAAAGAATATAAAAAAATAGACAACAGAGAAAACCAGGTCTAGATGATAAACAGCAATAACAGTGCTCTTCTCATTTGAATTCTGCTTTTAAATGCCTTCTTAAATTAGAATCTAACCTAAGCAAAAATTACACCTCTGAAACAAATTTTAAAGTAACATTAAATCTGCACTATAAGTAACAAAGGAAGAACTGAAGAATGACTTTATTAGAAAAAATTCACAAAGGACAAAATGTTATTAAATTCAGAAATAAAATGTAATGGTCAGCAATATCCCCAAAATACTACCAATTTTAAATATACACATGTATATGTCCACATATATAATACAAATAAAATTTTCAATAATTTCTCATCAATGATTTGTAAACTAAAATGTAAATTGGGAAAAAGTTAGAAATATACCACTTTTACCCTTTTTCCTGGAGAATTATTTTTATGAAATAAATTTTCTAACAGAAATGTTAAAATGAGGTAAATATAAATTAAAAAGAAACTGATCTCTGATTGCCATTAAGAACCAAATAAAATTATAATCTTATGTCACTCTTGTACTCATATAGATGTTTGTTAAAGAGAGCAATAAAAGCACTAACTCATGGAATTACACTATCCTGGAAAAACATACTACCAAGAGCCGTTATTCCATATGGTGTTATTTAGCATCTCACTTCTTGATCACTTTACCATAATAAGATTCTATGGAAGTTGTTTAAGTCTCTGTTGTCAGTAATGTGACCAAAACAATTAAGATATAAAAACAATCACAGCCATGTTCATCAACAATATATTGAAGGAAAGTCCCTTCTTTGTGGTTTTCAATCAGAATCTTTCAATTCTGAATTCTAAAAAAGCTTAGAAATCTCATTCAACATCTCTTACGCCAGATTAGTTTTTTTTTTTAAAGATTTATTTATTTATGCATACAAGCACTGGGGTACAGGCCAGAGGTGTGGGGGGGTGAGAGGATTCACCACAGAAAGCGGGGAGCAGAACAGGCAGATCAACGGAAGTACACTGCTGAGGGGAGCAGCAGGCACAGCAGGAGAGGTCTGCCACACCATGTGGGTCCCCTCCCTGGCCACAGCAGGGATCGAACTCGTGGTGCAGTGGCTGTGGTTTGCTTCATAGTGCGTTGCTTAACCCACTGCGCCACCAGGGAGGCCCAACTATATTCCTAACTTAAAACTTTATTATTTTCATTCCCTCTCAATTCTTAAAAAAAAAAAATCATCATAGCGAAAGCTAATTAACTGAATACCTGGTAAATTTCTGTAATACCAGAAGTTCCTAATTTAGAGAGGATGAAATTATTAAAAGTCCAAATGCCAATTACAAAAAGTAAATTTAACCTATAATTAACTCAAATAATACTAGCAATCACCCTTAGTCTTCTGTCCCAAAGAAAGAAAGGATCCAGTGTTCATGCTAGCAGCGGAAACAGCATCCACAGCAGCAAAGCAGAGAAAAATGGTTCCCAAATACTCCCTTCAATGAGTTAATTTTGGAGGAAAAGATCATGAATGAGAGGAAACAATATAAGAGTACAGTATTTACTGGCCAAAGAAGTAAAAACAACGAGGTATGAAGCAAATTGGAAACTAAGGAGTATTAACTGTGTATTTTTTTTCATTTGAGGCATATTCATAAGCTGAGGAGTATCTAAATTAAACTACTTAGCATACACAATGAAACATGAAATATACTTACGGATCAATAGAAACTTTTATACAGGTCATGTTCTTATCCCTCTGTTTATTGTCAGCTGCATTAACTACAAAATTAAATATGTTAATGAGTAATATATATATAAAGTTATATAAACAAATGAAAAATGTACACAACTGTAAGTGCCACATTAAATATATGTTTACTAGTTTATATTATTTTCCAAATAATACTCTTAAATTTTTTATCACACCAAATTATCATGTCTTCTACCCCACACAAAAAAGAGAGGGGTGAGTTGGTGATATATAAACACAAAGTAAATAAAAACATCTGCACTTTAAAACCACTTTCAGGTATAAAAGAAAAAAGTCAGATTTAATTATATTTTTAACTTGGTAACAAATAACTACTTTCTCTTGATTTCCATCAATGAACTAGTGATTACACAGGCAAACTGAACTAAAAGCAACCAGTTATTTTTAATCACAAAGGCAAAGTTGTTAATATCCTTAGAAAACAAAATTCTAAAAATTCTAAATCCTATGCACTATAATTGATAATGCATCTGCATACATTAACCACTGCTTCAATAAAATTTGCACACAAGCTGTTAAACTGAATTTCAATCATAATTGCAATATGTTCTTGATAAACATTGTTTAACCTAAAAGTAGAATCAAGTGGCTAATTGGGAGCTAAAAGTGAAAGGTACAAAATTTAAGTAGCCAGTTTCCTCAAACCATCCAGAAGCAGCTCACATAGATTCACACAACTATGCTGTCCAGGAAACCTCAAGTGGCCCTGGTGAGGTAAAAGAACACAGAATCTCCAGAAAATCCCTGGCTAAAAATATTAGCAAAATGCATGCATTCCCTATGAGTCAATTAGGCATCCACACTTCACTGTGATACAATCAATCATTTTATCTGGAGTGGACCGAGATAGTTTAAAACAGCTTAAACTTGGCTGTCCAACAGAAATATCAGATTAATTGCTGAAAAACACAATTTTATACAAAAGTCTCTCCTCAAACTTACTGAATCTGCAAGAATCAGGTTCTGAAGTCTGTTTTAACATGTCCCCCAGATGACTGCACATACATGACTATGACCCATGTGAGATTAATGATCAAACACAACATTCATTTTATGATGAACAAAGTGATATAAAAGATATGCACAGAGAGATGAAAATTTTAAGGCAAGTGATATAAAATTTCTGAAGAATATTTCTATTCAGCTTAAGGTATATCAAAGATATAAAATTTATACTCTACTTTTTATATATAATAACACTGTAATGACATCATAGAAACAGAGCAGTATATCTTAAGTACTCACCCAAAATTTCATCAAAGATCTTGTATAATCCTGGCACAAAGGTAACCTCTCTGCAATTCATTCCTACATCTTCATCATATACCCACATTACCTGTATTGAGAGGAAAATTTAAAAACACTTTTTTCACCTTAATATAAACTTTACATAGTATAAGCCTACATTCTGCCATTTATTCTATAACTACGTAGAGCTTCAAAGTAAAAACACACCACTTCAGTGCAATTAAACTTACTATGTTTACATTCAATTTTAATAACCTCAAAATTGAGAACTTACTCAATTTTTGGGCACTCTTACACATATCTTTTGCATTCTTATACATAAAATCAACTTTAATATAACACACCAAGAATTGTTGGAAACGGTATTTAAATAAAACGGGAGAAAACTTATTTACACTTTTACTTCATGTTTTATCTTTTTCTAAAGTGTAAGGAGCATAGAGGGAAATAATATGAACACAGCATGACTCTGGAGTGAGGAACCTAGCTTTGAAACTCAGCTCTTACTAGTTGGGAAATCTGGGCAAGTTAAATTTATTTAACCTTCAGTATCTTTAGTAAAAATGCATATAATAGTAATTACCCCCCAAAATAATTAGACTGGAACAATATGTATAAGCCAAGTCCCTAGTAAACATTAAGCAATAGTCATTAGTATATATGTATAAATTCCAGCATTTAAACCACAGGAAGAACTTCAGAATTTTTAAAAAATTCATACTTTAACACCATACTTCTTTCTCTTGATTTGAATCTCCTAGTTTTGTTTTTGCTTTACCGCTAATAAAGAATAAAGACAGACCTCATTTAGATCTCTCCCTGCTTTGCTCACGACCAGAGACATGCAATTACATAATTTACATAATTACAAAGCATATTAACACAAAGTATTTATTCAAAAATAGAAATGGAAGGGCCTCCCTGGTGGCATAGGGGGTTGAGGGTCACACTGTGGGGCTGCCACAGCCACTACAACACAGGTTCAATCCCCAGCCAGGGAGGGGACCCACATGTGCAGCAGACCTCTCTGCCTCACCCACTGCTCCCCTCAGCAGTGTATTTCAGTTAATCTGCCTATTCTGCTCCCCACTCTGTTGATAGTGAATTCTCTTACTCCCTCACACCTGACCTGTCCCCCAGCTCTTGTATGCATAAATAAAATCTTTTAAAAAATAGAAATGAAAATCTCCAAATTACAATAAGTTTTAACAAGTAAATTACCTGTGTCAGTGGTTCTACTGATCCAATGTATGTATCAGGACGAAGGAGAATGTGTTCAAGTTGTGTCTTTTTCTGATATACTCGCTCAACAGACAGCTTCTTTGAAGAATCATTTTTGTTTGAAGTTTCTGAATCTTCTTTCTTTGCAGCATTGTTCTGATCAAAAAGAGTCTAAAATTAACCAAAAAATCATATTTAAATAACCTACCAAGGGGTAAACTAAAATGTATATGGACACATGACATGTTTTTTTTTTTTAATGACAAAATTATCTTTTGAGATAATTTTAAGCCCTAAAGAGAACACAGGTCTTTTACTGACAGTCTAGTTCCTTTTACAATCTAGTATGAAACTGCAGTTTTGACAAGTCAAAAAAAGTCACAGAATCACAGTCGTCAGAATAACTAGAATAGTCTATATGTCTATTCAATCCAGAAATAAAATTTCCCAGTTCTGGAATATCAAGTTAATTTTGTAGTTCTCAAAACTTCCAACGAATGTGAGTTCTGGTTAGGTTATAGGTTCATAATTACCAAACCTGACTTGCAATAGAGATTCCAAGATTCTAGATGTAAATTCTTGGTCATCAAGCTCTGGAGATTATAAAGAGGCAAAAGTAACTTACACAAAATAGTAACCTATGTAGTTAGTATGCACTGATATAACTGAGAATAGTAAGCACGGTTTATGCAATATCAAATTTTACACTTCTATCAGTAATGAGAAAATTCCTTACATATCAGTTTTAGATGCCGCATTACTGAGGCATTCTATGGTTTCAATTTCTCTGCCAGTTCCAAGGAAGCAGAAGTTGGTGATCTTAATTCTAACCATTCCTACCAGCAGATAAAGATCCAAAACTCAAATTCCCAAGGTCTGGTGATTTATCTGTCTCAATAGCAACAGAGAATACACTTCTCTCCTTATGGAATTAATGCTGACAAATATGACACCCCACGAAGAGAATGATGATGGCCTGTTTTTTTTCATCAAAACTAACCCCAAAATAATCGCAACATCGTCATATGTCATTGTACTTAGCAGAAGTGAAATAATCAAAAGACAAACAATGGAAGCGAGATTTTTGTGCAAACGAGAAGTGGATTTCTATATCTGGCACTTAGGAGTTACAACGAACTAAGGTATGGAAAAGTATTAAAGCTCTACCTCACCCCGTTTTAAAGAATTTACAACCTGGGCCTACACCCCAGCTCTTCTATGCAAAAATAAAATCTTAAAGAAAACAAAAAACGAGCCTCCCTGGTGGTGCAGTGGGTTAAGCAATGCTCTATGAAGCAAACTACAGCCACTGCAGCACGAGTTCGATCCCTGCTGCCGGCCAGGGAGGGGATCCACATGGCGCAGCAGACCTCTCCTGCTATGCCCGCTGCTCCCCTCAGCAGTGTACTTCTGTTGATCGGCCTGTTCTGCTCTCCGCTCTGTCTGTGGTGAATCCTCTCACCCCCCACACCTCTGGCCTGTACCCCAGTGCTTATATGCATAAATAAATCTTTAAAAAAAAAAGCATAGAACATGTGAAATGTAGTTGACTTATTACTTTTAATAAATTTCTCTAGGAATAATATATAAATACTACAAAATAAGTGTGACATTTTGCCAAAATATTTTTTCCTAATATCATGACAGATGTTGAGGAAAGAAAAAGGGGCATCATTCTAGTTGACACAATGAAAAACATTAAGGAATACAAGTTATTATAGGATATAATGAAAATGCATTTTGAGATCATTTACAGATATTTCAAGTCAACTCTCTACTTCACTAATTTCTAACTGTATATGAACTTTAAAAATGATTTAAAATTTTAGTTATCCCTACTATATGGATATTAAAAAATTTTATAAACTACTATTGCTATAACTTATGTTACATTAGTAATCAATTATTTTTAAAATGAGTTATTAAAACCAGACTGTTTAGTGAACAAGGATATAAAAATCATTTTTATCATAATTTCTTCTGATACATACAATATATATAATACATGCAAGGAAAAGAAATACACTCAACAAAATAGCAATGAAATTTGTGAGCTATAGAAACATGGATCATTTTCACTTTCTTTTCTAATATATTTTCTAATTTTAAAAAGAACACTTATGGAAGTATTTTAAAAACTTAACTCATGTTTTTGAAAATGCAATTAAGTGGTAATAAAACCGAAGGCTTACTTTTCCTAGAGACACTAATACATACTTATTCTGAAGTCCCAGCGTTCTTACTAGAATCTAGGCAAATCTAGGTAAGTGAAAGCAAAATAAGACTGATGGCTTTGGCAGAAATGCAAAATTAACACTGCAGTCAGATTTTTCTTTTACTTTCCCTTTCTCAACAAATGGTAGTTTGCATGGCCACTGGTTCACTAGCAACAGAGGAGGTTCTCTCCTGACAGGCCTATATGGCTTTCTGGCAGAAACTCGGAATAAAAATCTAACAGTCTGATTCAGGGCCTGCTTATTAGCAGAAAGTTGTTCCCTGAGTAATGTCCAGTTCACTGAAAATCAGAATCTGGGAGTAAAGGGAATGAGAGCAACTCTTTCCCTCCCACTTCAGTGGGACGATTCCCATCCTGAGAACACGTATGAATACAAATATGCTCAGCCTGAGAACTATGAAATTAAATGTGAAATCTGCTATCACCTTCCCCCACCCCACCTTACGCCCAGTTATAATTACCACTATGTCTAGCTCTTTAAAAAAGTCACCTAAGTAGCTCTTCAGTTTTAGCAGTGGCTTATACTGTTCAGAAAAGAGATCGACAAATTAATTTAAACAAAAACAAACCAAGAAATTCAATCTAAACATTTATAATAGTACCTCAATTCCAGAGACAACTGAGAATGATATCTACTTGACACCTCTAAGCAAAGAGAATTATACTTATTTTAGACACTGAAAAGCAGTTTTTTGTTCCAAAATGATGATTTAACCTTTTATGTTCATAGTAATAGATCTTATACTACAATAATTCTAAGTATATCACACTGTATAAAAATAACAATACCCCTTTGAAAATAATCAATTACCAAGAGCATTTCATTAAGGTTTAATAAAAAATGAAAACTTGTGTTTTCATTTTACTTTTAATTTAATATACTGTCTTAATTTGTGTCCCTGAATTACCAAACTAGTTATGGTAATAAATCATTCTACCACTCAGTTACACTGAAATCTAAGAAGTAACATTTTTATTCACATAAAATTAAAGACAATGGATAGAGTAATCCTATATTAGTTAAATATCCTCCATACATCTGAAAAATTTTTAATTCTGTTCTGTAAGAGTTGCACGTATGATGTCATAATTGATTTTTTCCAAAGTTTAAATGCTGGCTGCCAAATTAAACAATGAATTATTAGGTATTTTATGATAAAAATATCAAAAATGTAAAATTTATTTTAAAATATGAATTTATTTTTAACACTTTTGCAATATTGCTACTCCTACTAAAAGAATAGGAACTTAATACCTATCCCAGAGTCAACTTTTGATTAGAATAAATTCAACCACCAGAAAAAAATAATTTTTTTTCCCAGAATGAGTATGTTCTAAGATCACTGTTAGAGGGGGTGAGGGAGAAAAGATTCTTCCATGAAGCTTTCACCTGTATAGCAATTTGGGGCAATCACCCACAATTTCTTTTTCTCTGTGGGAGAATGAATTGATGCCAAAGAGGGGAAAGGAGATGGTTTGCCAGTTGCTAAAAAGGAACTGAGCCACTCATTCATATAACAGCACAGAAATCTCAACATCACCAAGCCAACAAGAATAGAACTAGCAAAAGCCTAGCAACAAGCCCCTTCTTCTATCTTCTATACAAACCCCTCAGACTTCTTATTACCCTTTTGGAACATTTCCCCCTTCCCCCCTCTTCAAGGCTGACATATTTTAATGCTCATTTTAATCATATTTCTCTTACATAAAAATGGAAATCACAAATTCAGTTAAGTTGCAGGATACAAAAATCAATATACAAAAATATAGTGTTTCTGTATGCACACAATGAATTACCAGGCAGAGATAGTAAGTAAACAATTCCATTTACTTTCCATCAAAAAGAATAAAATATCTAGGAATAAATGTAATCAAGGTGAAAGACTGGTACATTGAAAACTATAAGATAATGTTGAAAGAAACTGTAAACACAAACAAATGTAAAGCTACTTCATGATCATGGGCTGGAAAAATAAACACTGTTAAAATGTTCACATTTCTTAAAGCAATCAACAGAATCAACAGAATCCATACCAAAAGTCCAACAGCACTTTTCTCAGAAACAGAAATAAATCCCAAAATTGTATGGATGCACAGTCCCCAGAACAACTAAAGAAAATTTAAGAAAAAACTGGAGGCATCATACATCCTGGTTTGGTTTCAAACTATACCTAAAAGATAACAATAATCAGAAAACAGTGTATATTAACAGAATAAAACAGTAGGGCCACAAAAATGAACCCACACATATGTGATCAATTAACTTGCAACAAAGGTGCCAAGAATATACAGTGGTGAAGGGACAGTGTCTTTCTCTATGGTACTGGAAAAACTGAAGAGCTACCTCTAAAATAATGAAACTGGACCCCTAACTTTTACCATATACAAAAATCAACTCAAAATACATTAAAGGTTTGGACTTAAAACCTGAAACCATAAAATTGCTAGAAGAAAACACAAGCAGTAAGCTCCTTGACACGGGTCTTGAGTCTTGATGATTTTTCAGTTTTGATAACCAAAGGCAAGACCAGCAAAAGTAAACAACTGGAACTGCCTTAAACTGTTTCTGCACATCAAAGGTAAGATGCAACAAATGAAAAGCCAAGTCACTAAATGGGAAAAAACATTTGCAAGTTATATATCTGATAAGGGGCTAATACACAAAATACATCAAGAACTTACACAACTCAGTACCAAAAAAAATCGATCCAATTAAAGAATGGGCAGGAGCTCTGAATAGACTTTTTTTTCAAAGAATACAAATGGCCAATAGGTATATGAAAGGATACCCAAGATACTAATCAAGGAAATGCAAATCAAAACCACCAAGAGCTATCACCTCACACCTGTTAGAATGGTTAATACAAAAAAGACAAGAAAATAACAAATGTTTGGAGGGAAGATGAGAAAAGAGAACCCAGGTGTACTTTTAGTAGAATGTTAATTGGTACAACCACTATGGAAAAGTGTATGGAGGTTTCTCAAAATACCAAAAATAGAACTACCATATGACCCTGTAGCAATTCTGAGAGAGACAGAGAGAAAGAGAGACAGACAGAGATAGAGACAGAGAGAAACATTATTCAGAAACAAAATAAGGAAATCTACCTATTTGCATCAACATGGAAGGACCTTGAAGACAATTGGCTAAGTGAAATAACTTTTTAACGAAAGGAAGAGAGGTTAATATAAAGATACAAAATCTTTTTTAATCCTACTTCCTAAAATGCAGCTGTTGGTACAACTTAAGTATTTAACAGATCTAAAGGACAGATATGAGGACATATTTACTTCTATTCAGAAAATTCTGCCAAAGTTTCTAAATATTCTATTGTTATTTAAGAATGTGTCTAAAGAACATTACTAGCTAACAATTTTTCCTAATGATGACAGAAGACTTTTCAGAAAGTTACTATGTCAGTTATCCAAATTGTTAACAACTGAGAATGGATAAGGCATCCATCCTTTACCTAAACACTATAAAGGATACAATTTAATACTCCTGACTTCAGTCTATAGCTAATTTGTTAACAAATTACCTTTCATGAAAATGACATTTAAAAAAGACTAGGTTTTATGATTTCTAAGACCAACAGAAAAAGATGACTATAAACTGGGGAATAAAAATTTGGTGAAACTCAGCTAGTTTAAGAGTTAGTGATGAAAAGGGTTCCTGGTGGAAGGCATGCAAAGGCAAAGTTGACAAAAGCAAACATCACACAGGAGACAGTGAAGAGATAAACCAAACTATAACCAAACTATGAGAACTATAGAAAATGAATTTCAATCAGAAGGGAACAGATTTTATGAAAACAGTGGCTTGAAAATCTGGCTCAGGAGTTTAGACCAGCAATAATGAGGCACTAAAGCAAACAAAAATCTTTAAACAATATGCAGTCATGCTTCCTGAACTGTAGTCACAGTTGAAAAAGTTTTTATTTCAATGAATTTTAAGTCTAAAAACTATGTTAGTTGTGGTTTATATTTTAAAACAAATTTGCATTTTAGAGATAAAAGTAGAAATATGTACAAAATGATATAATTCTAAGATTTACTTTGTGTCCAAGTAACAAGAAAGGGAAAAAGTGAGTGAACTTGAGTTGATCATTGTTGAAGTCTCATATATACTATTCTGGTAACAACTTTTTGCATTTTTTAATCTATAAAGATAGAATATTAACTGAGGAAAAAAGATCACTTAACATAGCAATTACCCGTCTTATAGTATTTCCACAAGTTTATTTTTATAAATGCTTAAAAACGACAAAAGACTGAATAATTAATCAAAGCTTTACAAACTAACAATTTAAGAAACTGCTTCCTTCAGAGAAGCCTTCATAGTATTGTGAACTTTAACTTAAAATAGTTTTATTAATTTGTATTTTTCTATTAAAAAAATCTTGTAACTATTTTGCACATTAAACATAAACAACACCCCATTAAAAGAAGTTAATGTCAATCTTAACCACTTTGCTTTGTGGTTTCAGACAGGGAAACTTAAACTTTTGTTCAGGGACAATGTTAGTGCCACATGCTGACCTGACCGGCATCCCAACAGAAGTCAACACTAGTAATACACACATGACCCTGTCCACCCGGAAAACAGTATCAGGACTAATTCCATTTTTATCTCTTCCTGTTACCCACAAGCAGGTGGCAACCTAACACCAGTTTTAATAAAGCAGACAAAATTACTCCTCCTCAGAAACAGGTAACCACTGCAACAAACCCTGAACTACTGCAAAGGAATAATTTTTCACCCTATTAAAGACATTTTATTTAAAAGCAACTTAATCTATTGTGATTGTGCATTTCTTGAACTTTGCCAACAACAGACACTTATGAAACCAAGCACTGTGCTACAGGTTATTTAATTTTCAATGTGACCTTATTTTATAGATAAGAAAAGAGATTTAGAATGGCTAGGTTCCTTATAAAGTTTCAGATTACATGTTAGAGACAGGATACGAATCTACATCAACCTAACATCAAAGTCTATATTCAAAACTACTTCACTATATTGCCTCCCATAAAAATTAAACCAGCCTGATCTATGATGTATATTGTGGACATAAAGATGCTCATATAACCAGACTTAAATTTAAAGCAAGCATCAAATCTTAAAGTGTACTTATGGAATAATTATTTTTAATAAACCTCTAATTCAATAGGATATTATCTATAAGTAAAAGGTTACATAATTTTTGCTTCACTTTATTTATTTCTCATAGTCATTTTATAGCCAAAAAAACCCAAGTTAGTAAGTTAACTTTAATTTCCAAGGACTTTCTACCACTATGATACTCTAAGTTACACCAAAGTTCTAATGTAAATGAAAGGAACGTTTCCTGTTAAGCTTGAAAGAAAGTCATTTAATTACTTACAAAGTTAAGTAATATTAAAATATTGCCATCAAATGTTAGTCAATCAATTCAATCTTAGTGCAAAATATTTACCACTACAGAATTAAATTCTTACCACTTATCAGGCCTCAACACTTCTAAATAGTAAATGAGCACCATCTGGCTATCTCCATGTCAGAAGTTATTTGATTTTTAGTAACAAGGATAAGGATCGTCAATTTTAAAAACCGTCATTTTATATTCATGCATCTCCTACCTTGTCCACACGGACTATTATCTATCTCTCCAAATTCTGTCTTTCATATTATGTTGTTCGACAAAAAATCGGAAAGATTCAACAATAAGAGACCGACCGCAAGTTAGTTTGAAAAGCACCCTGACATGCAAACAAATGGTTAAAATGTTTTCCTGCAATCAGGAACACTTTTTTTTCCCCAAGAAATTACAGTAAATACAGTATACCTTCTACTTATTCCATGCACCTAACCTCACCCAAAGAAGGAATAAAGAAAAATTAAACAATAAAAATGTCTATCAAAGTTTCCTTGGGTCTTTGGAAAAAAGAGGGTCCCTCGATAGCCCCAGGAAAATATAAGTTTGTTTGTTTCTGGCTATCTACTCAGTTGACTGCACTGGGCTTTTTTGCGTGTAGGAAATGACCCTGGACTGAACTCTGCTGAGCAAGTGAAATGCCAGAGAATTATCGATCTGCCGTGGGAATCGGATCTCACTAGATCTTCCTCCCTCTACTTCTACTTCCCAGCAGGAACTGAGAGCCGAAATCCTTTTACTCCAGGACTAAACACTTAAGTCACCTCTCAGCGCACTCCATGCAGCCCTAACCCCCTTCACATGCGATGCTGACGTAGTTAAAACACTTCTTTTAATAATCCCAACCTGACAGATGAACCGTCTACAAGTAACTGACTGCGGGGAAACAGTCATCAGGAACACACCTTCAACTGAACTGAGACTTCGAATTCAAGTGTAAATTGTTGCACAGGTATCCCCACCAAATCCGTTCTTCCAGGGATTAGAGCATCAGAGATGGTTGCATTTACATTAACACACACACTCACACACGCCCCTCTCTCTCCGAGATTTTCTTAAGCCACATTTGGAAAGTGTTGGCCTACACAGACACACGGGTTATTGTCATCTCCATCATCTCATGCCTGACTGCCCGGGTAGAGTCTGGGAAAGAGGAAAAAAGATCAAGCTGGGGGGGAGGGGGGTTACTCCGTGTCATGTTCACGGTTTGTCCACCAAAGTTTCAAGTGCACATTATCCTCCTGCAGCGGGAGCCTCCGATAGAGGTAGAGAGAAGAAAGAAAAGGGGCGGGGAACGGGGGTTCTACGAGTAGAAGCCCCTACGGGGCGCGCGTTCTGGGGACCGGATTTCCCTCTCCCCCCCCCCACCGCACCCCCCGCGGCCCGGCGGAATTCCTCCCAGGCCGCGAGCCGGGAACAATGCCGCAGCCCGGACCCCAGCCCCCGCCGCCCGCCACTCACCACCCAGGTCAGTGCCCCGTTGCCGGCGCCGCCCGCACCGGCTCCCGCGCCGCCGCCGCCGCCCGCCTTGGCCATGGCGGGTGCCTCAGCTCACAGGCCCCGAGGCCGCCGCTCCCGCCTCCTGCGGGCCGTAGGGTCCCGCTGCTCCGCACCGACAGCTCCGCTCGCCGTGCTCCTAGCGGCGCCGTCCCCCGCACCCCATCGCAGAGACCCGGGACGGACGCCCGGCAGAGCCCGCCAAGGAGGCCGCGCCGCCCGCCGCCCTCAAACTCGAGGCGCGGCGGCCGCGTCGCCCGGGCCTAGCGCGGCCGCTAAGGAAGAGGTTGAGGAAGAGGAAGCGAGAGGAGGCTGGTGGCAGCGACGGAGCGCGGCGCGGCTGCCTCGCACGCCTGCGGGCGCCGCAGGCTGCGGGGCCGAGGCCCGGAGGCGCGAGCGGAGAGCGCAGCCGGAGAGCCTCGGCCGGCCGGGACGCAGAGGCTCCTTGTCCTTCCTCACGCTCGGCGAAGGCCAGCCCCTCGGGTAGCCGAAGTCGCTGCCGTAGCTGCCGCTGCCGCTGCCTCACAGACCGCCTTCGTCGGCCGCGCTGCAGCCCCGACTCGCTCACATCCACACACGGAGAGGGACAATAAACAGAGCCGCCGCCGCCGCGGTCGCCTCCCTCTAGTCCGGCATAACACCGCACACACACATTCGCACACCAAGGGAGGGCGGGCGGGAGGGCGCGGCGGCCGTCCCTGCTGTCAGTCAACGCCTCGTCGTCCCGTCGCCCAACCAGAGTCTTGTCGCCACAACCTCTCCACCAATCCCAAAATCCCAAGCCTCCGGAGGGGCGGAACCCGAGGGGGAAACGTCATTGCGGGTAGCAACCGAAGGGAAGACTTGAGGTTTTTTGTTTGTGTGTGTGTCTGTGGGTTTTCCATTGGCAGGGAGAACTGGGGCTGCTGTCAGGGTCATTTGACCGTGGAAAAGGGAAAGGGTCGTTTTGGCCTCGGGTAGATTTTAATCCTCTGAGCGTGCTAATTACTCCGCTCTAAAACCAGTCCGTGGAGCCCTGGCATTTCTCTGCTTGGGGCCGCCGGGGGAGGAAGAGGGCGGAGGGAGGGAGCAGGAAGAAGACGGGGGCCGTCCCAGAGGAAAGTATTAAAAGAGCAGTTGTAAACCGCAGGCAAGACGTTAAAGATCACTGGTGCAAAAAGGGCCCCGTGACCCCGGCCTCCTCAAGGCCCCAAGTGGACGCTGCTGTCAAAAGAATCCTCCGCTCTGATCTCCCCCTCCTCTGCCTCCTTCCTGCTTGTACTCCCCTCGCCCCTAAACGGATAGGGTCAGTTCCCAGACAACTCCTCGTAGAAAACTTACGTGGAAAGGAACGCACAGAGAACGTTCCTAGGAAAGAATGCCGGCGGGTGAAGGGTTCCGTTTCTACTCTTTGACCTTTCTCTCCACTCTGAACAATGCGGATATGTCATTGTCACTTGCTCATCTCTGCAGAACTGTGCCTGCTACCTCTAAGAAAGCATATTTAATTTTTTCAAACCGGTTCAGTAGAATTTTCAGATGCACACCAAGGAATAATTTCATTCACACCGAAGCTTTCTAAGAATGAAAATTACCCATGCAGCCGCAACAAAGTCTGGCAGATAGGAGATGGCTTTACTTCATCCTGCTTTCCAGTGTAATTCCATTCCACAAGTATTTATTGGGCGCACACTCTGCCACTCAGTGCCAGGCTCTGTGCTGGGTTCAGAATAAAAAACAGGGCCCCTGATTAAGTCATTTATAAATTGGCAGGTGAGACAAATTAAAAAGAAATTAGCTATCACCAAGAAAAGCATTTGAGGGCACGAAGTACTCTCCCCCCAAATAGTTGGCATAAGAGTGCTTTTTCAAAAGCTGAAAACATTGCTATTTTGTGAAAAGGTGTTTTTGTGAACTTCTCTTCCAACTGCATTTCCTCTCAAGGGAAAACAAGCATCTAGGGTCATATCTTTCAACTGCCTTCTGAGTCAGAAAGGAGGGGGAACTTTGAAACATGGAAATAATTTAAACATGGTTTTTCTTAATTAGCTCTCTAGTGGCCATATACTTTTGGCATATTTGGGATTTGTGGTTCAGAACACTGAAGCCTTTCTTTACCTTGAACTGGAGGTGCAAGCTTGTAAATCAGCAGAGAGGGTCTAATTTGGGCTCTGAACTTGACCAACTTAAGTATCCCCAGCCTTCATTTGTGTTGCATTAAAAGGAATTTTACTCATAGCTACTGTGATTTTACATCTTCAAAGTACACATATTTTATAAATTTTAAAAGGGATATAATTTTAAAGACTGAGTCTATATATGAGGAGATATATATACAGATAGCTATAGATACTAATAGAAGCCAAGCTATAAAATATATAGCTGTCTCTTTAAACTTCAGTTTTCAAAGCTCTTCAGCTTCATATTTTTAAAATGAAGAAAATATATTCAAAATCCAGATAGGTTAATTACAGAAAATCATTTTCCTCTTTTCACTTGCCTGATATGTGATGTCTCGTTCTTCAGCCTTCTAAGTATGAAGAGCCTTTACTAAATTAACTCAGTTTCTTCTTACGAAAATACTGACTTACCTAAAAGAATCACAACTGAAAAAGATGCTAGATATACATGTAAATCAGCTTTTTAAAACAGATACATGATGAATGGGAGAAGATAGCTCCATCAAAAGTATCTAATGCCCCTAAAGACCTCTTGGTCTTTTTAAACTGTACTACAGACTTAACATCTTTACGATAAAACTGATTTACACACCATGAACACAGTTTTCCCTTCTGGGGTTTTGTCAAATAAATTTTATTTACAGAGTAATTATAACAATAATTGCCACATTGAAGAGCTTTTCTATCAGGTATGTCTTATTTGGAATACTAGTTTATCATATGTATATATTATACACTTAAATCTGTGTGTATAACAAGCATAGCAAGCACTCATCAAAATGAAAAGATGTAGAAATGAGTTCCATAGACTATTAAAGAAAAGGCCTTTTTAAATCAATATGAATAGTTTCTATTGGAGCTCATCCTAACTTAGAATTTTTTAGTTTTTCAATCATATCTCCCTCTTGTAACAATCAAAAATTATTAAATGCCTATTCTGTGTTAGGTACTCAGAACCTGGGAAGTCAAAAAGGTGAAGATGTGGTCTCTGCCTTGAGTTCCTATCTTGTGTCATATAATGTTGAGCGAATCTTTTAATCAAACTAATTTCATATTTATTGCTATTAACAGTTAATCTATCTTTGTGCTTTATACAAGTGATGTAATCAAAAGATAAATTAACTCAAAAACTTACTTCTAGGTATTCGGCAAAGTTTCAATAGAATTTCATCCGTCCAATACTGAGATTCAGTTGGGAACCTGGAGGACTAATCTTTAATCCAGCCAGCTATTTAAATTCAAAATTTATTATCTGCTATATTACCTCTTCCTCTCAGTGTGTTAGTTTTTAATGGATCCTTAGTTTATACAAAGTTGCTTGATCAAAAACAAAAGGAAAAATACATGTCTGACCAATAGTATATATACTTAAGTGGTTGTTCAGATAAATAACTAGTGTTTTTAATGTAATTTAGTTTGTTATATTCTTTAGAAGTGAGCTCAAGGTGGGAAAGAAAGCTAGGCTCAATTTAGTATTTTGCTTCTCAGCATGTCTATAGTAAATATTATTGATTTACTATAGTCAGATTAGTTGATTAGTAACTGGTTTGAGACTATTTAATTGCCCCAAATACTTTGTAAATATAATTTTACTTTTAAAAAGACACTTAAGCACACAAAGTTAAACAAGTGTTTACAGGATTTCTGTAGATATCAGTATCAACCATATCCCTAAATATTATCAGCACTGGAAAAACAAATAAAACTTAAAGTCTTGAATTTCTACCTATACCAGGCTTAAGATGTTTCTTTTGACTTTTTTTGGTTTGGAGGAGTTTATTTGATAGGTTTTGGACAAGTAAACTATACAGATCCTCTGGCAATCTCATTATTGGTAAAGATAGAAGGGACATTTTCGCTATAGGTGATATAGATCAAGATTTAGGGTTCTCAACTGTTCTATGGAATTATATACTTTGAAAACTATAATTAGCCTACACATTAGTTAAGAAAGCTGCTCTGCTCTTTGAAAGGGTTTAATATTAGGTTTGGACATTCAAAAAAATATTTTTTTAAAAAAACCCTGCTTTGGGAGACATTAGATGATATCATTCACCTAAACACCAACAGAATATTATAAATCCTAGCGTGCGTATTTCTAAGTTCTGTTTAAAGTTTCTGGTTTCCCCTGGAGTCATCTGATTCATTTACTCACTAAATTTATTAAGAATCAGACCTAAAGAAGTAAGGTAACTATGACTTTCCTAACACCAGAAGAACTAGTAACTCCAGTGCTAGTGTTGCTAAATTGTTTCCATTCTGTAATATAGTAAAACATTTAAAAGGGGAAAGGAAGGGCTCAGGGACTGTGAGAAATATCTACACCAGAATATTCTAAGATGTAAAGTCTTCAAGTTAGAGGGCTCGAATAGAAGAGGTGCTTGTGCGTTTTCTACAGGGATAAAAATCAGCACTTTGAAAAGATATCATATTTTAGTGTGCCAATTTTAAGAACAAAAAACAGTTGTTTCTTATTTTCAAAACAGTTAAGCACAGATTAGCCCAGGTACTTTATATAATAGTAGCTCAGATATTTAATATCTCTGATATCTTTGACTATCAGCATTCTTTATTTTTGGAGTGCTATGTGTGGAGAGATCCAGAAGAAGGACTGAGAATGCCCGTTTTTCAGGGAATGCATTTCTGGTTTCAGTGTTGTTTGGGAAAAGGAAAAGACCAAGACCAGCCTGTGGAGTAAACAGTACATAACATGGTACCAGTCAATCCTAGAGTAACTGGCAAACAGTCGATATTCAATAAACCGTTAGGTGCCTCCCTGGAGGCGCAAGGGGTTAGGTCTCAGCACTATGAAGCTATCAGCAGCCACAGCAGCACCAGTTCCATCCCTAGCCAGGGAAGCTAACCCACAAGGCTCAGCAGACCTCTCCTATCTTGCCCACTCCTCTCCTTAGCAGTGTATATCAGTCTGCCTGTTCTGCTCCCCACTCTGTCTCTGATGAATCTTCTCACCCCCCTGCACCTCTGGACTGCACCCATCTCTTGTAACAAATAAATATTTTTTTTAAAAAAGTAATTAATTGTTTAAAGAATGAAGTTGAGGCATATCAAGATGTGTCTCAAAACAAACCATCCACCACCCATCCGGTGCTAAAACTTGGCCAGATCCTCAAGTATTTATGTATTGTTTTTGTTTGGTTTGTTTTAAGTATTCTTGGTTGTAAACCAAAGAGGGTAAGCTTTAGTATAACATATTATCAACATTTGCTTAAAGCACTGAATGAAAAGCAGGATGATGTGGGGAGGGAAAAAAGTTATGGTGCCAGAAAGAATTGGGGGTGTGAGGAAGTGAGGAAGGTAATTCAATTGTATGAAACTGAGTGGAAGCAATAACCACAATCTGATTAAGGAAGTAGATCAGCTGAAACCTTGCCAAGGCTTATCCTTCCTTTCATGAGAAGGAAACCCTCACTGACTTTGCACCCTGCTATCAGGTACAGTACTGGGCTGGCACTTTCACACATACTAGCTTAATTAACTTCTAACAAACTGAAATGAGAGATTCTTATTTCACAGTTAAGGAAGTTAAAAGTCATAGAGATTCACAGGTCTGAATTAGTGGTAGAACTGAAATTCAAACCCAGGTCTCAGTTACTCCAAACCACACCCTTCCATCAGCCTGCCAAGCTAACTAACATATTTGGCAATATAGCATTGTTGGCAAACTTGTTAGGAACTTGGTGATATTAGTGAATAGTCTGGCCATTGGTCCCCAGTAGAACCCTTTGGTTGTTGCATTTTATTGTTGAACTATGGTGACAAGTATCTATAATTTGTATGACTGACTAGTTTCTCTTGGAAACCAACCTGAATCTGCTGTTTTACCTGATTGTAAAATAGATTGATTCTTTGGCTCCAGAAAGCAAATAAAACCTGTGGGTCCTGTGACATCTCTCCATCTATATGATTTTAAACCTGAATCTAGGTCCATTGTTAGGACAATAGAAGACACTCAGATAAGCTAACTTTCAAATAGAGGAGGAAAAATAAAAAGTACCATGAAGTGGACTCTGGATTTACATTTTGATTAACTTTGGATTCACAGTAGAAGAACCCTAAAAGCAGGATAAAAGTCTCAAGTGTTCAACTATAGAAGGGAGATTTATTTGTGGATATTCCATCTATTATAAATACCATTTGCCTTTTTTCAGTCTATTTTTATCTCTTACATCTTGTCATCTCCCACACCAGCATTTTGCAAATCATGTTTCTCAGCCTACTATTCCTATGAGGTATAAACAGGTATTTTTTAAATAAGTGCCAGAAGCATACCTGCTCCTGTACAGCACACATGCC
This sequence comes from Galemys pyrenaicus, assembly GCA_019455555.1. Classification (NCBI taxonomy): domain Eukaryota; kingdom Metazoa; phylum Chordata; class Mammalia; order Eulipotyphla; family Talpidae; genus Galemys; species Galemys pyrenaicus. The sequence continues at coordinate 9,161,365 of JAGFMF010011681.1, forward strand.
TAAAGAAATCATAAAACATTTTTAAGTATCTAAGCATTCTTGCAGTAAGCAAGTCAAACTTAACTTGGCCTTCAAACTCAATTTTCAGAAATATCTATTAACATCTTTAAATATATGTTTTACTGAAAAGACTGATAAATTTTTGTTATTAGGACATGTTTATTTTGCAAGTTTAGAAACAGGTAAATATAAAGTGAAATAAAATAACCCACAATCCCATCACTCAGTTACTTTGGTGAATACCTTCCCCTCCTTTTGTAAGTATCCTTTTTAAAAAGTTTAAAAAGGGAACAATAGACTTTTACAAAGTAATTTAAAATTCCTAAGTGAGTTCATACAACTAGAATGGCTAAAATTAAAATAGCAACTCTTGGTGAGGATGAGAAGCAACAGAAACTCTCCCACATAAGTACAATGCAACTTAGGACCACTTTAGAGAAATGTTTAATAGTATCTACTGAAGCTATATATTCACACTTATTCTATGAACCAAAAATTCCACTCCTACATATATACAAATAAAAATGCTTACTAAAAATGCTTACTTATTTGTATCAAAATGCACACTATATATAACATTATTTACAGTTGCCCCAAACTAGACAAAATTCAAATGTCTGTCATGCTAGAATGGAAAGTTAGATATACAATGAAATATGTTCAGCAATAAAAGCTGGTGATTGTTACATCTAATATACTAATTCCACAAATATATCATGCCAAAGAAGTGAAACAGAAAAGAATCCCTTTATAGAAAATATAGAAATATGCAAAACTAATCTGATTTTCTAAGTCAGGATAAGGTTACCTGTGGGAGGATAATTCTGAATGCTGATAATTTCTATTTTGGGGGGGCTAAGTGGTGAATGCATGAATATGTTCATTTTGAAAATTCTAGCTGTATGTTTGTGGGTTTTATGTTTTTCTATAGGATAATTAGATTTTAATTTTAAAGCTTCCTTGAAGAATACTGTATTACCAACTCCTGACAGAAGTAAGGGACGGACATGTTCACTGATGTCTCATTTGATTGGTGATTTGTACTGTGAATATGAAGTGGTAGAAATACCCTTGCCAATTTATTTCTTGTATGTTTTTCTTTTCATGCATGCACAAAATGAAACAGAATTGAAGAGTTCTTTCAGGAAGCACAGTGTCACTTGTTTGATTTTTTTAAAAAATGAATTCTACATCTAAACCCCAACAAAGTCATTGATGAAATCTGTAAATTACCATACCTTCACTTCCTAGACTAATTCTCTCCACTTAAAGAATATAGAATTTTCCTAAAACAATAATTATGAATTTTATTGGCGCTGTGCTAATATTTTACTCGCATTATCTACTCTAATCTACATAGGAATTGGATGATTATTTAAGGTTTGTCCTATGCATTGCGGGGACGTTTACCAGGATTCCTGGCCTCTATCCACTAGAAGCCAGTAGGTAGCCCTCTCCCCAGCTACCCCTATTGTGAGAGACTAAAATATCTCTAGGCGATTTGTCTTCTGGGAGACACAATCCTTCCCTCCCACCACCATCAAGAACCACCGGTATAGAAGGCATTTATGTTATTTTCAACAACGTAAAAGGGATTCAGTGAACAAATCAACTTTTACAGATGAAAAAACTGAGACTAGGAAAGTTAATTGGCCCAGTGTCTCAAAGCTCTAAGTAGTAAATACAGACACTAATTCTATCTCCTCCAGCATTTGTGACTTTCCTCTCCAATTCTGTGATAATTTTATTAACCAGCAGATTGTCTCAGAGACTAAAGGAGATACAGCAGTTAACTATTAAGAGTACCTTACATATATCCTAGCTCTAACAGATAGCCTTCAGCTTTCTCCGATAGCTTCCTAGTGCTGAGACTTAACCCCTTGAGTCGCCAGGGAGGCCTCAGTAGCACAGTTAATGCTTTAACTAGGATGGTGTGCACTGAAGCTAACCTAGTTTACAGTGGCAAAGAAGCCAAGTCAGAGTTCTAGTTGTTAGGGACTGACTAGGCAGCTTTGACATCATCAACATTAACAAGTACAAATATGCATCAAGCTCCTGTTGCTTATAGTAGCTCATCCCTCATACTTCATCTTTCATCCCCAGATAGCTAATGGCCCTGGGCAGATAGCTTATGACCCCAAACAGCGAAGACAAGGGAAATCAATCAACAGAGAGGAAAAATGAAAAAAATTCAAAATGAATGTAGCTGTTAATATTGAATACTTACTATGTACCATGTATTTAAATCAGCTTTTATCTAATTGATCCCACAGATATTTAAGACCCTGCTATGGTCCAGATGGAGCATCAGGTGATACAGATATACAAGCAAATTAAAGGCATGGAACACACTTCTGTGAATCAAGTAGAAGATATTATCTAAGTTGCTTGAGTAAGTAACTGACTAATGGGGCGAAATATAATGAGACAGAGGGGTGGGGGGAAAGTATTTTTTTTAACTTATTTATTTATTTGTCGTACAATGTTTGCTTTTTTCCCTCAGGTGTAGTCCCCATATACTTTCCACCACCAACTCACCTGTGCACCATCACCATAGTCCCTTGTGCTCTTCTTGCCGTCATTTTGATGCTTTTCCCTCCCTCTCCCCTGCAGAATGTCTCTGATTTACAGTTGTCTGTTTATTTTTGTTTTGTTTTCTTTTTGTTGTTGTTTTTCTTTGATCCCCTGTATTCCTCCTATAAGTGATATCATCTAATATTTTTCTTTTTCCTTCTGACTTATTTCACTGAGCATAATCCTTTCAAGCTCCATCTATGTTGCTGTGAATGGTATTAGTTTATCTTTTTTATATAAATTTTTTAAAATTTACATATATTTGACATCAATTGTAATCCCCATCTATTCCCCATCACCATCTCACCAGTGCACCATCACCTCGGTCCCCGTGCTCCCGTCTGCCTTCCACCCTTCCCCTCTTCCCTCCCCACCAAGTGTCCCCAGTTTGTCCCTGTCTTTTCATTTTTGGTTTTTGTGCCTTTATTGTTGTTATTATTATTATTATTGTTCTTATTCCTTTCCTTGATCCTTATTTGGTTCTGTTATATTCCTCCTAGGGGAGGAACCATCTGGTATTTTTCTTTTGCCTTCTGACGTACTTCACTGAGCATAATCCCTTCCAGTTCCATCCATGTTCCTATGAATGCATCTAGTTTTTCTTTTTTGATTGCTGAGTAGTATTCCATCATGTATGAGTACCACAGCTTCCTGATCCACTCATCTGTTTTGGGCATTTAGGTTGTTTCCAGGTCTCACCTATTGTAAAGAGTGCTGCTGTAAACATAGGGGTGCAGGTATTCTTTTGAATCAGTGTTTTTGTGTCTTTTGGGTATATTCCTAGAAGTGGGATTGCTGAATCCTATGGAAGTTCCATTCTTAGTAGATTGAGGAACCGCCATACTGCTTGGGGGAAAGTATTTTTGATAAAGTCATGCTAAGTACTGAGGATTGAGTATGAATTTGCATTCAAGACTAGCAAAAGCATGTTTGAAATTTTCATGCAGGTGGAGACAATGACAGAATTGAGGAAATGGGAGAATACAATTATGTCCATGGTCAGATCAAGTAGGACACAGTGAGTTGTTAGAAATTTTTATCTTGTGTCCTAAAATGTCAGTGGAAAATCACTCAATGTTTTAATGCAGGGTTGTGAACACATTTGGAGTTTCCTACTTTATTTGTTTTAATAATCATATGATTATCTCATTATTACAGAAGCGAAAATAAGATACCAAGTCTTATAAACTAACTTGCCGACTACTATAATGTTTTTTTTTTGTTGTAGTTGTTTTGCCTTGCTACAAGAAAAATAAGATAAAGTAGGCTGTGGTTATAATATCTCCCCATGACTAAGAAATAATGGCTCCTTCACAGCACTGGGCATATAGATTTCATCTAATAAAGGATAATGGAGCCTTTGGTTAAGCAATAAACCAAAACCATGAAGGTTTTACTGAGGATATGTTACTGGCTTTTGCTTCTATTTTTTTCTTTATTTTCATACCTATAAAAGGAGAAGATTCCTTTGGATAAATCTGATGAATAATATGATGAGTAAAGAGTGGTTGCTACTACAATTCTCTAAGATAAATGAAAGGTTAACAGGTTTTCCCACCCTCCGCCATTAGCTTCAATGATAGACCACCGTGGTCCTGCATGCATGTCTGAGGGTGGGCACCTGGAGTAGGGTGAGGGCATGCACAAGTGGGCGCACCTGGGCTGAGACATTGGGGCATATAGGGTGGCGTCATGGGGACACCACGAGCAGAGCAAGAGCATAAGCAGGAGACAGAAGTAAGAAGCATAAGCAGTAGCAGAGCAGTGGTGGAGGAAGAAGCAGCCCAGAGAGTGAAGATTCACCAGGGGCTAGAAGGCCTAGCAGCCTCCTAGAAATGCCATGAACCCAGTCACCTCTGATGCAGAAAGATCAACAAAAGCCTGAAAAAAGCCACCAAGGGCTCCAGGACTCCTCCTTTACCCATCTGCCAGAATCCTGGGGAACCTGCCCGGTGTCCTCCTGCTGCTACAAATTCTAAGCACAAAAAATTCCCAGTAATTCTAATATTAAGTCGAGGGAACCACCACTTATGGGCTGTCATTTTAAAATCTGTCTCCCTGAACACACATCCATAAATTCGCTGCTTTCTTACATTACTGGTGGGGAAATGATCTCCATAATAGCTAAGCTGACCCTTCTCAGAGCTTCTCTGACAACCATGTAATAATTGCTTCACCTGATACGAAGAGCTGAAAATACATAGTAGTAAAAACCTAAAGTGTTTTTGCATTACCTCGGTCATGAATTTCTCTCAGGAATTTCAAACTGTACAATCCTTGCATTTTAATTAAGCTATGCTCCATGCACATTTTTTCATTCTATTTCTTCTTTATTCACTTGTTTCCTAAAACTAACCACAGATTATATTTTTCACAGATGTTTCTAATCCCTGGCCTCAATTTTACAGGTTTTATTTGTTAAATCATTAATTTCAAAGTATAATCTCTGGGTGTCCAGTTTCTTCATCTGTAAAATATGAGAAATTTAGATTCAATACTCCTTTGTAGCTAAATGTTTTTATGATTTCTTTTCCTTTTCCCAATATTCAAATGTAAAAGAGCAGTGATTTGAGAAAAATGACCAGAGAGCTGTATTTGCTCCCTTCACAGCTTCAGAAATCCTTCTTTTCTGTAATTTGATATCAAACACTTCATATTTTGCCCACTCTGTTGGCTTTTGAGAGAAGGAATACAGCCAGGCCCTGTCAACAGCACCAAATGAGAGCATCTATTGTTTACCAGCAGGGCTCAAAAATCAAATATTCTAGTTTAACAATTAGGAGAAACATGTGATTCGGTCCATTATGTGCTTGGTTTTGGTGATGTCCAAAATGTCTTTGGCTGTTTAAAAAAGTTATTTTGGTGTCTTGCCCTTTTATCTGAATGCCCTCTTCAAAGGTCATAAGGGTGGCATTTGGTGGGGGAGTTCATATTTTTTTGGACACTTTTTCTCCTCTCAGTCATCCAACTTTTTTCATTGGAAACAGCTGAGCCTTAAGTCCCAACCAAAAGAAGAAAAAAAAAAAATACCTTAGCATTTGGGCTAGTCAGACCCTGAATAAGATAAGTATTATTTCTCTTCTGAGAAAGAGACATTTCCACTTTTTCCCCTCTCCCTTAAAGGCTTCCACATGGGCTGGGTGAATTTCTCTTGGATTGATTTGTTTTCATTTTGAAGTTCCTTTGTTCTGTCCCTTCACTGGTTTTATGTAAATTTTTAATCTTCAGCTTAACACACAATTATTTGCTAGTAATTTCCCATCATAGGAAAATTAATTTTAAAATCAATGAATGTCATGACCCCCAGTAACTTATATAATTCTATTTTCATATCAGTTGATAAGTTTGAAGAGTTTCCTCCAGTACCAAAAACAAAAAGCAAAACGAACAAACATGAAAAAAAAACCTTCCAGAGACTGTAATAATGAATGAAGACTAACAGCCATATTTTAAGCTTTATTGTTGATATTTTCTATTTCTTCTCCTTACTGTTAGCTTTTCTTTTTCCTACTTTCCACCCCAACTTCCTAGCAACAGACCTAAGCCAAGAAAATCTCAAAAGCCCAAGGTTGTTTTACTGTAGGGTAAAGGTTGATCAGGTATTTCCACCCTCCCACTACTGATGATGGACACCTGTGGTGCTGCGAGCATTCCAGGGTGGGCATGCGCAAGTGGGCGCGCCTGTGTTGGACACGGGCATAAATGGGCGGCGTCATGAGGACGCCAGAACAGACAGAACTGTGAGAACTGCGAAGACCAACAGACAGAACTGTGAGGACGGACCGAGAGAACCACAGCAGCAGCAGCAGCAGCAGCAGCAGAGAGAGAGAAGTAGCAGCCGAGAGGGTGAGATGCTCTGGGGGCTGGGAGGCCTGCCAGCCTCCCGGCCCCCGGCACCCATGACCGCCATGTACCTGGCCACCTCTACTAAATAAAGTATGAAAAGCCACCGGGGGCTCCAAGAGACTTCTTCCTTGACCCGTCTGCCCAGAACCATCCCGAACCTGCCTCCAGTGCCACATTTACATACATACATTTACATACATTTACATACATTTACATTCATCCAGAAATTTGGAATTAAGTATAAAAGGTATAATGAAATTAATTGGTCATTAGGAAAAACATAATAAAAGCAGAAGCATCAGGAAAGGATCACCTATTGGAAACAGAATTTCCTACTTTCTCATTGCCCCTCCATGAACAAATCCCCAAGTTTCTTGAGCAGTAATAATCCCCTTTAGTCCACAGTTAGAGAGGACAGGAGGATTGCAAATGTCACTGCTACATGCAACTTCTTGACTCAGTTTTACTTTGCATTTTGCTATGATTGAATGTTTTTACTGCTATGTATTCATCCTGATACATTAATGTACAATACCAATATTAGGAGGTATTTAGGTCCTGAGGACAGTCCTGTTGAATGAGATTAATGTCCTTAAAAAAGAGGACTGATAAAGGCCCCTGGCTGCTTTTCACCATGTGAGGCTACAACTAGATGTCAGCAATTCAGAAGTACCTCCAGAAGAGGTACTTTGCTAGATGCAGAATCTGCTGGATTCATCATCCAGGATTTCGCAGCCTCCAGTAGTATGGAGGACACACTGGTATTTCAGGAAAGAGAGAAGGTGTGCTAAGAAAGATGGAAAGAAGAGTCAAAGGAACACTGGAAATAAAGCTATCTGGGGCCCAATTTGAGTGTAGTTCAAATGAATGGGTTCAAGCATTCCACTCATTTAGACATGGCTCTTAACTGAGCCCCCAATTCAATTTCCAGTGTTCCTTGAAAGCAGACATAAATATGAAACATGCTGGTAAATACAAGCAAAGTGGAATTATAAACACTATATCTCTCCTAGAAAACATTTTATATTTGAGTTATGTGTGCACCATGCTATGTATTTTACAAAGTGATATAGCAGCTATTAAGGTCATTTTAAATCAATGAAATAGATACAGGGAGGCACTGAGATAGTGTACTGCCCTTCAAATAATTCAGAGTTAAATTTGAAGTTATGAATGTGTTCAACTCCTCAGGCCATGTTCCTTTTTTTTTTTTTTAAGATTTATTTATTTATGCATACAAGCACTGGGGTACAGGCCAGAGGTGTGGGGGGGTGAGAGGATTCACCACAGAGAGCAGGG